>VXBJ01005174.1:217655-333392 GCA_013400055.1 Nycticryphes semicollaris
CCCGTCGGGGCCTCCGCCGGGCCCGGGGCCGTCGGCAGGGCCCGGGCTCCAGGTGTGGGGGCGGCGGCGGGGCGGGGGCCGCACTCTGGCCCCTCTCGGCTTTGTCTGCGGTCCCCTTTACCCCCCCCGGGCGGCCGCGCTGGAGGCCTGGCGGGGTGGGCGACCCGAGAGCCTGGCCCTGCTGCCCGGGGCTGGGGGGTTTGTCTAGATCGCCTGCTGCGCCGTGCGGGGCGATCAGAGAGTTTCCATTCTGAAGCGCTCACGTTAAAAGCGGCTTCAGAAACTCTTCCCTTTGCTTCCTTGCCGTCCTCTCGCAGTTTTTAAGTGAAGGCAGCGCATGGAGTGAGGAAAACGTAATGGGCAGCGTGATTGAGGCAGCCGTTGTGCTGTGTGATCTGGAGTTGAAAAGGTTAAAAAGGCAATGATTTTTGCACTGGGGTTTGTTGCTGTGTTAGGTAATCTGATGAGTAGAAAATGGATTGTGATTCTAGTATCTGGGGAAAAAAAAAAAAGGCGATTTTTTTGTCTACTATCGTTAACCAGAAAGCATTGATTCAAAAAAGTTAATCTCTTCATGATTCACTTAACTTCAACTGCTAAAAGTCTGGAAGATGTTTGTCACTTCAGATGACCAGTTATGGGTGTTCTTCATGTTAAGTTATGTGGTGTGCTCAAGTGGTGAAAGTGTGTAGGCTGGGAGGCGATCACCACTTTCAGAGAAATGACAAAATGGAAAATCCAAACAGAATTAACTTTGCAGATGCTCAGTTACCACTATGTTGTATTAAGTTTTATGCTCTTACTTTTTATAAGCCCTTTTGGATGCTCTGTTGAAGTGCAAACTGCAGATGTATGTTTAGTAAGTTGTGTGGTGGTGTTTGTTCTAACAGTTGATAGAGACACAAACTGAAATTGATTTCTATTCTGCCATAACTGTCTGCCAAAGTCCTTCTCTTAAGAGTCTTTCCCATTGCCTGTGTCTACAAAAAAAAGCTGTAGTCTGTTTAAAAGTTTTGGAGGTGCTACTGGAAGTCTTCAGCTGGAAAGTGTGTTTGCATGTATAATTGGATTATTAATTTATTACTTACTAATCCATATGATTAAAAATATGTATTTATTCAGAAGTGCTGAACTCTGAATTAGTTACTGCTGTTCGTGAAATTGTCTTGGTGATGGAGTTCTGTGAAAGTGGCAGCTCAGTACTCAACAGTCAAAAGGTGAATAATGCTAGAATTATCAATTAATTGAGAAGGAAATGGCATTGATGTGCCATGGTATAAATCCTTTCTGGGCCCATATATTTAATACTACATGCAGTTTGGATTTTTTCCCCTTTATCAAGAAAGAGAAGGTAGAAGAGACTACCTCAAAACGGTTGTATTAGGCTAAGAGAAAGGCAGATTGAAAATTGGCCAGAGCTTTTCACCCGGGGAAGGAGATACCAGTGGAGGTATAAGACACAACATGAAATTTAGAGTCATGAAGGAAGTAGGTGGGAAGCTGGTTTGAGGTTTTTGTTTGTTTCCCTTGTCTTTGAAGGATGTCTGTATTCTACAGATTCAAAACAAACGAGTTACTCCTTTATACCATGTGTAACTAGAATGCCTTGGTACAGCAGCATATTGGGAATGCTAAACGCTTACAAGGAAGTTGAAACAATTGATTTGTGGGGAATATCACCAGAGACTATCAAACATGGGAGTATCTTCCCAGGCTTGGCATGGCAAACATCAAGGTGACTGGTCAGTGGGAAGTATTCCAGCTCGCCCTGCTATTAAACTCCTTCTGCATGTCCTTCATTGGTTACTGGTAGAGGGAAGCCAAAGAGCTAGAAAGCTGCTTTGTCTGATGTTATATTTATTATACTAACACTTTTATAGAAGTTAAATGGGGTTTTTTTTGAGATTTTCTGTAGCCATCAAGAAGGAAAAACTAAGCAGAACCTGCAGTTTAAAAAAAAAAACCCAACCTGTTGTCATGTTTTTTGTGTCCTCCATAAGTGTTCCTCATTTCCCATTTCAAAAATTTGTGAAGTCCTCTTCCCGTTTTTCAGAGAAGTTATGGATTGCACAAAGTTGCTTTAGCACTGCTGATGATAGTCTGAGTATTGTGACTTCACTTTCAGTATGAACCAACTAAACGGGTGTTGATCTGTAATTGAATGCAAATTACTGGCCAAAAAACAAATACAAAACCATGTGTATTCCCCGTAGAAGAGTAAGGAGCCGTCTGGTAAAATGGATATGGTAAACTTGGAGTTGAAAGACTCTGCTCTTTGGATAACTGTAGAATATAAGTGCCAGTTCAGGAAGATTTTGAAAAGGATGGCATGCTTTAGGGATGATGAGCGTTATAGTAATTGCTAAGCCTACAACGAGGAATTTTATTTCAGGGCATAATCTGGTCCGTCAGGCAGCAGGTAGAACATCAATACGTTCTCAATGGATTGATCCATTATTCTGTAATTCTTTGTGAGGAAATCCAGTTGTTTCTTTCTCTTGTGTAGGTGGTACCAACTAGGGAGTATACGGAGCTTGGGTAGACTTTTGGCAGAACAGTGAGATGGTTCCTGTGCTCCGCTTCCCTCCTGTCCTAATGCCTGGCTGTGTAACCACTGACCATCTGTATCCCATCACCTTCATATGTTCAACCATAATTTCTTAAGAGCAATAGAGCAGAAGTTTGGTTATATTTAATGATTCTTTCCCCTACTCCCCCACCACCCCAAAGAAGCTACTCCCTTTAAAGAAAGTAAAAGTACAATTATAGTATTGTAGAGAACAAGAGCCTCTATATGATTCTGTGCAATATGCTTTTAGAATGCTCTACCCTGAAGGCTAAGGATGATTGGAGTAGAGGAGAAAGCATCATTTTTCTTTACAACATCTAGACATTTTTCCTCATCCATTAGCCTTTCATGACTTCCATATGTATCATGATAAACCAAAAGAGACCTAATATATAGTAAAAGATAAAAGTTCATTTTTTAGCTGAAGTTACTGCAATCTTTGGTTGGGATTTGAAGTTTAGGTGTTCAAACAGTGTTGATCGTTTGGGCAGATGGATAGATGCAGGAGTGTCATTAAAATAACCATTCTGAAAAGACTTAATCTACAGGATGAGGCAGTGCCTGCTTTAATGTATGCTATGCTATTGTATTAGGTGAACTCTTGATTTTTGGTAGCTGTTGCATGCCTTATCTAATAATGTCACAATTTTTCACGTTAAAGTATTGAGCAGTATATCTCAAAATCCCTTGTTATTTCTGCTCTATATTGCAGACTGCATTAGTTAATTTTTCTGTGACGTTTGTCGCCTTCATATTCCTGCAGCTTTTGGAATCATGAAGCAGAGAACTGAGACTAGTATCAGGGAATGATTTGCATTGTCGCTAAGTTGGAGGTATTGAAATGCTCTTCTCTGGTAGAAGAGGAAGGAAGAGCAGTATTCTCCAACTTCTTGCATTAAATACTCCTGAATCCAAGAGATTTCAGTTCCTCTTGTGGCTTTTACTTAAGTGCAGCACACTCATGAATCTGTCATCCTTGTTTCGGTTGGCACTGGTGTTACTTTTGGGTAACAAGGGAAAAGAATCAAAAGTGTTCCCTCTTGATCCTGGCTAATGCATCTTAGTATTGTAGGAAAAACTTGTTTTGCTCTGCTTTTTCCCCATTTATGTTCATGGCCCAATATTTATGCTATGTAGGCTGCCATGATCAGTTTCTACCCACGTTTTTAATCTTTATTACTCTTCATAAACGATCAGTTGCTTTGGCTTTGCCAAATAAGTGTGAATTTGTATCTGAGATGCAGCAGAGGGGCTGCAGACTTGAGAGGGTGGCTGCTGGATGCAGAAGTGATCAGGTTGGGACTATTTTAGCTGTCATTGGAATGGTTTTTAGTTTTGTTTTAAATGGCTCATCAATACCCTTGTGGTTTTTTTCTTCTGTACACAAAAATACTCAACCCAAACCAAACCCCTTACTGTTAATTATTAAAACCTGGTTTCCAGTGCCTGTCTTGTGAATCTGATTTCTGGTAAATTGTCAAGCCATGTAGCAACCTGTTCATTGGCAGAGATGCTAATAAGTAGCTGAGTAGTGGTAAAAAAATTGGACTCCTTGAAAACTTAAATTATTTTTGTTTTAATTTAAAGATTTTTTTAAAAAAAATCTTTTATTTTTGAAAACTGGCTTGGAGTTTTAGACCTGCCCACCTACTGATAGCATAAATTTCCTTTCCTTAGGAAGTGAGGCTTGCTTTTTAAAGTTAATTTGTTTGACTCCATTGAGATGATTTGGCTATGCAAGCATGTCCGGGCCGGCTAACTTTGCAAATCGTGTTTCTCTTCTGTTTGCAAAGTCTGCTTTGTTTCTGATTAGATCAAGTTTCTTACAACTTCCTTGCAACTCTTACTGCCTCTCTATAATTACTTTGGCTGCATATTTTCTCGGTCAAAAATAAATGAGCAAGGCTTACCTGCATAAAGATGAAGCTTCTTCATAGTGGATAGTAAAAAATATCTAGAGATGGTCTAGTGACGGATCTAGGACACTGTGTAGTATTCAGAAGACTGAACTTTTCTCAGTGACTGTGAGCTTTGGCAAGTTGATTCAGTATCTCTCTTTTCACCCCCCTCCTTTGAATTTACCTTAAATAAAACAGTGTTTATATGTTTACATCCTACCGCTGTTCATTAAGAAATTCAGAATTACTTAAGCTGACATTAGTTATGAATTCATTCAGCCATAATGTTCATTGATTATGTATTTGATCATCTTTTAATCAGGGTACTAGTGCCTGGGGTCAGTCTCAAGTTAAGATTTGTAGTTCCTCACTTGAGCTTTGTACTTCTGAGCAGACCAACCTGTCTGACTTGATGTCTTTGGTCAATGGATAGTTGGTTTTCCTTTTTGGAAGAGGACATGAAGTGAAAGAAAGTGCTTATGATAAAACTAAAAGCTTTGGCCTCTCATTTTTTCAATTACCCACAACCTTTTGGCATCTTTCCACTAAAGTTAAATGTGTGTATTGTCAGTTTGCTATGTAAAGACAGTGTAAAGAAGTGAAATGAGGTCTAAGAAAAAAAATTTTGGGCGTAAAAGCCATGCCCCCTCTCACCCAAGTTACTGAAGATCAGTTTTAGTTACTTTTGCTGTCTAACACAGTGCTGTCTCAGTAATCTCCCAAGATCTTAAAACCCAATGACTGCTGGAGGTGGATAATGAGCATGAAAACTATGCTACTTTTAAAAAATAAATAAATACAATTGAACCTCTCTTTCTGCTGTATGTTGTATGAGTAGTCCCCAGGAAGATGTGTGTGTTATTCATTTATTCTCCTTGCTACTTATGCTTTCCTATGAGGCAGAATAAGAGGCAAATTTACCCTAGGAATTGAGTGATTTCTACCAGTGTAGTAAAAGAAGTCAGCATGAATGGCAGAGACTGTAAGAGGAAAGTGACAGAAACATGTTACTAAGAGCCATGGGGTTATCATTCAGTTTCTCGCTGTTTCTTGTTATTGTAAGCAAGGTCTGCGTTTTCTGTTAATTTATGCAAACTGAACAAAATCCTATGGACTGCCTTACAGTTTTTTACCACTGAACATTTTTCCCACAAGTGTTTTTGGTTTTTTTTCCTTTTTTCATTGTTTCCAAACAATAGTGAACTCTGTTAGCATCACCCTACTGAGTTGACTTACATCCACACTAAAGAAACATAGCAAACTGTAACTGATAGGGCAAGAAAAAGTTTGTATACTTTCAAAGATTATAGATAAAAAAACTTAAGAAGCAGGTATTCAAGGCCATAGGTTTATATGCTGAATGCATCAATTGACTTGTTTACTGTGTAATCAGAAAGAATATTGATTTAGTGAAATCTTTTTCTGAAGAAGTGTGACTGTACCATGTACTGAGGAATTCATATCCTGGGATTTGAGGGGAAGGAGTTTGAGCTGTGACAGGTGACAAAACTCTGGAGGAATTGTAGGTTTTCTGAAGATAACGGGCACCATAGGCCTCTGTTTTTTTACCTTGAAGTTTTTCATTGAAAAAGGACTGGGAGAATGCCAAAAGTATTTATGAGCTGTCTGGGTCTTTGAAAGACACACGATCAACTTCCAGGCGATGAGTAATTTCCCCTTGGTAATCTTTGCATAGTTAATACTCTGCTATGTAGAAGTTGAGATGTGAAACCTGCCTCAATTAATACTGAATTGTCTCAAGACTATGTATTCTCTAAACTAAATAGAAGGTGAGTTTTCAGTGACAAAATTAATAATTTGTTAAAACTGGTTATTATCTCAGCGGATGGGGGTCTACAAGGAATTATGTGATGAATTTAGGGGATGTAGTGACTGGCATAATGATGAAGCAGATGCTGATTTCTGGCAAGAATTTTTAGTAGCATGCCAATAATGACACGAACTTGTTGACTGCCAAGTATTAATATTTGTTAAAATCTTTTACTGGTTTATACTGTTACTGCTGTCTGCTGCCACTAGATGTTTCCTTTTGCTGCATTCAATAAATTTTTGACTAGACAGCAAGAAATTTTGTTTCTGGAGATTTTTAGGTTTATTGTCACTAGTGTGACACAGGTCAGCAACAGTTGGCAATAGCGAAGAGAAGCTGGTGTCTGGTTTGAGTGATAGTGAAAAACCTGTTGAATCCAATTTGCTTGTTTTGTGTAACATAGGCAGTCTCCCGGCTGTCAGAATGGATGACAACTGTCTCCTCATGCCAGCTTTAATACTTATCTGATCCCCATCAGCTACTTAATTCAGCTTGCTGAACATGCAAAAAAACTTGCCTGGGTCAAAAAGAAAAAAAAAAAAAAATCACTTGGTTAGTGGCTGAAGTGTTTTTCTCCCAAAGAGTCATACAAGTGTCAAAAGCTGTTTAGAGAAGGGAAGGAACAGCGAGAGTGGGGTTGCTTCATCTGGTACTGGGCTGCTTTGGGATTGGATCTGCAGTCTCGTGAAGTCTAATCCCCAAATACTTCTTTCTACCTGATTGTCTTCCTTACTCTATGAATAATGATTTCTTACCTATTAATTAAAATAACTTTCATATTTTTCTCAACCTCCCGCTTCCTCCCTTATTGTTAATAGCTGCTGTTACGAATAAAAATTCCATTAGATTTAACTGCATTTCTTTAGTAATATTCTGAGGCTTTAACAGCTTTTCAATAAAGGTAACAACTACCAGAAATAGCAGTAATCAAGATGGAACACTTAGACTCTAGCAATGAAGTTAGGAAATTCAGATCTAAAGTTAGGTCTAGTTTAAAACCTCTAATTTTTATCTAGTGGTAATCTGTAGTTGTAACTCCATAATCAGGGAGTTGTGCAAGAACCTGCTTAAAATTTTAGGACATCTTTCCCAGTTTTCCTCAAATGCAGTGATAATGTATTCCAAGAGAGTAGTATAATCACATACAAATCAGAGCGTAATAACCTAAAAAATTCATGTTTTCCTCTATCCAGTTTTCTGTTCTTCTGAAAGTGATAGAGTGGGTTTTTGGTTTTTTTTTTTTTTTGTAATTATGCATTCAAGTTTTCTTGCATGCTTTGATGAGCTTTAAAAGCTCCAGCCCCCAGAAATCACCCACCCCACCCTCCACACCTTAATAAAACCCCAACCCAAAACCAAACAACTCTGGTTTGTTTATGACCAGCATGGTAGGAGATTTGTAATCCTCAATTTGAAATCAAAGCTTTAGGACTCCATTATCCACAACAGAAGTCTTGAAATAACTATGGGGGAAGTTAAAAAACTAGGAAGTTAGACCAGTTGAGGGAGCCAGGTCACCTGTGTAAATCGGGAAAAGTTGGAATTTTTTTTTTTCCCCCCAGCTTGAGTGAGGTTCTGTTTCTTCCCAACCTATAAATTTCCTTTTGGAGTAGAACTGGGGGTGAGGTTAGGCTACACAAGTTTTCCAGACTCTGCAGGTTTTTGTTTGATTTTTTTTCTTTTGTCTCCAATAGGCTAAAGTCAGTTTTATGGTGAAAATTGACTGCATGATTTTGTTAAAACATGTAATTGAATGGTGATAATACAGTTTAGGTACACTAGATCTTTGAGCTAGAGTATCCATAATGTTAACAATGTGCCTTTCAGTGTTAGGAATTCAGCACTCAATGTGGACTAAACTTTTGTATCCAGGTGGATGCATGGGATAAACAGGATGTGCAAGTTTCCATTTACAAGAATACTTCTAAGAATATTAGTTAGCTTTATGTATAACTTTAATATGAAATAGTAGACAATATTTAATTCAACAGTATTTGCAATTGGTGTTATGATACTACCTAGAGGGTTAATTAAAAAGACAAAGCCAGTAAAGTTAAATATTTTATATTCATATTCTTTTATAAGTTTGCATTCTAGTTAGGGGATATATGATCATGGAGGTACTACTGAAAACAGTAAATAATTTTTCCTGTTAGGTGTCTGAGGTGCATAGGCTGTTTCTTGGGCAATAGTTTGACGCACATTTTAGATGGTATTTGTGCCTGGAAGGAAAATATGTGTGTCCCCCCAGCTGAGCATTTCTGAAGTTGTATGGTAAAGTGGATTAATCTAAGAAACTGTGAGATTGCTTTGTTCTGTTGTGGTCTGCCTCTAGACTTGGTCACAAATTACCTGGAAAGAGTTTTGCCGGCATGAGAGAGGATTGAGGACAGCACGTAGGTTGAAGAGTGAAGAGGAGTTATGCTCTTGTATGCCTAGCAGTGCCGTATTACACACATAATAAGCTGTCATCTGGAAGCCTTTATCATACAGCATTCTGTCTCACTGCCGCATGAAAACAGAAGAAAAGTGATAAAACACCAAGTGACTTTCCTGTATTTTGTCTACACCAGAGATGATGCTTCCTTGGTGATTGCTTTAGAAATGTCTGACTGTACAAATAGTTGCAGATTTTCATGAGCAGATTTGAGAGAGCTAAATTGAAATACCGATCTGGTGAAATTATGGTATGCTAAATCTCTGAGTATGCTCTGCTTTAATCCTACTAGAAGAGTAACAAGGTTGCTCTTCTCAGTGACAGCTTGTCCATAAGGGCTTAACGTACTTTTACTTTCTGAATGAACTTCATTGGCTTAGTTAATTAGTTTCGGTTTCCCTAAGCTCTCATCTGTGCAGTAAAATCAAACTTTTAAAAAATAAACCTTTAAAATATAATTTCAAAACTATTTTTATATTGCAAGTTTTAAAGACCCAGATTGATAGCCTGAGACCTTTTTGGGTTTTTTTCTCCACCAGTTAGTTTTAATACGTGTTTGAAAAATACTGAAGTAGCTTGAATTATAATTATGACAATGACCATTTTTTTAATTAATTATATGTAGTTATGGAGAAAAGGAAGGTTTGAGTGTTGGAATTATATCCTGCTTTCTCTGTTTATCGAGTCTTTAAAATGTTGAAAGCTAATTGCATTTTCCCACATAATAGTACTTTATTTCTGTTGTGCAAGAAAGGTAATTAATCTGTTAACTAAAGAGAAGTTAGAGATTTCCTGTTGTTCAGGGTTGATGGTGGAGAAGAAGTGGTAAATCTTCAAATCTCCATTGAAAGTTAGGCATGTAATCTGCTTAAATCATTCTGAAAGTCATACCAATCCATTATCTGCCTCTTTGGGCATCTTAGTGCATCTGTTTATACCTGCTCAAATCAGTTAGCTCATTAACTATAGCTGATAAAAGTAAATGATGAAACAATGATATTGAAAGTCAGTTGTATTTAAATATCTATTTTGCATAATATTTTATATATTATAAGAACTTTATGTTTGCATTGAGCTGTAAATTCTTTCTAAATACACTGTAATATGCGTAATAAGTGGAGGGTAAAATTGTTTTACATGATGGAATATACCAATTAGCTAAATTATGTAATTACTTGAATGCTAATAATGGCTGTGAGACTACCCTCCTAATTAATCAGATGCCTGTATTTGATAGTTGCAAATCAAGGTAAATATTAATATGGAAGCACTTGTTTCTAAAGAAAACTACAAAAAGAAAATAAGCTTCTCATTAATAGAAAGGTTAGTTCTATGAGAAACCTTGTATATAAGGTTTCCCATTATAAATCAAGATTAAATTAAGGAGTGTTAATGCCTTTGATTTAATCAGAGTTGCTGTGTTGAGATGTTATGGTGGTGTAATTTATGTTAAAATACTTGATTGCTCCCCTACTTTTAAACCAAATTAATTTGGTACTTTAAGACTTTTAGTAAGGTTTATTTTTTTTTTTTTGTTGGGGTGGGGTTATTTTTTGTTAGGGTTTTTTTATTTATGTTTTTTTTGGGGGGGTTGTGTGTGTGTTCTTGGTTTTATGGTTTGTTTTTTTTTTTTTTTTTAAGCAGAATATCTTTACTTTTTCAATACTTCAATTACATTTATGTTTTTCTGGTTTGCTTGTAGAAACTTGCTCCTTTCCTTTTAGTCTCTCGTAATTAGATTGAGTTCTTTGTTATTTAAATGCTGCCAGTATCTCTTCTGATCCTATTAAAAGGTTACAGCTTCATTACAGCTGCTCTGCTGTCCATCCCCCTCTTGTGTGGCTCCATGGATGCCTTTGGATGTGAATGGCCTCTAAAGAACTACATAGTCTGACCTGTTAGAAATGGTCATTGTAGGGTACTGTGTGGCTACACGAGGGCAAGAAAGTGCTCCTAATCCAGTACGATTTGCTAAGTGAAAGTATTGAAGTATTTGCAGTGCTGCCCAACAAAAAGGTGTCCAGGAATGTTTCTGCAACGTACCCGCCTTAGGAAGAGTAATAAGATGTGAAACACTGGATTTTCTCAGGTCTAACCCAGATTGGAAGAATGATACAGTGATAACTGTAAAAGATCACGTGTGAATCTGTGTGTGGGGGGGGTGGGGGGTGGTTTTTTTTTCTTTTTTTCCCCAAATTCAGAACGGTGGAGATGTGTTGCACTGTTTAGCTGATTCTCCTGTCATCTCCCAGGCTTTTCTTGTCAATCACCAGTATTTCTACAGTGAATGTCCCTGCTAGGCAGTCACTGGGGGTTTTTTTTGTAGGTCCCAGTGTATCCAGAGTGGAAGCTTAGGACCACCAGCAGGAAGAGGAGATAGTCCAGGCTCAGCTGTTGGGTAGATCTCGTGGAATTTGGTTGCATTTTCTCTGGAAACTCAGAACTAATGAAATAGTAGAACACCTCAGGTTTTGCTGATGGTTGCTTGATGTTGGCTGCTTAATGTTACTACAGCCAAGCAACCTGTAAAATGTCTGCAGTTCTGGTAATTAAATGATGCTTGGCATAACGATGGGTGGTTTGACAACTTCTGTGCAAACTACAGCTTATGTGGTAAGAACGGGCCAGAATCCTTTCTTCTGCTGCCTGTTTCCTATTTTCTGGTGCTACTATTACTTGATAACCAGTGCTGTGAAGCTGGTAATTCAGGTAAA
This sequence comes from Nycticryphes semicollaris, assembly GCA_013400055.1. Classification (NCBI taxonomy): domain Eukaryota; kingdom Metazoa; phylum Chordata; class Aves; order Charadriiformes; family Rostratulidae; genus Nycticryphes; species Nycticryphes semicollaris. The sequence goes on from VXBJ01005174.1 coordinate 229,105, forward strand.
GCAAAATTTACAGTGATATTTTTGGAAATGAGGCTCTACTGAAGCTAATATATTTGTGTTGTGTCCCAAAAGTGGTCTTCACAACTGACTGAATTACAGTACTATATTTTAGTGTTACAGAAGAGAGGAATTCCTTTGAGTGAGGGCTACGGACCAGGATCCTGTAGGTATGCCTGTGTTTCAAGTGTAGTATTGTGCCAGTTACTCAGACACAGCTTGGAATTGAAAGAACCATAGGAATCTATTAATTCTGAGTTATGCTCAGCAGAAGAGATAATTGGCAGGTGCAATACACCATTAATACAATAATACTGCTTCCAGAACCCAAAATAGTGTAAAAACCCCTCAAACTATGCCATTTACAAGGGATTTAACTCCTTTAAAACATTATTTCTCAGCTCTAAGTGGTTTTAGATAATAATACAGAAAAAGTGGAATTGTTTAGCAATATTCCATTATCTTTCCTTGTAACCTGCCTCAGTAATCGAGGGATGCAGTATTCAGTAACCACAACTGCTTTGATGTCTGGAACCATTCTTTCCTTTGCATAGCTGGGAATGTTTTTGCTTATATGCAGAAATAGCTTTCACTGCATTCTAAGTGAAAAAGAAATTAGCTTGTCTGCCCCTCCCCTTCCCTTATTTTTAATAATTGCTGTAGCAAAACAGTGTATTTCAGTTTTTGAAGGGTTTTTTTTATCATTCAACAAGGAGGAACAACTTGGATCCTTCTTTTTCACCACACACTATTAGCATCCATTACTACATATGGAATGTGCAGAGTGAATGTGAAAAATTGGACTAACACTGCACTGAAAAGATTCTTAACTGTAATGTAGACTTGGCATTAGGCAAAGATACCTATTAATATACATTCTGAGAAGTCGCTCAAGGTTACCTATTTTATCTCAAATTACTGTTTTTCACCTTGCATTCATTTTGCTGCTGTGGAAGATTGACAGATGACTGAATTGGGAATGGGTCGGTTCTTATTTGTGCTTGTGCTGAAAGTGTTACAGGAGCTTAGTTACAAGAGTATTGGAGCTAAGGGACCCGTATGAACAGGTTACTTCAAAACTGTAGCGTGGCAGGCTGTTTATCTGTTTGATCTTCTGCTCTCTTTCACAATTGATCAGAATGTAAAAAGCATTTGCAGGAGAAAAAACCCAACAAACCTTTAAAATTGAAAGCTGCTCAGTCAGGGTTTAGGCATTTGTGGATCCCACAGGTTGGGGAGGGTAAGCTGTTCCAGTTGTATTTTGTGGATCTTGAATATTTTTATTTTTCCAAGTCAATCATGGTTCAGTATTCACTCTTAAACCTAAGACTGCCATTCAAGGCATCTGTTAAAAGTAAAAGTTTTTTCCTTTAATGAAAACTTTTAAGTTAGCACAAGATGAAGTCCTCAAATGCTTGTAAACTCTTTTCAGTTCTTCTTACCTATAGTTCAGGACTGAAAATACACAAAACTTAACATGTATCCTCACATACTGTTACTTTTTGACCACTTTATCTCAGATAAGGACTTCAGCTCTCCCATTGCTACTTTTTGCTCAAGTAATGTCTTGAATGTATCTCAATCAGTTTGAGTATCCTGGCAGTTGATCTTGAAGGTCAACAGTGATACAGATGACCTGTGATACGAAAATGCTACCTGAAGTCTCTAGTTTTGTACTGTTAAAACATAATATTTATGACTTCTTGCCAGTTTTAAACCCCAATCAGTATGCAAATCTATGTGCTTGATTGGACAAGATGGAAAAGTGAAGATTGATGCATTAAAATAAGTAAAAATTGTTAATTGATGCAACTTGCTGAATTATTAGAGTAGAACATGATCATTCCTTTAAATTTTTTACAGTTAAACTAATAGAAAGGCACTTATTTACATGGACAGAAATAACAGTGTCTATAAAATGCATTATCCTAAGTACGTGCTTCTATGCTGAAGCCTAATGCTTCAGTAACGAATTTGCCTTAAAAGTTTGCAGTTCTTGTTTGTTTGACTGGAATAGGTAGCATTAATTACTACTGTTAAGATAAAGGTTTTTTAAATTTTTATAAATAGAAAATTCAAAATACCTGGTATATGTAAAATTGCTTTGTGGTGTGCAAAGTTTTTAGTTGTGGTCCACTGACGCTGCACTGTACCTGTTGGTTTGAGATTATCATCACACAACTAATTAACGCTGGCCTGGTTGATTTTCAGCTCTTAAAACGAAAAATAACATAAAAGCCATTTCTGGCTGCTCTGCATGGTAAGTTAGGCAGCCAGATATGTAGGTCAATACTAAGGATTTCCTTTTTTAATGACCTTTTCAGTTTTCAAATTAATGCAGGTAATTTTATATAAAATCAGGTGCATGTAGTCTTTTCTGGCAATCATAACATGGGAGATTCTGTTCTTTACATCTTGTTGAAGATCCTTGCAATACTCTACAGAGCATTTTCATCTGTACCTTCAGCTATTCTTAAATATTCTGAGAAAAAAAAATTGATGGGACTATGTAAATGTCTTAGCAATGATTCAATTTTTTTTCCTTCATTAAAATGAAAGAATCAGTGAATTATATTTTGGGTTTGGTTTGGTTTGAATTTTTCCTCTGGTGTGTTATCCCTCTGGAGATTGGATCTGAGCAACTTTGAATGTCTTCTGAATTTGGGAGCAAAAATAGTCTTTCTATGCTACATATTTTTATGAACTTAATATTGACTTCATCCCAGCTTCAGATAGAAGAAATTTCCAGTAGTCTGCTTGCAAGTTCTTTGCAAGGAGAGAATATGTGCAGACATAGATGGTTAGAAGCCTTTCTTTTTTTGGGAAGACAGATTAAAAAATACAAAGCCCAACATGTACTTGGAGTCAGTAACGTGCTAACCAGTACCTAATACTTCTGTACATTAAGGTTGGATTAGGATGAGTTAGTTTGATGCACCGTTAATAATAAATGAATTTTTTCAAAAAATAAGTCAGTTGTTTGTACACTAATTCTTGGGTGATCCATAAATTGATATTATGACCAACTATAGAAGATTTGAACTCTCATTTTAGACTTGGTGGAAATTCTAGAGGGTGACTTAAACCCCAAATATCTGCAGGTGTTGCATCATACAATTAATGACTTCAGAGAAAGCCTTTTGTAATGTAGGATTCTTAGTAATTTTGGATGTTCTGGCATAGAGATAACAGAAAACTGTCAAACATCCATGTTTTGGGGAGCTTGACTTTTTGTCACGCAGAGAGAAAAGATTTATGTTTATGGAGATAATGGAATTGAAATCCCCACATGGGGTTATATTCGGGGTGCAGCTGCTGCTTTTACTTACCATAAGCAAGAATAATTGGTGCTTTGGAACCTGTACTTGTCTCACAGCTTGCCCCCAGACTGGGGAAGAGAGAAATCCCTGTCCTAATGTCTGCTTAATTGCCTTCCTGTCCAAAGACAGAGGTGCCTGAAAGGCTTGAACATAACCTTTATATAAACTAAATAATCACAAGTAACTAACATGGTACCCAACTAAAGGACCAAATGATAAATTCACAGGTGCAGTTGGTAATCTCTTCTTGTGCTATTGATATAACAATAGTATAGTTACCTACATAAATTTGCATCTATAGACGTAGCTGTTATTTTTCTGTGGGTTAGTTTTCAAGCAGCAGCCTGAAAAAATTGAATTAAGTATTATGTGGAATAATTTAATTCTAATTGCTGTTAAATCTAGTGTGTTTCAGAGTGTTCATACAGCTCAGATTTTTTTTTTCTTATTCGGAGAGATATATCCCCAGTGTAAAGTTTGGGATGCAAAGATTATTTTGTTTTGGAGTTAATCTCAGGCATTAGAGAGTTTGTATTGTGATTTCTGACTAACTTTGTTGTTTGTACCATAATAAACCAAAGAAAAATATTTGAAATATAAAGTTGCTGGAAAAACACGTGGAAGAAAAGGATGAGTCTTGTTTTATAGACACCCCTTCCCCCACTCCCAGCATCTGTGACCAGCTGTAATAGAGAGACAGGATGCCAGCCCAGACAGGCTTTTTCTTCCCATATTTAAATATTAAATCATTACTGGGGTGGAGTCAATAGTTGTTTTAATTTCAAACCCTAGAAGAAGCTGAAGAGCAAGAATTTTGATAGCCCATGTTTCAGATTCAGCCATTTGCCTACAGTGTGTCAGTAGGTCTTATAAAATTTCAGTCCTTTTCTGACAATCTTTTCATAGCAACAATTAGGTATCACATTAACGTGTGATTTCTCTTCAAATACTGAATTACAAAACCAGGACATAAAAATGAAACCTGTTTATATATTCCTCTATATGCTTTTTGATATATTTGGGTACTTGGGATTTTGTATTAGCAAATGTTTTAAGTAGCAAGTAGCTGAGATACTTGAAGATCTTGGCTGAGATTTGCAGAACCTAAGTAGTGGTTGCTCGCAGATTGCAAGAGCACTGGAGATTTGCAGAAGTGACTGGTGTGATACTTGGATGCTTTTCATGATTTCTTTGTAGGAACTGAGTGGTTTGAGGTTCTGGGGTGGGTTTTTTTCAGGTTGTTGCTTTATTCTTTTGAGTATTTGATGCGTTTGTGGTGTGCCTAGTTAGACTCCACAAATGTGGCTAGTTATCTTGGAGCTCCCACCTTCTACTTTTAGTTAAAACATGTGAATATTGAGCTCCTATTTAAAAAAAAAAAAAAAAAAGCAGAAGACATTCCAGAAGTCTAACATTTAGCACAGTCAATGTCATTAATTTTTTCTTGTTGTCTCTTTTGCTTGAGTAAAATTTTGAGTAAATTTGAGTAAATTACTCAAATGGGATTTATTTATTTAATGTGGTAAAAGGAAAAATTCTTATCAGAGTGGACTTTGCAGAAGGACTTGGATAGTTACTGGGGGTGGTAGCCCTGGCTGTGTCCCTGGTGGGGGGTGGGGGTTGACTGGCAAGCTGCAGGTGCCTTTGGCTAGTAGAGGGGAAGAATTGGCCATCTACTGCAACAGGCCTTTGTCTGTGTGGGTACCCCAGCACCATTTAGATGGTAATGTGATATACGCTGGCTGTTTTGTACTAGAACTTGACTGCATCTCAGGAATGTGGCCTGTCTGGTTTTATGTTGGCTTCCCCTTTAAAGGGCCTACTGTAATTCATGTCTGCCAATCGATTAAAGCTGCAATCTTTGGGTTTATGGCTTTGAAGTGCCAAAGGAAATTGGTGGGGTTGGTGGAGAACTACATACTTTTCCGTTATCCCAGATCTTACCTGCTGATTTGTGTGCTTTTTGTTTGCCATCTACGATTAGAGAATACAGAAAATTTGTTCTGTGAAGGCATATATGGCAGTAGCTTCACTGACAGAGCACAACCTTTTTTTTTCTTGTTCATGTTTGTTATATGATGAGGTAACTAAAGGTTGTGTTTGTGTTACTCCTTTCTGCTTTTCTTGCAAATATTAAGTGGAGTGTATTTCTATAATTTTACCAGAGATGTGACAGTTTTTTGTTGTTAGGCTATTTTCTGGTTCAATGGAATACATATTCTGGTTCATGTTTTAGAGGCAGTGAACAAATGAATTACCTAGGCATGAGAGTGACATGTTGTAATAAATTTAAGTTCTAGTGATGCATCCTAGCAGCAATTTGCGGTATTCTGTGCAGAAAAATTGAAAAAAAACCAAGATGTGTTTGAGGCAAACACCAGTTTGAAAAATGGCCCTGGGAATAACATTTTTGTGGCTCTATTTTGTATGTGGGCACAGTACTCAATAAGTTCTTTCATGTTGCACTCCCTGCATATACTTGCTGTAAAATAGAACAATAACTGTTTATTTTCTCAAAATGCATACATTCTGTGAGATTATTCTTTAAATTGTGTTGAATGATAAGCTTCTTCAAGATTTCATTACTGCATTAATTGAAATGTGTGTGGAGGGAGCACAGGGGAAGAAAACTAAATCTAGCTAGGCTTAGCTAGCAATTACTTTAGCAGATAAAACAAAATATGCAAATATCTCCTGAGCACTTTAAGGCTGATCCTTCAGACACTGTCTGTATCCCTAGCCAAAAAAGGACATATGATAATTAGATTTTGAAGGACCATGTGCTGTTGCTACAGAGCTAAATATTAAAATGCAAGAAAGCAGACTACCACATGGCACAATTGATTTTTATGGCAGTTCATGTTAAAATGCTCTCTTTTTATATTGCCTTTTAGGTTACCTAGGGTGAAACAAAATTACAGGCTTGGAGACTCTGGAAAAGCTCAGCATCAGCATTTGAGGTAAAAATGAACATACTGAAGTAATCTTGGAATTGTCCTTCTTGTTAACTTTATGGAACTGATTGGACTAGAAATTTTCATCAAGATCCATTTTGCATTTAAGTTTTCAGTATTGATTTAAAAAAAAATTGCTTCAGAATCTATTTTTTTTAGGTCTGGGAAAACTCATGCTTTAGCTGAATATATTGTGTAAATTTTTTATTTTAGAGCTTTGAGAACGTTGTGGAACTGCTTAGATAGGGGTTTGGGGTGTTTTTTTGTTTTGTTTTGTTTTAAACTGTAGTTTTGTAGAATGGCTAATTGATTTATGAAATCCTTTGTCAAGAGGTACTACCCTAATTTTACTTATATAGCTAAATGTATTTTTATGCAAATCACCAGCTTAACTGCACAATATTTTTACTTTTATGAAAACACGTGTTAACATACTTAGGAAGAAATGTTTATTGCTTTTTCATGAGTTTAGTGTATTGTTTGTGGCTTCGAATTGTAATACTTTAAAGAAGCTTGAATTCTGTTATTTTTTTTAAAGGTTTAACTTAAGTGAAATGCAAAATCAGTGCAATTATACAGAACATAGTAAAATTATGTAGAACGTACTACTACTGTCTTGTATGAACTGGTTATTAACTTTAATTATAGTAACCTATTAAATAGGATTAGGAGAGTATACTTGTACAGTTGAATTACAAAAAAGTATCTTTTAAATCAATCTTAAAAATTTGTTTTTGATACTGTACTAAAATTCACGTTCAGGATGGATTTCAATAGTTTGTTTCTGTCAGCAAGTTAAAGTGTAGGGTAGACTCATTTAAATGCTTATAAGCAACTGAATTGCCACATTAAACTCTGCTATTGTAGTTCTCTTTTCAAACCATCTTTATAGTTCATAGGTTTTGTTGTTGTCTTTTTTTTTTTTTTTTAAGAGCCGAAGCTTGCAAATCATGTGATTAATCCACAAGCTGATATCATGATGTCAAAATGCAGTTCAGGAAGCATAAACACAGAGACTGCGGAAATTAAAACGGTAAGACTGTGCTTGGTAGTGTGGGAGAAGCAGGTTTTTATGTATCACTTCTCTCTGTTCTCCTATCTGATATGTATCTGATATATAAAGCTTCTTCAGGACCATAGAGTTAAGTAACTTGTGTGTGAAATCACAGAAATTTACTATGAATTCCTTTGGAGAGAATAAGGAAAGTTGCTGACTTTATCCATAGGTGATTAGGTACAGCAATGGCAGATAAAAAAAGATGTTTGTCATGAAATGCGTGCTTTGATATTTCTTACGAAGCTGAATGTGATTAGAAATGTGTTCATTTTTTTTAAAAGGATATGTGAGTTTTAATATTTCTTGTCCATTTTATACTCAAATGTGGTTGTGTTGATGGAATACAATAAATTAAAAAAAAAAGTGGGAGGAGGTTAGATATGAAAGGTCGGAATGAGGGTTGAATGTATGTGGTGCTCCAGATAGGAGATAAAAAGTAAATGGTGAGGAAAGTAAATGGCAGGTTAATTGTTAAGACCTTAGTTTCAATCATATCCTTCAGTTTGAAGTAGGAGTTTAGCAAAAACAGGAAAAGAGGCTATGTAGAAGGAAAATTGATACAGGGTTTGATAACATTAATGACAGAAACATCAAGTGTAACTGGTCCTCGCCTTGCCTTGCATCTTAAGGGCCATGTGCTTCAGCATTTATCTTTTGTCATGTCTGTTAAGGAGGTAAAAGAAGAGTAATCTGCATAGCACCAGTTCTGCACCACCAATTAAGCAACTGCATAATTAGGACTTTTGCACAGGACCTCAGACACATCTTTTTTTAAAAAATGAAACCATTTGTTCCAGAATCTGTCTGCACATTGGTATTTGGTAATGGAGAAATGTTCCCTTTTGAAACTTTGTTTCTGGATGCCTCATGTACTGTTGTACCTACAGATGGGCTAGAAAACGTGATTTTTGTTTTCATGTTTTATTTCTGTACTGGTAAATGCCCTAGAGCTCATCAGAATGCATGCTATGCTGATACATAGCGGCATAATCCTTCACCACGTACAACCATGTAACTTTGTTGGTGTGATCTGTGCTGGCTCTGTTGATAGGGCTCGAATAATTGCAACACAAAGTGTTTATTAGGCTTTTGCCTCAAAGCCAGGTTTGGTCATACTGGTGACTGAACACTGGATGAAGGGCTTAAGGGGTTGTGTGTTTTTCCAAGTCTGTTAACTGTCATGTTGTACTCCATTTCTCTCCTATAGACAGATGTTTAGGAGGAGTCTGCCAGGAATTCCAGCTGTGAGCTATACTGTATTGCTTGTAGAAATGCTTCAGAAGCAGCTCATTCAAATGTAGAGCTGAAATGTAATCTTCATTTAATAAGCTCTTTAATGAAACTTTTCAGAACAGCAGAAAGCAGCCTTTGCTGCTTTGGTATGTTTTGGTGTGCTATTAGAGACCAACGTTCTGCTTCTGCTGGTAAGATACAGACTGGTTCTGTATCAGAAAAGTAGAAAAAGAAATCTTTTAGTTAAAAATGAGCGTTCACAATGAATATTGATAATTGTGCTAGGGAAACCAGGGAACCTGGTTCTTACTGGAAGGCTGACATTTGAGCTTTTTAAGCATTTATGCATTCTGTTTGCCCTTCTTAAAAGGGAACAGATCTGAAATATTTTTGGGGGTTTTTTTTCCCCTTTAAGAATATAATAAGGCCAAATATAAAGAGTTGTGTTACACAATGCACGCGGTGAAGGCCTTTGAAGGGTAACAGGGAGTGTCTCATGCAGCTGTGTTATAAGGTAAATACAGCATAATACAAAAGAGAGATTTCTGATTTATCTTATTGAGTAATATTGTTTGGCAGTATTTCTTTACTTTATACCTTCTGGGCTGAATGATGTGGTTTAAAAACTTTGAGTTTTGAGTTGGGAGCAAAAATCTCAATGCTGAATTTTCACGTTATGTTAGGTATCAAGTGCTAAATGAAGGAGGAGATGTGTAGAGGGAACATTTCCCATGAAAATGAAACTCTTTCACTTGTTTCTGAGCTGTTGAGTTTTGGGACTTTTTTTTCCAAATAAGAACTGGGTTTGTTTCCATTGTTGTTGGGTTTTTTTTAAGTTCTCCAAGAGAATTGAAATTACAGGAGGAATATTCACAAAATATACTTTTATAATGCATTTGAACTATCACAGGAAAAGTCAAATCACTTTAAAAAGTATACTTTTAAAAGCAGGTTTAGAATGTAGGAATCTTGTGTGTTGACCTTCACATGAGCAAAAAACAATTCTTGCCACTGAATGCTTATAGTGTAGGTAGAAGTCACTTTACTGCAGACTTTGTTAGTAGTTGGTGTAAAATACTCAGTGAGTATTTTGTTTTGTAGATTAATATTTACATTCACTTTCTGTGCTATATTTGATATATGTAATATTTTATGGTTTTCCCTTCCCTTGTTCCTCCATTACCCAAGTAAGAATTTTCTTTGTTAGGTCCTTCAGCGATTATTATTGTTCATGTAGCATTCAGACAAAACTTACTATAAAAAAAGCAATATTCAGTTTCTTTTTGCATAAGAGAATATTCAAACAGCAAGATTCTATTCGTAGGTATTCTATTGCATAGATTGAGGTTTATTTACTTTTAAGTAGATTATTTTTTTTCCACCCCTTGAGGCTAACTTTTTTTTTGCTGATGCTAAGCATGTTTTTAGAGACTAAATTTGACATTTCTGAACAAAGATGAAAACCTACAGCATTAGAATGTATAATGAATTTTTGTATCACGAGGATTATATTTGGTACAAATTTACAAATGTTAGTGAAGAAAGCAGATAAAATACTTTGCATATAGAAGTCATAATTTTTTGTTGTTACTTAGGAAATAATTGTAGTTTTGCATTAACTTGGTATAAGATGTACAATGAACACAAATGGTGTTAAAAATTTGAAACGTGTCCCCAAGGTTCTGGTCTCTTCTCTGCTTACTTTAGAATGTCATTCCCTAAATGTTTTAAACAGTCCTTGAAGCAGGACTAGATCTGGGATGACTTATTCCAGGTGAGTGCCCTGCTTGGTTTCGCTCGTATTCCTTAATGTTTCCTTGAATTTTTTATTTTATTTTTTTTTCGTGCACCAAAGGACTGCTTCAACTTGGATATAGTCCTGTGACTGAAAACCTACACCACAGTTCCCAAATTGCTGTAGACTGGAAGAAACTGCTATTAAATGTTGCTGGCTGTTCATTCCCAACCATGTGCCCTTCTGAAATAAAGTTCTTTAAATGGTAGAACAAGGGGTTAGTTTTAGCTCAGCAGTTCACTGCCTGTTTGCATAAAAGTGTGTTAAAGTAAGGACATCAATTGGTGGATTTTGCTCTTGAAACTATCAAGGTTGATGGCTATAAAACTGGTCCTTCCAGTATTATTTTTGTCGAACAGATAAGCTTGGGCACTGTGTTGCTTTGTCCGGCTTCTGCAACCTAATCTAAAGCCACAGGAAGCAGGATTTGTTTCCTGTGTTTCTCCTTCCAAATGTGGCTTTAGCAATTTCTTATAGTTTCTTCTTCTGTCAGTTGTCAAAATACCAGAGTAGATAAAGATGGAACATCTTAGCAGGTAGCTTTGTAACACACAGTGCCTGAGCAGGACTAGTTTTGGGGTTTTTTCTTGCTTTCCTCTTAGCTAGTTTCAGTTAGCTAGGTTCAGTTGGCTTCTGTCCACAAATTTTGAACACATGTACTTATATCTCAAATGTTTTCAATTTAAAACCTGTTCTTCAAATAGATGTGTTTTTTCCCTTTTTATTTCTAGATGGTCTTGTACTGCTTTTCTTTTATTGAATAACTTGATATTTTCCCTAGCTATTGAAATAGAGACTTAGAATGATACAATTACTTCATTATTCTGGCTTACTCCTGTAATAACGTTGACATTGATCTTGTCAGATCTTATATACTTCCAATACAAATAATACAAATGAAGGCCAGAACTAGGAAATTTTAGCAGAGCAGGAAGTAGCATTGGTGGTTAGGGACAAAAACGTTTTCTTTTTACCTGACTTAGCATGCAGTGGGAGATAATTTATTTCAAGTATGTTCTGGCTCACGTGAGTTAATTTTGCTAATTAATCATGCAGTTTATTGTAGCTAAATTCTCTTTTCCTTTTTTATTTTGTTGTCAGACTGCAAGGTGATCATGGTATGGGTAACAGTGGCAGACATTTTTTTTTGCTTGTGCTTACTTTTCAAGTTACAGATGTGCATGTACTTCTTCCTTTGCACTTTAAAGGTTTTTCTTGAGAATGCTTTTTGATCTCGATGAGGGGAGTGTACTTTAGGGCAGGTCTTTCATGAAGCTATACAGAAACTAAAATTGTAGTTTAGAGTGTATGTTGCTTCACAGCTCTTCCAGATTAAGATGGAACCACACCTCTTGCTCCTTGCAGTGGGGTAACTAAGCCTCGTAGCATTGTCATGAAGCGAGTAGCAAAGGAATTTTGTGAATATTAGATCCTATGGTTTTTTTTGTTTCTTTATTTGTTTGGTTTTAGCAGCCCTCTCAAATAAGGTTGGTTGGTTTTCTTTCCTTAATTCCCTCCTGGTGATGTGATATAGCTATTTGATATGTTTCCAAAGCTGTATTTTTGATTTGGAAAAGAAACACAAAATAGGTGGAATAGCAAACAGAGAGGAAGGAGCGCTGATCGGAAGTGACTTCCAAAACTGAAGTGACTGGGTCTAGGTACAAGAATGGGGAATTGGCTGTAGCTTTTATTATGCGAAAGGATTGGGTGTTTTTCCTGGCCCTTTCTATCATTGACCAATTATGTCGGCTGTGACCAGGTCTTACTTTAAACAAAGCAAAGACCAATTGTGTTTCCACATGAGTTGCTGCTATAAGTAAGTAGAAAAACATGCCTGAGACCAGCTCAATAAAATATTGTAGCCATGATAAAGGCTTGTACTGTTCAAAGGAATTTTTTTTGGTATGTGTTATCACCTGGCATGATACTCATTAGAATTTAAAAGGAGATAAAAGGGAGCTTTGCCACTAAGCTTGGAGGGGATCAAGGATGCTATACCTTTCCCTGTGTTTTTTTTCCCTCTCCCCTGCTTTTATACAGCTGAGTTCATAGAACAGCTTCACTAATGTTAACAGTGCTCAGAGGTTCCAGATGCTTTATGCCATTCGCTGGGGAAAATTATATAGAGCTGTGGTTTTCCAGTGAAGGAACAGCCACGCAGCCAGTAGTTCCAAAGAAGAATCGAACCAAAACATATTTCAGTTGTACCAGATTTGAATGCTCTAAAACATTACTAGTTGAATTGGTGGAACAGAACCTGCATGTGCTGTACGTGTTGTTTGAAATGTATAAAAACAATTTAAAAGCCTACAGGTGTCTTGTATTAGAACTGAAATGAATAATGATGTATTACTGATTTCTATGATGTGTGTAGACTATGCTGTTTTCTATTTGCATCTAAATAAAATTATATCCTATTGATCATTTATCTGTTTAGGTGATCTGAAAGGCTGTTCCTTAGGTTACAGGACTGAAAAAGTGAATAAGAAGATTTACATGTGTTTAAAAATTCATTCAGAAGCAACTGAAAAAAATCAGATAAAATATCAAGAGAATTCTTTATTTTCTGTGAAAATGTACATTTATTCTTCCTTTAAAAAAACATTTAAATGTGTTTGGTGTTTGGTTTTTTTTTCTGGAGTGGTCTTCCCTGACAGTTTCCATGAAGCTCAGATTAAAATGTCAGACAAGATTCCAGCAATATCAACACAGTTCTTTCAGTAAAGAAATGCTATTTTTGATGGAGGGGGAAGTACGTTGATTGCTGAGCCAAAGACCAAGACCAAGTTACGTCTACCCTCTTTCAGCATTTACTACTGAATGTTTGTTTTCAGAAGAGAAATAATTCTTTATAATGGAACAGAACACCACTACTTCAATTTAACCACTCTGTCCTTTGGGATTCCCCCTATTCCTGTGGAAAATATTGAGACAAAACTTAATCTCTGAATATTTTCTATACAGTGGCATTATTTCTGCATGAATCTGCAAAAGGAGTGATCATGTAATGCAATATATTGCTTTCTCTTTATTTTATAAGAGACACCTGAGGTAAAAAAACTAGAGAGAATCAGTTTCATCTGTTATGTCAGAACTTGCCATAGTTACTGAATATTGGTTAAGTTAGAATATAAATCAGTGTTTAGATATGGCCCAAATTATAATATTTAGCCTTAAAATGTGAATATACAACAAAACTCTACAGTGTTTTACTAGTTGAAGATTATGTTAAATAAAACAAAATTTCATCTTGGTACAAAAAAAAAAGTATTTCTTTAAAAAGAATCATACTGCTTTATTTGTAACCTCTTAAAGAAATTATTTCTTAATAACTTAACTGTTAATTGCTAATATTTGCTATTAGATACTGTATTATACTTTTCTCAGTTTTTTCTTTCCTATTGCACATTTGTAAAACTTAACCAACTTTCCTGTTATAGAAAAGCAAGGACATTTCTCTGTAATAGGATGGTAATTATGTTTTCCTGGAGTATTTCTAATAAATGATTAAATTTGAAAGCATTGTCAATTTTATGCATTTCTCGTTTTGAGATTGATCTTAAAATGATCTTAAAATTTGTATAGAGCATCTAGGGATTTTGAGACTAACTTGTGAAGTACATACACTACTCAAAACCAGTATCTGATTTGAATGGGGAGAAATATTCAAAATTTCTTGGATTTGATGCAATATGTTTGTATTATGCTTCAGCGTTATTTTTTCTATATCATCAGACCTTAACCAGTTTCTTTCAGCAAGGTAGAATTAATTTTTTTTTAACCTTGACCGTTCCTAATGGATAGTGAATATTTTTAAAACCCCACAGTGTTGAAGACTTTAATGCCTTAGTATGAAAGTGTTTTCCAAAACATAATTGTCATCAAGTTGTAAATGGTTTGTTTGTTTATCAATTAAAACAGCTTTCTGGAAATTGGTGGTTAACCCGCTAAGGGTCCCTTTCTCCACTAGTCCTTACTAGAGTCATCAGCAATTATTTATAATAGTTCTGCCATTTTCTTAAACTGATAATCTTATCAGAATCTGATGATTTAAAAATGCTGAGATTCCTATTTGTAGTTTGTAGTTCCTATTATTTTCCTGCTGATTAGAATAAAGTTCCTGTTGCATGTCTGTATGGAATGCTTTAAGCTGGTCATAGGGACTTTCTGCGTGGAAAGAAAAGTGGAAAATGTGATACTTACGCATGTGCTCTAGAAACGTTTTCTTTCTTGATGTAAAGCTAAAGCCAAAACAGCTTCTTTTTTTTTTTTAAATTTGTTCTTAAAGATAGACAAAATACGATTTTCTTCGAACATAAATGGCACTTTATTCTGAATGCAAGTACATAAATCCAAATGCCTGGAGTGAACTTTGCTGCATAAAGTACAGCTTCTTTCAGATTTCTTTGGTACTTTGATAAACACTCATCTTTAAGTGGAAAAATACCCGTAAACTTAAAATTAACAATTTCTGCTGAAAATTTTATGAGTCTTAGCACTTACTGGAAGTAAAATCAAGTAAAGTCTTTCCTTAGAATAAATTTTCTCTTCTTCCTTTATGTTGTGACTGTATCTAATACCATTTCTTTTTCTTCTCATAGTAGGCTGTGCTGGAACAAAAATGCAATGAAAGAAACACTGGATGAATGAATGAAAAGCCCTGCTTTGCAATCCCTCAGCATGGCGGGACTGCAGCTCATGACCCCTGCTTCCTCCCCAATGGGTCCATTTTTTGGACTACCATGGCAACAAGAAGCAATTCATGATAACATTTACACGCCAAGAAAATATCAGGTACTAGTGATAACACTAATACAGTAATGTCAGAAAAAAAAAAGTACAATCAAATCCGTTAACTTAAGAGAAAAAGAACCAGAGCAGCTGGATAATATGCAGTGTTGCACCCGTTCTGGGCATGTCTCTCTCAGCTCCACCTGTTGGAGGTTAATTGTGTCTCTCTCTCTTTAGCTTGGCTGTTCTACATTTGTAATATTCCCCGTGCCAGCTTCTCAGTTTGCTTTAACAAGCAGAACAATTTTTAAGCTGAGTATCCTCTTGCTGCTATCTGCAAAGTGCTGTTAATACAAAATGCAGTAAATGGTGCCCTGTGCATCTGTATTGCATATAGTCCTGTCTTCTTCCCTTCTTCCCTCTTTGACCTTCTGTCTTCTATGTGGTAAATCTTGATTTTATTTTTTTTTTATTTTTTTTTAGGTTTGCATACGGGTCAAAGTAGCTCAAAAATGTCAGAAACCCCATGAGGGGGAAAGCTAGTTTTGAGTTCTAGAATTTCAGTTCTTTTTGCACTGCAGAGGTGCCTGAAAGCTAACATTTCATTAATATTACTGAAAAGCTTAGACCACCTTGAACTAATACACTTGCTTCTTTGGCTGAAGCGATGTATGCAGTTAAATTTAAAAGCTCTAACATCTTTCATCACACAAGGTAACTAGCAACAGAGTCATCTATTAAAATGATACAGTTAGAAAGCTACTTAAAATAGCAGCAAATTGTGATACTAGAGGATTTTAGATTTAGAAACTAGACTATGTATAGTGTGTATTAATTTAGGGGATTTTTGAGAGACTGTGACAATACATTGTTGTGAAAGAGAAGTGTGAATTCTGTGGCACTGGGGAGATCTCTAGATACTACTGACTTGTCTGTAGTTAATTTATTACTCGTGTTTTCTTTTATCATCTTCTTACTGCATTGCTGCAAATACTGACTTTTTTCCTTTTTTAAACCTAGGTTGAACTGCTCGAAGCAGCTTTGGATCATAATACAATAGTCTGCTTAAACACTGGCTCAGGGAAGACTTTTATTGCAGTACTACTCACTAAAGAGCTGTCGTATCAGATCAGGGGAGATTTCAACAAAAATGGAAAAAGAACTGTGTTCTTAGTCAACTCGGGTAAGGGGAAAATCTTACTAAGTTCCTAAACATGCTGGTAATGTTTCCATAGAATATTCCCTAGCAGAAGTTGTGTGAAAGCACAGCAAGGATGCTAAACTGATTAAAGAATACTATGCCTTTCATCTTTTGCTTATAATCTATTTAATACTACCTGTTTACCTCTATAACATCATCTGTTTCCTGGTTTAAAATTAAGATATTGAATCTGAAGTGCAATTTAGTTACCAATCTCTTTTCTTGCTGTGCTTTGAAATGGAAGCAGTTGTTGTGTACACCTGGTTTAATATTAGTTTAAGCTATGTTATGAAACACGGTGCTAGGTAATATGACACACATCTTGAAAATTAGTGTATGAAAAGACCTTTGTTTGATTGTTGGTTTTTAAATACTTTTTCCTTAAGCAAATCAAGTTGCTCAACAAGTGTCAGCTGTCAGGACACATTCAGATTTGAAAGTGGGAGAGTATTCGAGTTTAGAGGCAACTGAATCATGGACAAAAGAGAAGTGGAGTCAGGAATTCTCTAAGCATCAGGTAATATATTAAGTATAAGCCATAAATATAAGCAGAGCGTACGGTAAGTTAGTCTGGATCAGAAGCTTGTGCATTTCTCAAATTGACACTACTTATTTTTTTTCCTTTCAATCTAGGTTCTGGTTATGACATGTCATGTTGCTTTGACTGTTTTGAGAAATGAGTATTTATCCCTGTCAAATATTAATCTTCTGGTGTTTGATGAGTGCCATCTTGCAATCCAGGATCACCCATACTGTGAAATTATGAAGGTGGGTTTCAATTGGATGTATGTTTTAATACTTGGTTGAGGAAGAGGAGTTGGGTGGGAGGGTTGGAGAAGCGGGAACCATTTAAGACAGCTTTTACTGCCATGGAAAAATATTAGTGGAACCATATTTTAGCATGTTCCAGGACTGTTAAATTACTGTAATCATTTAAGATTTCAATGACATTACGAAATAGAAAAATAGTGTATGTACTGCATTTTACAGTGGGGATTAAAGAAAACTCTGGCATTAACAGAGGAAAGAAGCTAAATGTAGGGAATTAAAGGAATTTTGTAAAATTATTCATAAAATATTTGAATTTAGGATTGAGATGTACTAATCCATTTTTATTAATTTTGAAATACTGATTTCTAAAGATACTTGTTTGGCTTTTTCCAGGTATTCTTGGCTCCATATGGTATTTAGTACAAGAAACCTGTATAATAGATGTCTTTCCAAATCTCTTCGTAACCAGAGCATGTGTCTTTTTTTTTTTTGAGATGATTCTTTAGTTTTTATGTTGTGTGGAAATGTTTTGATATGTGTGTTGTAAATGTGGCAAGGATATTCTGTGCAGTGCTAACTCCTTATTTATATTTTTCCAAATGGCAAATATTGCTGTTAAATGTTATTTAATTTCTAGTTTAACTTCCAGTCAATGGAATAAAAAACATTCATTCAATGTTTATTTCCTTTTCCAACACCTGCTGTTGAAATACGAGTTTCCAACTAAGGATCGAAGTCTGCAGTCTGCTAGCTTGATGTGCAAGATAACTGTCCCACGGTATTTCATTCTCTTTTACCTCACAGATCTGTGAGGATTATCCATCATGTCCTCGAATTTTGGGATTAACAGCTTCCATTTTAAATGGGAAATGCGATCCTACTGAGTTAGAGGAGAAGATCCAGAAACTGGAGAAAATTTTGAAAAGCAACGCTGAAACTGCAACTGATTTGGTGGTTTTGGACAGGTATGTTGTACAGTTATGGTTAATAAATTGATATCTGCATTTTCATTTTGGGTAGAGGAATGTAGAAGTACTTCCCCTTTTAAATTTTAGGAAAATTTGTGTGTATGTGATGCCATTACTTTTACCTGGAGTGGGGAGAGGATGTTAAGTTGCTTTTTGAGTAACCATTGCTGAAATACTTCTTTCCTTAAAGTTTAGTATAATGGCTGCTTTGCCTTGGTATTCAGAGATTTTCTGTAGTTGTTAAAAGAAACCAAAGCACCCCACAATAAAACACCAAAACCCAACCCGACAAAGCAACTAAAAAAACCAAAGCAACCAAAAATCACAAAGAAAGGAACAAATAAAAAAAACCCCAACCAGTACAACACCAATCTAGAAAATTCATGTTCAACAGTACATTTCTGAACTTGTAAAATGCAGTCCTTATGTTTGGAGAGTAACTGGTTCCTGTTCATCGTATGCCATAATGTTGCTATTTAGTTTAGACAGTTATTTCATGTTGGGAACGTGTTTCATTGGGTATGTTGTTTGAATGCGTTTTTCTGAATCTGTGAAGCATTTGCTTTTACGACTTTCTCACTTGTAGCTCTGCCATTCAAAAGCAGCAATTCCTTTACTGGTGGAAGGGTATATATAGACCTAGATTTACATTCTGTGGGTTGTATTTGGCCTATTGGGAGAGTACGCTTTGGAAACCCAAAAGTTAAGACAGTGGTCAAGGAAACTGGGTTTGCTTTGCCTTAAATTTTTCCAATGTTTGAAATGAAGATAGTGATATTAACCTCCTTTTTTGGAAAGCATATTAGAAAGCAAAGCATTTTAGAATGAAGTAGTTTAGTATTTGGGGTGTTGGAGGCTTTTATACTTAAGTATTTAACTGTGTAAATACTCATTACTAATTTGTGGTGTACTTGAACACACTTCATGTTGCTGTTATTTGCTGTATAACCTTAACAGGCTGCAATAGGTCTGACTTTCAGAAGCTGTGTTTAACTTGATCTTTGCCCTACATTAAGATATACTTCTCAGCCGTGCGAGATTGTTGTAGACTGTGGACCATATACTGACAAAAGTGGGTTGTATGGAAGATTACTAAAGGAATTGGATGAGGCACTTGCTTTTCTAAATGACTGCAACATATCTGTACATTCAAAAGAAAGAGATTCTACGTTAATTTCTAAGCAGGTAAGGATATTAAGCTGTGTGAAAAACCCAGGGGATAGTCTTCCTGCTATTTTTCTTTGCCTTTTGTATTACTCTACTGAAACTCTAAGGTAACTCTAATGTAGCCAGCATAGAGTATCTGAGCAAAAAGACTTCAGACTTTGCACTAACAGTGTCTTTTCTCAAATGCGTGGGACTTGAATTTCAACCATTATCAGAACTTCATCTGGTTAGAGAACCTTGTACTCAAGTTTGCTTAAAGCAGTAAATAATTCTACACCCTGATGTTGTGGGCCCTTTTTACTGAAATTGAGAATTTGACATCTTTGTGATGCCCTATGACCTTTTCAGTACAGAAGAGGAAGTAATGCTTCAGAAAGTATTTGTGAAGACTGTCCCCAGTTGTATTAAAACACAATTAAGAATTCAGGCAAAAATTTCAGCCACAGTTCTATAGTTTCTACAATTTATCTTAGAACAATATTGGACTAGTGCCGCGCCTTGCTGGAATGGAATTTGAACTTCAGGCTTGCCCCTACCCTTCTGTATGTTTGCCCCTATGTTATGTGAGATGCCAGAAGGTATGGTATATTCAGCAGGGACCTGTCACACATGGGGTCTGGGGTCAAGGCAGCGTTTTTTCCCCTTTTGGGCTTTGTGGTTTGGAATTTCCTCCTGAGATGCAGCTACGTAGGTGTGTACGTCCTTGTTTAACAAGAAAGCAGTAATGAGTCACGTGTCTATCATAGTCCGTGAGGAAGTTGGAGTATATATTTCTTCCATCAGCCCAAAGTATTCCAGTTTTATTTAATGTTCTTGGAAGCCCAGCACTCTGATACTGTCCAGAAAAAGATCATTTGCACCAGAGGGAAGGATAATACATAAGGGCGCCTACTAATGGCTGCATGGGTGAAGGAAGTTCTGGTTACTCTTGTGCTAAACTTAAAATTTAATACATTAAATTGCATCAGGAATGCTGGTAGCTGGGGGCAATCCCCAGGAATTGCGTAGTCCAGAAGAGTGGATTAACTGCCATCCTTCAAATGCACATAACCCTCTGTGCTTGTTTTCTGATCCAGTAGCTCTCCAAGAAGATGGAGACACACACATATCATGAAAAAGAAATCAGTTTTCAGCCTGAGGTGCCCTTTACTTTGGCACTGGCAACCATCAAGACTCTATGTGCAGGCTTTGATAAATTTTGCTCTTAATGAAGTCTTACAGCCAACAGACACCAGGGAAGACAGTGTAAAGAGGATGATAACATGTTCTTTACTGCCTCACAGAAGGGAAGAAGGAAGAGAAATTAAAGCAGTAACTGAAACCTATGTCATCCTGAGTGTTTTTATTGTTTCATTGTAGTTGTTACAAGAACTATGTACATCCAAATCATGAATCTTTTTAATAGTGTTATCAATGTACCCCATTTTTGGATTCCTAGTTTGTTTGACGAGATAGTGTTGATGACACACAAATGTCTATGCTGTACTTTGAGTAGTGTATAATTCTCTCTGGTTTTCTTATTCCACCCACACGTACAAACCTCTCATGTTTTTTCCTTTGAGAGGCTAGACTTGCCAAGATTACCCCACTGTACAACTTTCTGGTTAGATGCTTTTGAAACCCTGGCAAGTATCAGTAACAAGTGAAGTAAAAGTGCCTAGTAAAACATGTATTTTTGTTAGATATGTGTTAAATATAAACGGTAATAATTTCTGCTTTGTTTAACCAGCTGCCTCAAAAAATATTGTAATTTCTAGCATAATTATCATAAGGTAAATTTCAAATTACAATTCCACAAAATTGTGTATTATTTTTTAAATTTGGGGGGTTTTTTTGAGATGCAGAAATTTACAAAGTTCAGTTGTAGTAATTCAGGGGAGAGGGGGAAACTTGCCCCATTAGAAACATCAAAATTCCCATGGTCATGTAAGTAACCGAAGCAGACTTGTAAATATTTTTATAATAGAAGAGTTATCATAATCCTTACAAAGATTGTGTGATGCGAGAAACAAGATCAGTCTTAAATGAGTGGTTCATGAATGTACTCTTTCAACTGATATTTGAATTCATTTATTGTAGATATTGTCAGACTGTCGAGCTGTGTTGGTTGTTCTGGGACCCTGGTGTGCAGATAAAGTAGCTGGGATGATGGTGAGAGAGCTACAGAAGTATATCAAACACGAACAAGAGGAGCTGCACAGGAAGTTTTTATTGTTTACAGACACTTTCCTAAGGAAAATACATGCACTCTGTGAAGAGCACTTCTCGCCTGCCTCACTTGACCTGAAATTTGTTACCCCAAAAGTAATAAAGCTGCTTGAAATCTTGCGCAAATACAAACCATATGAACGGCAGCAGTTTGAAAGCGTTGAATGGTATAACAATAGGAATCAGGATAATTATGTATCTTGGAGTGATTCTGAAGATGATGATGAGGATGAAGAAATTGAGGAGAAAGAGAAGCTGGAGACCAATTTCCCATCTCCCTTTACTAATATTTTATGTGGAATTATTTTTGTGGAAAGAAGATACACAGCAGTTGTTCTAAATAGGTAAAGCTTTTTATTTAAAAAAAAAATCATTTAAAAAAAGGAATAATGCATACTCAGCTGCCAGCACACAGGTGTTGATATCATGAATATGTAGGGAATTGTCTTAAATTTTCAGAAGTTTATTTTAAAGTTGGCTTAGAAGGTCATACTGGATCTGCATAAAGAGTAACAAGAAAAAGTATAATTCAAGCTTCTTGATAGGAAGAGCATGTGTCTTCGTGAAGAGGGCTTGTTTTGGATCCAAGTTTGTAATTTGTTTTCTTTAGAAGGCAAAATGTGAAATACTGTACTTAGTATGTGGCAATTTTACTGGTTAATTTGTCTTAATCGGTCTTGGCAATGGATGCTGAAAATTTCTCTAGCCTACTGACTGCAATGCTTTTGGAAATTTTACCATTACCTTACTAAGTCACATTATTACATGATCCAAATCTACAGAAAATCTAGTTTGTCCTTGCACAAAAATCTCTTAAGAATTACCAGGGCTACTTTAAGAGTTGGTGTTTATGAAATGCCTGTTCAGGCACATACTAAGCACTTTCTTACAATCTCTACCAAGAAAAATATAAGCCCTGAAATATCTGCCAAGATATACTTTGCAATACTCTAGTTCCTTATCAGTTCTTATTCCCGAATGTGATCTGTTAGTTATACATAACACTTAATTGTTAAGTGCTATTTGTCACAAACAGTGAATGACATCTCATTTATTCACTGATCTTGATTTTTGGCGGTTTTGGTTAAGTTTTTCTGATAGTGTGCTAAATGCCTTGTGGAATTTGTTTACTGCATTCTGGGTACCTCTAAATCTGACTGGTTTGTTGTTACCTTTTTGCCAGAGTCAATAGTTTGAGTGCATAATATATTCTTTGATCTGCAGACTCACCCATGTGTTTTCTGTGAACTTCTTTTGTTCTCTTTTTCTTTGCCTTTTTTCATTTTTAAATATATTTATGCAAATACACAATATAAAGCAAACTTAGCCATTCGGTGAAATGAATAAGTTCAGTTAATAACTCCTGAAAAAATAAATAACCCTTACATATTCTCCTAAACTTTTGCTGAGCTGAAAAAGAATATTTCATTATCATACAGGAAGGGAACAGAATTGTCAAAACTTTTTTTCTGCTCTGTTACATCATAAATATGACTTAAATTACACATATTCCATGGTGCGTTCTTGTAGACTGTTTTATGCACTGCACTGGATCCTAACTGCTGTCCAGCTTGACAGAATAGAGTGTCTAGATCAAAGAGGTAACCAAATTCTGGCATCTTTAAGCTTTAGATACCTTTGCAATGGGTTATTGGCAGCAAAAAATAAAAATGCATGTAACTTTTTATCCACTTTGGAAAGCTAGCTGGCAGAATCAAAGTGCTCCTTTACCTCATGTAACACACCTGATCTCAAAATACCTGGATTGATCATCAGACCGGGGCTGTTGAGGTTAAGACAGAAAGCCTTCGGTGGAGAACCTCACTTCAACTGAATGGATTTGGTTGAATGGCCTCTGCTGATTGTAGCCATGTTTATGCTGTATATACAGGTAGAAAGACTGTCTCCTGAATAAGGAATTCATGAGTGTTTGAATTGCTGTATTAAACCACCCGAGCTTCCAGTAATCCAATATAGACCATTACACAGAACTAACTTAAAGCAGAAGTATAACTTTTCTTAAAGTATATTTATTATGGCAATGCTTAGAGCCTAGAATCCCATTTTGTGAAGTCACTGATGACTGAGGAAGGGCAAAATTCATGGCATGTGTTGTACTTCTGGAAGAAATGGATAGGAATTTTCTCTGAAGCAGTAATTGGAACTTATATTTTTGGAGATCTTTAGCACCAGCCACTGCACATACTGTAAATACTACAAATTTGAAGGGGGGTAAAAAAAAGGAAAAAAGCAAAACAACCCCCCAAAAATTTAACTTATTCTTTGATTATTTTTGCACACAACTGATTAAATATTTCACTGTTTTATTTGGTGTGTACAGTTGAGTAGAGGTAGGCACTCAGACTCAAGCCATGTAACTTGGCAGAAATGCCATGTGGAAGAAGAAATATGAAAAAAAAAAAATTAGTTTTTTTGTCCAGTTATTAATGCATACTTTCCTTGTCTTCCTGTGTTTCCATACTTCCTTAGGAGTGTAGACTGCACACAGAAATGTGAATCTCTTTGGCCTTGAACTAATGATCACATGCATTTTATGGGTCCTTCTAGTAGGTTTCTGTAAGGAGAGCAAGCTATTTGCCACTTTTACATTCTCTTGCCTATGTTCCCTGTCCATTCCAGTTTTAACAGACTGGAAAGGAAGGAGCTCTTCAAGATGTTTTATGTTCCTGTAAATCTTGTTTAAAACGGTGACCAGGTAAAGGGAAGAGACTTCAGTAGTTTCCTGAGTGTCGGAAGGCCAGGGAGAACTTTCACGTTTTCCATCTGGTTTGGGAATAGCTCACTGGGCCAATAGTGGGCATGTAGCTGGGAACTAGCAGAGCACCCACCTTATATGTGAGGCAGAACTGCTAGAGATGTAATTGGGAAAGGTTTCTGTTACTGTACATTATTTCTATGAGAAATCTTCTGCCTTGTCTGTGAGATCACAACAGTGCAGAAGCCAGCCTTTCCTGCTTCTGTAACGTGGAGTGATGTAATGTATGGGAATGAACGGAGAACACAGGTGATCCTTACCTCCCTGTTCAGTGTTCCTTATAGAATTAGATTAAATCTTCCAATTGTAGATACACTTGGATTAATTTCAAAAAAAAGAGAAAACATCTCACTGGTCAACATTTTGTCATTAGTGTAGCTGAACAGAATATGTATTTTAATATTAAAGGGAAAAACAATCTATGTTTTAACCTAAAAATTAACACCTTATATTGGGAAAAAATACTTATATTGGGAAAACAGGTTTTTCTGCTAGAATCAGTCATCTACAGAAAATGAGATTAACTAAACTGGTTGTGAGTAGGATGTTTTAACAACAGGGAGCCTTACAGTAATAGATTGGTTTAAAAATACCTGGTTTTACCACAATAGGTCTGAAACCCATGCGATGTGTGCACACTCACGCTGTGTATGTATATAGTCAAGTCTTTTTTTTTCCTTACAGAGGTTTTCACTAGAACTAGTGCTATTAGAGAAAACTAAGGTCAGTTGATGTGTTAGCATGGCTTAATTGTCATGCTTCCATGTCTTCTTTTAATGTGAGTCTTGTAAAAAAAAAAAAACCATAAAATTGTCCTCCATTTTCTGGGTTGTGTGACTTCTAAAAACACATGTAATATTTTTAGGTTGATAAAAGAAGCTGGTAAGCAAGATCCAGAACTGGCTTACATCAGTAGCAATTTTATAACTGGACATGGCATTGGCAAGAACCAGCCTCGTAACAAGCAGATGGAAGTAGAATTCAGAAAACAGGAAGAGGTAACTTCAAGAAAAATGACTGAAACTAGCAGTACTTTAAGAACCTTTCAGTTTCTTTTTTTTTTTTTTATTTGGGGGTGTGTGTGTATGTATCTTCAAAACCAAAACAAACCAACAGACATAGTCTAGGCGCAGTCATTGGAAGTTCAGGGAATACCCTTGGTTTAACAAATAGGCACATTTATTGGAGATACAGATGTTTGTCATTAGCAAAACCAAAAAGCAAAACAAACTAAACAAAACAAAATAACCCCAAAGAACTCCCACATGTTTAGAGACATTACTATGTCACCTTACACAAACAGAAAAATGTAAGTAATGTAAAATCATGTTTGTGTCTAATCAGATCATCAATATGTAATTTTTCTGCATTGGGTTATTAGTAGTGCAGTAATACTATAAAGAAAATCCAGGTTTCTGACATTTTCAACTGTTTAGCTGGTTATAATATTTATCTTTGCTAATGAATTTGGTAAATAATTAAACAATGAAAATGTGCAAAACCCTATTACTTTGACCTCACTTAAAGCATGTGAAGTATTTTGAAAGTAATGCATTTATTCCTCCCCCTCACCTGGCTGTAGTAGCTTCTCAGACTTAAGTAATTCCATATACCAGATTTGATTCCTAGAAGTCTGCCTCTTCTGATAAAAGTCTTGCTGTGTTTCTAAAATGACTTTTGGTAATAGTGTTATATCTCCATATGTAGACAATTTTTGGAATGTCTGATCCGCTCTCCTTGTTTTTATTGGCTTTTGATGAATCTGATGATGGAAAAGAGTCTCGGACTAATGTCTCAAATTTGTCTTCATTACTTTTGCAGGTTCTTAGAAAATTTCGTGCACATGAGACCAACCTACTTATTGCTACTAGTATTGTAGAAGAGGGTGTTGACATACCAAAATGCAACTTGGTGGTGCGTTTTGATTTGCCCACAGAATACCGTTCCTATGTGCAGTCAAAAGGAAGAGCTAGAGCACCAATTTCCAATTACATCATGTTAGCAGATACAGACAAAATCAAAAGTTTTGAAGAAGATCTTAAAACATACAAAGCAATTGAGAAGGTATGAGCTCAACAAAATGTGCCTGTTTTTATTAAAATTATCATAGTATTTTAAAGGGAAAATCTCTCATTGTGCTCTATTCTTGGAATGTTAAGATCCTGAGAAACAAATGCTCAAAATCTGTCGATACCAATGAAACTGAAACTGAACCCGTTGTTGATGATGACGATATATTTCCACCCTATGTGTTGAGGCCAGATGAGAACAGTCCAAGAGTTACTATTAACACTGCTATTGGACACATAAATAGGTAAGAGGCACATTCACTTTTTATTTCTTGTCTTTAAATAGTTACTGAATTTGTCTCGCAACTTGGAAGCGTAGGCTGGGGCATTGTAGGAGTTGTAAGAATCTTGTAGGATCTCCCTCTCCTAAAGAAAGGGGTTATAGCAGTTTGAAGGGATAGTTTGCTTTTTGCCTTTTTATCTTACAGAGATTCCAGCTCTGATAATAAATCTGGTAAATAAAACTTGGCAAACCAGTCAGATTCAAAGGGTATAATGGTAGATGATTCAAAGGCAGCTGCTTGCATTTGGCATTCCTCGTGGGCCGTTAAGAGGTGTAATACAGTTTAACATCTGCATGTTTGCAAGTGACACCAAGTTGTGAGAGAGGGGGAATAAATGCAGTGGAGATAGAACTGTCTGTTAAGAGGGAAACAATGACACATAGGAGGAATAGGCCAACGGTAAATGCTGGAGATAAAACAAAGGCAAATGTAAACTCTGATACCTGGATGGAATAGTCCTGGGAGTCATTACAATGTTGGAACCATCTTTCCAGAGAATAGATTTATACTAAAGGATTTAGAGGTCTCCTGCTTGGCCGTTAGTTGCACAGCAGTGTACCCTTGCAGTGCTCAGTGTGGCCTGAAGTCATCTCCCGTAGTGTTTACACCAGTATGGCAAGATTCCATTGAAATGTCTCTAGGTTTCAATTTGCAGGTTTTGATTATTTGTAAAATGTTTTGTCAACTTAGGTACTGCGCTAGATTACCAAGTGATCCATTTACACACCTAGCTCCCAAGTGTAAAACCCGAGAACTACCTGATCATACGTTTTACTCTACTCTCTACCTGCCAATCAACTCACCTCTTCGAGCTTCAATTGTTGTAGGTATTTGGGGAAGGAAAAGCATAGAAATAAGTAAATATGTTGGCATAAATGTGTCTCTGTGCCTTTTCTAGAATTAGTTTGTTTCATTATTGTAATAAAATTGACATGATTTTTCTTTACTGTGCTCTCTATTTAGATTCCTGTTGGTACCTGTTATGATCTATTTTCCAGCAGTTAATGTTTATTCCCAAGGCAAAAATATTTAGATGTTCTTTCCACTGCCTTGTTTGTTCACACACTTATATGTCAGTTGTAGAAAAACATCTTTTATTGGTGTGAATCAATAGTAAGTTGAGTTCAAAAACTTCAGTGGAAAAACAATATAAGCCTGAATATCTGCACAAAACTGTCATCAACGTAATATTTTTCAGAGTTTTGCTTTGTCTCTGTTGATCAAACTAAATGTTTGTAAAATGTATAAAAGGTAATGTGCTAATTAACCAAAGTTTTTAAGAAGTATTTAAATGTTTATAGGGTCCTCCAATGAGTTGTGCAAGACTGGCTGAGAGAGTTGTAGCTCTTATTTGCTGTGAAAAACTGCACAAAATTGGTAAGAACTGGAAAAGCAACGCTCTTCTGGTAAAAAATATTTTATAATTGAGAAATTTAACATGGTATAGATATCATGCATATACATGCGTTTCTGCTATAGCCATCTGCTATAGCTTCCCTTCTCTTGCCTTCATTTTGTAGTATGATCATGTCATTACTAATTTAGCTTACAACTTGTAAGTTCAATTTAGATTTCCCAGGGGAATCTTGTTATTTAACATTTTTTCTTAAACAGCAAATGCAATATTAATACACAGCACAGATTTTGACATTGAATATATTTAATAAAGGGGAAAGGGGTCTTGATTTCTACAGGACTTTGATTAGAAGTCAGGGATTACATCCTGCAGCCAAAAATAACTTTTTTTTTTTTAATTGCATTGGAACAAATTAAAATATAAAATACACAGCCCTAAATTTATTGTATTCTTTACTGTATCGTAAGTCATGTTCCCAAAATAGGACATTGCAGGATTATTTCAGCTCTCTTGTCTCTATTAAGCATAATAGGGCATATTGTTTATTGTAGAATGTTTTAAACAGAATTCTGTGTTATGGGTGCTTTGATGAAGTGCAGAAGTATTTATGAATCTTTTAAGCAAAAAATATTTGTAGGTCTGGGATTTGTATTTTACTTTTTTTCCTGCTTGAATTAAACCTTTTGATCGCTGAATGCAGAACAGCACACGTATCCAGGAATAACACTGTGATGACACAACTCAGCATTGAGGGTGCATATTACTACTGTTGAATAGTAATCCCCTTTTTAGAATGATACAGAAATATAACTGTTCCCTCTTTCTTGGCATAACTCCATGTGAGTGATTTGCAAATGAATATTTCAGTCACTGTGGCTTTTATGGGCAAAAAAGTTTCTTTTTCTTTGATATTTTTGTTAGAGAATTGAATTTTTAATTAAAAATTCAGAGAAGTTTACTCTTAAGTATTTTTGCAAGAAATTCAACTCTTACCAGGCTTTCCCCAAAGTTACACTTCTAGAGCTGTGCATTAGTAAGCGTGTTTTAACAGCTTAGGTGAGGGGGTTTTATGAGCAATCACATCTGCTGTGTGGTATCTGAACCAACCAGGATTTGATTGCTCCTAATGCTGTTTCTTTGTACTCTTCCATAATGTTCAGGTGAACTGGATGATCATTTGATGCCAGTTGGGAAAGAAACGGTTAAATATGAGGAGGAGCTTGATTTGCACGATGAAGAAGAAACCAATGTTCCAGGAAGACCAGGCTCTACAAAACGAAGACAGTGCTATCCCAAAGCTGTTAGTATCACTCACTGCTGTCCAATCAAAGGCTTTATGTAGTGATAAGACGACAAAATTGCCAACTCTTAATCTTATCTGATAAGAATCTCTTACACTAAATCTTGCACTTAGAGTGGAAGTAGTTTGCACTTATAACTGGATGGAGGCTTGTGCTAATACCTGAATGAGCTTGTGCAACCATATGGTTTGGAAGCATGCTGGTGGTTCAAAGAGTGCACTTCCAGTAAAGCTTGTTGACTCTATTTGCCTAGTATAGAAATAACTGGGAGGAAAAATTATCCTGCATTAATAATATGTAAAAACTTTAAATTCTCTGGTAAATATACTAGAGCAGAGGAAGAATTACTGGCTTTCTGGACAAATAAGTGAAGACTGAACGAGATGCCCAGGAGGTCAAAGTTATCTGCTAGGCACTAAACACAGACATATTCTTTTATTTTGTTTGTTTAGATGCTTGACGTAGTTTGACTTTACTAGTCAAACACAGAATTCCATAATTTTCAATTTAAAACTTAGAATATTCAATAAGTACATTTTTAATATTTTTAGTTTTAAAATAGTCCTAATTATTATACTTAGTGTGCTAAGGGGATCACATAAGATACTTACTATAGCTCTGCATTATTAAGTAACTTATCCACAGATCTATTACAACAGATTTCAGCCACATCCATTTATAGAATTGTACTTTTTAGTATTTATTGGAGCATCAAATAGGTCACAGGAAAGAGAAAGTGAAGAAAAGAAGTTTTGTCAGAGTATTTTGCAACTGCTCTGGAATCTTCCTTTTCCCCTGCAGTTGTTACAGGTTCTGTCTAAGGTCCCTTGAACAGGAAGGGTAATGGGTTTAGAATAGACTGTGTAGTAGTTTCTGGTTATCTTTGCATTTGATGAAGAACCCGATAGCGTTTGCTCAAATGTAGGAGTGTCGGCGTGTCACTCACAGTAGCAGGCTACAGTGCTGTGGTGTACAGTCACGTGCAGCCTCAGCGGTGCTGATAGCCCTTAACTAGTTCTGTTCTTGGCATTCTCCATGAGCCCCAGTTTTAGTAGTTTAAATAATTGGTTTTAGGAGAGCTTAGGAAAGGATAGCGTGGCATCGCGGAGTACATTACAGAGGGAACGACAAATGAGAAAACCTTTCTCTGGCAATACTTCACAAACAGTTTGAATCTTTGCACGGTGTTTATTGGTGCTTCTTGTTACAAGTGCCTTTCTCAGCCCTGTTACCTCACCAGTGATTTTTGTAATAGGGGTGACTCATAAAATGCACGATTATGGTATCTGTCTTTCAGAGGACTTGTTTTGTCAAGTGATGCATCATTCTTTCTTGGTTTTTTGTTTTTGTTTTTTTTTTAATGCAGAATCCAAGACTACTTTCCCTTGCTTTTGTCCCAGCTTTTCACATCTGGAAAAGAAGCTTTGGCAAATGTTTAAGGTCTACAACATTCTCTTGGGCTTAATATAGTTATTAAACTTATGAGTAATTTTCCATTAAGCCAAGACCATACTTTTGCCACAGTATAACTTAAAAATCCAGGACTACATGTATTGCAGTTTAGTTTTAGGTAAACAGGAGGATCACTTTTGAGACCTACAAAGTAATGAGCTCCTATCAGACATAGCTTATGGTTTCTTAAGGTCCATAACAGATATGAGCAGCAGAGTTAAAAGTGGTTGTGGCTGTTGTGAGTGTGCACATCTGCAAGCTATAATTGTTATTAGGAAACTCCTATAGTGTAGTGCCTGGGTAAAGGGGCAGTGTAACTAACTTTCTATGTGTGTTTGCCCAAAGTGTATGAAGAACATATTTTTTTTCTTGATACTTTTAAACAGTTCTGCTGGGTAAAAGAATCTGTGTTAATGAAACTGTAAGTTTGGCCAAGCTTATATAAAAATTGAGTTAATGAGTTGTAGGGGTTTTTCGGTGTGTGTGCCTGTTTTTTCTTTCTCTTTCCTTTTTATTTTTTTTTTTTTTCCTTTATACTGTTAAGATCCAAAAACCTTGAATATGAAATGTGTCCCAGAGTTACTGGCTAACCATGGAAATTGGCATCAAAACTTCAGTTGTATTTACAGTGAAGTGCTGTCTGTGTTTTACAGTTAGACTTGCATTTCTAACCCGAGGTGGGTCCGGAAGGAAGTCTTAGGGGTGTAATGGAAGTTGCCTCTTGGCAATTAAGAAGTGTTTGGACAGTTCTCATGGCGGCCAGGCCAGACTGCTGACCAAATGGTTTTGCTTAAGAAAGAAACAGTTACTGAAGTCCAAATTACTTTTCTATTCCTCATTTTTAGTAATGCCATTCCAAATAAACATGCAAAGCCTTGTTCAAATAACAGTCTTTAGGTGAATTTGGCTGATTCTTATCACATTCATGTTTACTTCCTTTTTTTTGATTTTTAGATACCAGAATGTTTGAGGGATAGTTATCCCAAACCTGATCAGCCCTGTTACTTGTATGTAATAGGAATGGTGTTAACGACTCCTCTACCTGATGAGCTCAACTTCAGGAGACGAAAGCTGTATCCTCCTGAGGATACGACAAGATGTTTTGGCATATTGACAGCCAAACCTATACCTCAGGTAATGAATGTAGCTCCTTTTCTTATGCTACGTGTCTTGCAACCTCTCATTTTCAACTTATTCCCCACCCCCAGGCTGAAGAGTGGGAAATGACATTAAGTTCTGCTTGTATCAAGTAACCTCCAGGAAATAAGCAGTGACATCCATTCAGCCCAGTCACCACTTCATTTTCTTTCTTTTGTGATGGAACAATCTGTTCAGATCTTGCTATTTTGTTTTATTGTTTCTATTTTTGTTGCTTTGCAACTTTATTTTTTTATTGTTTTGCAAATTCAAAGTGTTTCTCCTTTTTTGTATGAGGCATAATAGAAGTGGTGTTTCAGCTGCAGAGGTGGCTTGCTATGCCTTATATTTATGAAAGCTGTAGTAACAAGTCCTCTCAGTATTACTAATCTGCAGCAGCAGAAAAAGTAGGCCATGTTAATTGAAATTAGTACCTCTTGCATAGGAAAATTTTTAAGAGACGTTTTCTGTGGATGAAACTCAGCTGAGGAGGATTTTTTCAAATTATATTGTTCTGTTGTGTATAGAAGGCACATTTCATGAATATTGCTGGGTTTCACGTTTCTGGAAAAAAAATTTCAATTGTTACTTATATAAAGAGAAGAGCTGTAAAACACAAGAATAGCTATTAAAAAAAACAACAAAAACCACAAAAAAACCCACACAAAAAACCTCATACAAACAAACAAAAAAAATCCCACAAAAGACAACCAAAACCATTCTTTAATGCCTTCAAAATCTCATGTATAATTGAAGGTCATCAAAGATCAGAATTCTGATCCAGTTTGCTGTGGGGTCAGGCAAGTGCTACCTCAGCATCTGAAGTAAACAGTCAGTACTCTGTAGAGGAATCCTGCACTGAATTTTCTCAGTTTCTCTTGTGTTTTTTCTTATTCAGATTCCTCATTTTCCTGTGTATACTCGCTCTGGAGAGGTTACAATATCTATTGAGCTTAAGAAATCTGGTTTTACTCTGTCTCTGCAAATGCTTGAGCTGATAACGCGACTCCACCAGTACATTTTTTCACATATTCTTCGTCTTGAGAAACCTGCACTAGAGTTCAAACCCACAGAAGCTGATTCAGCCTATTGTGTTCTACCTCTTAATGTTGGTAAGAATAGAGCTCTTGTTTTTGAAAGACTCACTTTGAATCCCTTTGGCAACACCTTTGTTAATGTTTATGTTGATTTCAGGTGTTCGCTGTAGAAATGATACCGTATGTGGTAGTATGACAATTTCTCAGCTACATTTTTATTACTTCTTCACAATTCCAAATTAGTTTTAACTTGGTGACGTGAGCCGATTTATAGTACATTTCAGCTGACTCTGTAATGGTCAAAATTGTATATATCTCCTTTTAAACGTTTCAGAAATGAACAAATATGTGTATAGAATTAAAAAAAAAAAAGCAACAACTTTTGTAATTTACCACTTGCCAGAAAAGTTCAGCCTGGCAAATTCCCTCCTGAATAACTAGTTATGAACTTTCCTTTTTAAGTTGATGACTCCAGCACTTTGGACATTGACTTTAAGTTTATGGAAGACATTGAGAAATCTGAGGCACGTACAGGCATTCCCAGTACACAATATACAAAAGAAATGCCTTTTATTTTCAAGTTAGAAGATTACCAGGATGCAGTCATCATTCCACGGTGAGTGCTATATACATATTTTAAGTATGTACCTATTTTATTTATGCAAACACCTGTAGTAAGGGGATGTTAGTAACTGCAACAGAACTGCTTGCGAGAAATGTGTGCTATTAGTCTGAAGGTATCTGGTGGTATCTCAAGCAATTGAAAAATATTGTTTAGTCAATAGTTAATCTTATATCATAGGATTTAAGTGCTTAGGCCTGTAATTTAAATTGTGTCCAGTTCTGGGCCCCTCAGTTCAAGAAGGACAGGGAAATGCTTGAGAGAGTCCAGGGCAGGGCTACAAAGATGATGAAGGGAGTGGAACATCTCCCATATGAGGAAAGACTGAGGGAGCTGGGTCTCTTTAGCTTGGAGAAGAGGAGACTGAGGGGAGACCTCATTAATGCTTATAAACATGTAAAGGGTGAGTGTCAGGAGGATGGAACCAGGCTATTCTCAGTGACAGGCAATGATAGGACAAGGTGGAACATAAGAGGTTCCCCTTAAATATGAGGAAAAACTTCACGTTGAGGGTGACGGAACACTAGAATGGACTGCCCAGAGAGGTTGTGGAGTCTCCTTCTCTGGAGATATAAAGTTTATTAGGTGTGTGGAATTAAGAATTTATCCTTTCCAGCATTACTCTACGAGATCATCGTCCACAGCTTGATTTATTTATGTCTTCGAAGTCTAATACAAAATGTAATTTAAATATTTCTGTAGAGGGAATTCTGTAGATAATAGATTGACTTTATTCTTTTTATCTTACAGCACACTTCTCATTTAGTATTTGTTAGCTAGACAAATGGTTTCTACAAAAAAAAAACGCACCAACCAAAAACCTCAAGTGACCTATTTAACAGTTTATCAAATGACCACATGAGAACATAAAGAATTCAGCATAAGCTTTACACTAAGGCCAAAATACTACTTTTTTTTTTTTAAATACGTATGCCAAAATAATACCTTTTTTTTTTTTTCCCCCAGGTATCGAAATTTTGATCAGCCTCATCGATTCTATGTAGCTGATGTATACACTGATCTTACTCCACTCAGTAAATTCCCTTCCCCTGAATATGAAACTTTTGCTGAATATTATAAAACAAAGTATAATCTTGACCTGACCAATCTCAACCAGCCACTGCTGGATGTGGACCACACATCTTCAAGGTAACGGCAGTCATATATGTGTCTGTTGTTTGTAGTTTGGCAATAAACTGTTCATTTGGTTTGGTTTTTTTTTTTCTTTTAATGGGTCATGATTGAGGGGTTGTAGTTTCTAAAATAATTAGAGTTTTTTTTCTTGAGGGGTACTTAACTTACGCTGTAACTGTAACTTGAGTCCATATTTTTCCAGAGGTAACTACTGTCTCTTCACAATGCGTTGAATACTAAGAATAAGTCATCACTTTAGAAAGTTTAGGCTAAGTGAGTTCTTTTCATTAATTACATACTTACGTTAAAGTATTTTCACATGGTTTTTAGACTTAATCTTTTGACTCCTCGCCATTTGAATCAGAAGGGGAAAGCACTTCCACTAAGCAGTGCTGAGAAGAGGAAAGCGAAGTGGGAAAGCTTGCAGAATAAGCAGGTAAAACAGAAGTATCTAATTCAAGTTCCCCCTCTCTTAATAGCAATCTCACAACTACCTTTACAGGTGAAATTCTTTTCTTCCACCTTCCTCTCCCCAGATACTGGTTCCAGAGCTCTGTGCTATACATCCTATTCCAGCATCACTGTGGAGGAAAGCAGTTTGCCTGCCCAGCATTCTTTATCGCTTGCACTGCCTTCTGACAGCAGAGGAACTAAGAGCTCAAACAGCCACTGATGCTGGTGTAGGGGTTAAATCACTTCCTGCAGATTTCAGGCATGTAATTTTTTTAATATATATCTGACTTCACTGAAAAACTAGGTGAAAACTTACCATTACTGAATGAATTTAAAACTGCTTCTCTTTAACTCATATCTGTTTTCAGTTAGGCGTAGTTTAAAAAGACTTTTGGTGAAGTTAGGTGCTGCAGTCACTGTTCTTCGCAGAAGGACATGGCTTTTTTTAAACTTGTCTGTGTCTTCATGTAATGTGATGATAATTTTTTGTTAACAGAATCAGCATGTATCTTTACAGATATCCTAACTTGGACTTCGGATGGAAAAAGTCTATTGACAGCAAATCCTTCATCTCTATTCCTAACTCCTCTTTAGTAGAGAATGAAAATTACTGTAAGCACAGCACAATTGTAGTCCCTGAAAATGCTGCACATCAAGGTGCTAATAGAACCTCTTCTGCAGAAAACCATGACCAAATGTCTGTGAGTTACAGAACATTGCTCAATGAGTCACCCAGTAAACTCCAAATTGATGTCTCGGCAGAACTTGCAGCAATTAATGGTGTTTCTTATAATAAAAATCTTGCCAATGGCAATTGTGATTTAGTTAACAGAGACTTTTGCCAAGGAAATCAGCTGAATTACTGCAGGCAGGAAATATCTGCACAACCAACTACCTCATATACCATTCAGAATTTATACAGCAGTGAGAACCAGCCCAAGCCCAGCAATGAATGTACTCTACTGAGTAATAAATACCTTGATGGAAATGCTAACAGATCTACCTCAGATGGATGTCCCAAAATGGCAGTGACCACCAGTACTTCAAAAGCTATTAATGTTTCAAAAGACAGAGCAGATCCTGAAAAGAACCCTTCCAGTGGGTACTCCTCAAAAACTCTCGGTCCTAATCCTGGTCTCATTCTTCAAGCTTTGACCCTTTCAAATGCTAGTGATGGATTTAATCTGGAGCGACTAGAAATGCTTGGTGATTCGTTTTTAAAGCATGCCATCACTACGTACTTGTTTTGCACTTACCCTGATGCTCATGAGGGACGGCTGTCATATATGAGAAGCAAAAAGGTAAGTAGTAACAATCCAGTGGTATTCTATAAAAAGAATGAATACTGCATGAATTTAAAACTGCTGTAACAAGCCATACATACAAAAGTGTCACTAGAAGACCAAATGGCAACAGGGTTGATCTAATTCTGCAGCTTTACTGAGTGTACATTGGGTAGCATGCATATTAGGAGTAAAAATACAGGAATACAAGATTAGTGTTGCCATAACTGTGATTGACTGTCTACAGTTCATTTTGAAACCTAAACCAGCTGATTACTAACCTACAAAAGGAAAGGACTGAACAGAACTAAAAATTCTTTTGAAAGTATTTTTAAAGTAAACAGTAATAAGCAGAGTCTTCAGTTCTGCTGCTGCTTTTTTAAAATTCTGGATGCATCACTCAGAGAATTAAATGATTGAGCAGTTTAATCTTGGAAAATAGGGAGGGCTAAATAAATTGCACAGTTCAAAAAAAAAAAATGAAGTGATTGAATATTCAAGTTAAAATTTCAAATCTTGAAACATGGAAAGTGTGTTTAAAATGAGAAATGAAGATCAGAAGTTGGTAATGGAAAAGGAAGTATGTTTGTGTATGTGAGTTGCTATTTTTCCCTTCCCTGTAAAATATTTAAAACAATTTTGCAGGGTATCAAAATACCATCTGGATTATGACTTAATAAGATTTGTTACACGGAAGTGTTTTAGCACTTTCTAGTGCCAAGCTTTAGGTCGATGTACCCGTAATAGCATAACATTTGTCATTCCAAATCTAATCTGAATGTTGATTACTAATATTGGTAATTAGTGACAGTTGTACAGGTTATATTTACTATTATTTTAAAAATAGCAATAACTTTATTTTGCAAAGAGAATTTAATCCAGCAGATTTCTGTAACTGAAATTGTCCCACCTTATTTCCTTGGCCTTAAAAAAAAAAAATCAGTACCTTGCTGTGAATTGCTTGTACTCTAGTAAGAAAACTGAACTCCCTTTTGAGAACTAGGGAATACATACGGTATAAGATCTGGCTTGACATGTAAAATCGTTTTGTTCCTTCTGCATTTTAACCTATTTTAATGTAAGTGTATGTCCAGGTGTTTATCAGAATGTTTTTCTTGAAGGTCAGCAACTGTAACTTATATCGCCTTGGAAAAAAGAAAGGATTACCTAGTCGTATGGTGGTGTCGATTTTTGATCCCCCAGTCAATTGGCTTCCTCCTGGTTACATAGTAAACCAGGACAAGAGCAACACTGATAAGTGGGAGAAAGATGAAATGGTAAGACTTTATTTAACTGTGTTGGGGAATTATTCTTTGCATGACTACATTCTCTCACCTCTACCTTCTCCCTCCTCTCAAATATTTTGGTATGTTTTCAGCAAAAATAGTAAATCTCTGTCTTTGATTCCTTCCTAAAACTTCAATAGAAGTTATGGAAAATGAGAGGAAAACTGATCCTCAATGGAACCCAAAGTAAGGAAATTTGCTTAACATCATCCAATAATTAGTGTATATATTAGTAGAAAAACAGAGTAGAGAAGCTTTTTGGCTTTTAGTTAGTGTGCCCTCAAGAGTTTTTCTGAAATTTCTCTTGGAAATTTTAAATTGAATTATCAGTACTGGTTTTGCTGTAGAAGATGGTCTCCTTTTTAATGAATGCATTCGCCTTTATAAAATATATGAGAAGGGGTTGATTGTTGTTTCATAGCGCTGAGGCAGAATGAAGATCAGAACTGACTTAAGAAATGTTCAGTGTTGGTTGCCGTTAGCTATACCCTGGGTATGATGGAGAGCTCCTTCTCAACTGAAATTCAGTCCTGGCTTAGGCACCTTCCCCATCTATCACATCACAAAAGCTTCAGAATGACAAATCTTAACGAGGAACAATTCAAATAATTTTCTAACTAAACTCATTTTATGTCAAGAGTGGAAGTGCATGTATAAGAAATATCACTGATCACAGCAGTCAGTAACATAATCTTTGAATGTTTGAGACATGGAGGTCAGAAGAAGAGGGAGGAGGGATTTTCATCGTTCTCCCAACTCTGAAGACCACACTCAGATTGTAGAACCACCAGAGGGCACATGAGAGGACTGTTAGGTAAATGTACTGTGCAAATAAATGTTTATTGCAGAATAAAACAGCCTGATTATTGTGGTTCTGTGTTGTACTGAGACTTCAGAGATTTATTGCTATACCTTTCTAAAAATAAAATAGCACATTTGGGACAGGAGCTAATCATTGCTTTTAAAAAGCTTTCAGTTCTCCATAACTTTTCAGTGACCTCTTCTTCTTTGTTAGTCACTGTTTATTTTTTAATAAAACAGACAATTTCAGACCGAAATGCTGGCAGTGATGTAACAAAGAAATGGGTTTTATGCCAAGTATATATTTTGCTTCCTTGCATAAATTTCATTCTCCATCCATGGGCTAATGGTCTATGGCTGGGGATAAAAATCTTATTATCATTATGACAAGTTATTACTAAAACATCCTAGTCAAATGCTGATTTGTGTGTTTGTATTACCAAGCTTTATTTGGGGGAAAGATGTTTTGTTCATTTGATCAAATAGCTGGTTTTTGAAAAGCATGAAAAAAAAGCAATTACATGTATTTATCTTCAGCCTGTAAATAGCCATAACATTCAAAATCAATCAGATATTCCTTAAGAAAAGGTTCTTTCTTCTGGGGATCATTGTTGATCTATTTTTGAAATGCTGACCAATGAAAAAAATCCGCTATCAAAATTGCTTCCTGGTTCCTTTATCTACTTTTCATTCTCCTCACTTGAATTTTTACTATTTTCTCATACATGAAGCAATATATGAACACCATAAAAATAATTCATGTAGCAGTCCTAATTAAAATGAATTTTACTTTAAGAAACTTGTAAATGAAATTGTAGTAAAAAGGAAATTTAGCTTTTGTTAAATCTTTGTGAAAACACAGAAATCTGTTTTGGTCCATATAGACATGTCTCATTCAGCATATTTTTATTTCACTGATAGAAACTACAGGTGGTGTGGAACAGGAAAAAGTCAGCTCTCATTGAGACTGGTTTTTGAGCGTTACAGGGCTACTAGTATCCAAAATAACTATTTCAAATCAAATTTTGCTCTTTTTGATCAATTAAAGATGCAGAAATCCCTGCTGAGTATGTGAGATGGGTAATTGCACCAGCAGAAGTGCTTCTGGCAAAATGTCTGAACTATGAATTTCTGTAGGCACTTCTTCTTCCGCTCATCACTAAACGTGACTGGGCCGGCTCCATCCTGATGAGGAGCATCATGATCTGTTTGATCCTTAGATGCTCTCAGGTGCTGCCTAGTGCACCCCACAGCTGCCACTCATCCACACCTCTACAGAGTTGTGCCTTTGGTCCAAAGGGAGATGTCCCGAGTGGTAGCATCTGGTTCACAGATTTGCAAGATTAAATGACCAAGATGACATACATAGATTGAGGGCAGATATAGGCTGTTTCGCTTGATTCAAAATGGTGTTGGCTTTCAGGAACCAACCCAGAAAAGCACTTGAATCTGATCTTGCTCCTATCAAATTCAGTGGCAGAATTCCCACTGACATCAGTGATGCTGAGTAGAGGCTGTGACTAGTCCTTTTGATCTCAGGAAGACTACTTGTGCATTTAGCTAATACGTTTAAGTGCTTTCCTGGATTGGGGCCATGGCAAATTGTACAGCATTGTGTAGCTTGGGCATATCTGTGTTCAATTTGTAATTTACATCAGTCCATACCAATTTGCTCAATATGAGCAAGGAAAAGACATGAGGCATCATTAGTTTTACTGTTGTGGGTATGTACATACGTATTGGAAAATTGGTGACAACTATAACATTTCTTTTAATTAGTTAAGGCTATAAGTATAGCCTGAAAAAACCCAAGACTTCAAACAAATATGTAATTGTTTAAAGGACAGGATTAATACGAGTTGCCTTTGTATTGAATTATCCTACTTCATGATTTAATATATTTGTTAATACTCAGTTTGAAAAACAAAGAACAGAAACGTATATTACAGAAGTGTGCCATTTTTTCTGCTTTTGCACTTTTAGACCTGCTGTATTGAAATCCTGGTTATATAAAATGTATGACAGGCCAGAGAGATTTCATATCTGTTAAAATTATGAACCACCGTACAAGTTAATTCTTACAGAACCAAAAATTGGTTATATCTAACATCTAATCTGCAAGATCAGTTACTGAATCCCCAACAAATGCCGCCAAGACTGTCACCCATATAAGCATTACACTCTTGCCAGCTAACTCATATTAAGATCTTGGTTTTGATCTGTTATATAAAAAAATCACTGATTCACTAAATTTAATTTCTACTGGTTTTCCAAGTAGACTGAATTAATTTGCAGCTGTGTTTGAAAGCATAGATAAATGTATTTTGCTGCTTAAAGTGATGAATATTGAAGGTTAGAGTAAAGTTCTTAAGTTGTTTCATTGAAAGCGTTGTTTGTGTGCCCCAAAACTGAGATTATTGTGATTGCAAGTAGAGTAAACCCTGGAAGCACCTTATTATTTTCCATAGAAGGATGTAGAACGAATCTTCAGAATTACAGTGATTAGAAATTTGTAGTAGCCTCACTTAGCAGCTAGAGAGAAGGATGCACACAAAACTGGTTTTTGTACTTTTCTCTCTCTTTTGTTTACTGTGGCATTGCAAGTATGTGATTTTTAGTGGTTTTAAAATGAATTGTGTGTGCATCACATTCAAATATAAGCATGAGGTCCTTGAGTTTCTATGAAATGCAGCATGTGTAGTTTGTGGAACATACACTATTATAGGATAGTAATAAAAGTTTTGTATTCCAGGGAGTTATTCTAGTCTTAGAATGCTAGTGTTAATTTAAAATCTTACTCTTCTGACAGTTCTGAAATAAGTTTCTGGCTTCCCTCTTCAATACCATCTCTTTTTTTTTTTTTCTTTTTTATAGACAAAGGAAAACTTGTTGGCTAATGGTAAACTTGATTATGATGATGATGATGAAGAGGATGAAGACCTAATGTGGAGGTTACCCAAGGAAGAACCAGACTTTGAAGATGATTTTCTGGAGTATGATCAGGAGCATATCAAATTCATTGATAATATGTTAATGGGATCAGGGGCTTTTGTGAAGAAAATTTCTCTCTCTCACTTTTCAACCACTGATTCAAACTATGAGTGGAAAGCACCCAAAAAGTCATCCCTGGGTAATGTTCAGTTTTCATCAGATTTTGATGATTTTGATTATAGCTCTTGGGATGCCATGTGCTATCTGGATCCTAGCAAGGCTGTTGAAGAGGATGATTTTGTAGTGGGCTTCTGGAATCCATCAGAAGAAAACTGTGGTGTTGATGCAGGAAAACAGTCTATCTCATATGACTTGCATACAGAGCAGTGTATTGCTGACAAAAGCATTGCAGACTGTGTGGAAGCCCTCTTGGGCTGCTATCTGACCAGCTGTGGTGAAAGAGCTGCTCAGCTTTTCCTGTGTTCATTGGGGCTGAAGGTGCTCCCTGTAATTAAAAAGACTGATTGGGAAGGCACTTTGTGTGCTACCGGAGAGAATGGTAACAGTGAGCAGAAAAATCTTTCACCAAACTCTGTTTCTGCTTCTGTAGCTAATTCAGAGCCTTCTCTGTATAAAGACCTGGAGTATGGCTGTTTGAAGATTCCACCGAGGTGTATGTTTGATCACCCAGATGCTGAAAAAACCCTAAATCACCTTATTTCTGGTTTTGAAAACTTTGAGAAGAAAATAAACTACAGTTTTAAGAACAAGGCTTATCTTCTTCAGGCATTTACTCATGCCTCGTACCATTATAATACCATTACTGGTAAGTTGTCTTAAAGACATATTATAAATGCAAGGGAAGCCGTTTATGTTGTGTAGCAATCTGTTTTTTGAGACATCACGTGTTACTTTAACAAGTCAATAGTCTCTGAATACAGAATCTTAGATAATAATATCTTGCCCCTTATTTAGAGGAAGATACTTGTTGAAGCTGTATCTCAATGATTACTCCTATTTTGCCTTGATACGGATACAAGAGTTAAAGAAGTCTAACCAACTTTTGGGAAAGAGCAGCAATTTTCATCTCTCTGATGCTGTCTCACTAGTTGCACGTGACTGACACTAGATGCTCATAAGGATCTCCTAGTAAGGAACAAAGACGTTCTTGCAGAATTCCAGAAAATTGCACTGTAGTTCTAGAAGTAGCTATTATGTTTAGAAGATTTGTCCCATGATTTAATCCGAAGAATTATTACCCTTTGACTATATTTCTGAAGATTAGGAGTAGACTGTACACCTTTTACTAGCTGAATACATAGGATAGCAAAATACAGAGACTTCCATTTGAAGTTGAGAATTGGAAGGCTCAATTTAAGTCTAGGCATCTTATCGAGTAAATATTTAAAGTGAAAGTTTGAAGCAATGACTAAATCAGACTAAATATTAATTTCAAGCTAACTGCTTAATGTTTCTGTGCGTGATTTCATAAAAGATTTTACAGCAGTAGAAACTTGTATTTCTATAATGTTCTTGAATTACTTTTGCTTATACTAATTAATTTAGTATTGGTTCATTCTAGAACTTTAAATGTTTTCCTATGATAATATGCAATTGAAAACAAACCATGGTAAAATTCCAACCCTATTTGAAGTGAATGGCAAATTCCTGTGCAGTCAGCAGTCTGAATTTTTCGCCATAGTGAATTGGTTCCTTATTCCAAGGAGGAAGAAAGCTCTGCTTTAATTAAAGAAATAAGTCATTTTCAAAAGTTAGTACATTGAAAAAACAGTTCTGACAAAACAGTGAAACGCTCCTTTGATTTTTCATTCTAGGTAATACTACCCACGTATATATATATATATATTCTTTTTTTTTACAAATATTGCAAAAAATATATAGAAGGTAGATGATTCCTTTCTCTATGTATAGTACAAGCAGAACTGTTGGGGCATAACGTCAAGATGAAATTACGTTGTTTGTATCAGAATGTTTTTTTGATTCTGTTTCTTTTTACCAAGTAAGACAACTGTGAATTGCTGTTACCTGTAACTTTTTATCTAAGAGAGTAGCTGGCAGTTGAGATCTGGCAGCATCTTAGGTGCAGTTGCTGTAAAAGCAACTTAGTACTAGCTGCTTCAATCTCACGTTGCTTTGTAGTAATTTCGTCTTCCTTCTCAACCTGCCTACCCCTGTTAACTTTCA
Organism: Nycticryphes semicollaris; assembly: GCA_013400055.1. Taxonomy (NCBI): domain Eukaryota; kingdom Metazoa; phylum Chordata; class Aves; order Charadriiformes; family Rostratulidae; genus Nycticryphes; species Nycticryphes semicollaris. The sequence goes on from VXBJ01005174.1 coordinate 272,638, forward strand.
GGAGGGTTTTTTGCTTCTGTTTATATTCTAAAACTAGACCTTTGTAGCTCTCTATTTCTGTGTCCCCTGACAGTTTTCCAAACAGCAAAGGCTTGGGGATTTTAGTTTCCAGTTCAAAAAATCCATTCTGAATGAGAAGCTTTATTCAGTGCTTTTTGAGAAAACTAGATATGTGGCAAATTAGATGAAAAATGGTAGATTGTACATTACTCTTGCTTTTAATACAATGATTTATTTATTAATTTTGTTGGGGGGAGGGGATGGTAATTGTTACTGTTTTCAGATCACCCTGCTGGTGGAATCTTTTTTTTTTTTTTTTTTCATATATTTCTCACTAAAATGTGAAGGTCTTGAGTAAAAGATTTAATTGATTATAAACACAAGTGTTTTGGTAGCCTGTCAAATTAACTTTTGGTTCAAAAGTGGTTTTATTAGTAGACAGAACTTCTGGTTTTCTCTTCTTTTTTTTTTTATTAATTCAATTACAGTCTCTTTAAACATAAAGATACCTGTTTTAAAAACAGATTGTCTTCCCTGAGCAATGGTTAGTTAGCGGAATTTACATGGCAGTGTACCAAACCTCTTATCCAGAAAGGCCTGGAAAGAATGTGTGTGTTAAACTTAATTGTGGTGTTGTACGTTCTTTTATTTCCAACGCTTTAAGATTGTTACCAGCGCTTAGAATTCCTGGGAGATGCAATTTTGGACTACCTCATAACCAAGCACCTTTATGAAGACCCACGGCAACACTCTCCAGGAGTTCTTACTGACCTACGATCTGCTCTAGTCAATAATACCATTTTTGCATCATTAGCTGTGAAGTATGACTACCATAAGTACTTCAAAGCTGTCTCTCCTGAACTGTTTCATGTTATTGATGACTTTGTGCAGTTTCAAATGGAAAAGAATGAAATGCAAGGAATGGATTCTGAGGTTAGTGGAAGTAGCAGAAATGTGTTCGATATCTAATTTGAAGCATGTCACTGGATTTCTTAGCGTGGTGCAAGTCACGTAATGCTGACTCAGGATAGGATATCCCAACATCATGAGCAGTACTACCTTGGCACAATGCTGGGATTATTTAATGTAGCATACTGACAGAGATTTTCACTAGTTCTCTTCAGATATTTTCTGTTGGAGCAGGTACCATTGCACCGTACTCAAGTGTTATGACACGCTCTTGTAGGCTTTATATCTGCTAGCCAGGGAAACATTATACACATCTTTCAAATCAGCTACTTGATCAATAGTTTAACTGAAGACCTGCAGACACAGATCACATCTATGCTGTGCAGAAAAGCTAATGATAATGAACATCTGTTCGCTGGAGTATGGACTAAAACTAACTCATTTAGGTAAACTGTTCAGAAAACGTATTAGGGCAAGGGCCTTGTGAGGTAAATTCTAAACAGTGTCCTGGAAGAGATGGACTTTCTCATTATCCTGTCTTTAGATGTTTTAACCAGTTGATATCCCTAACAGTTGGTCTTCTGCAAATTTGTGAGCAATCTCTTAGAAAATATTCTGAGAATATGCCAACACTAAACAAACACATTATCTTTGTCCTTACTAATTTCTTCTTTCTGATAAACAACTTAAAAGCTTGGGAATCAAAATGCTTCAGTTCCATATATATGTTTACAGCCCTTGCACTCCATTGCAGAGTGAAATCTATATGTTTTATGTGAAGATTAAATAAAGATTGACTAAATTTGTCACTAAAATTTAGATAATATAAATCATCTTACACCAGAGGATCAAACTCTGTCTTGTTAAGCCTAAAAACTTATTTTAAGAGCTTGTAGTCATTTTTAGCTCACTTTTTTGCTAGTATCCAAAAGTTTTGCCTAGAAACTTCCACAAAGTTGCAACCAAATTGTGCGATAGCTGTTTCGAATAAAATTCTTGTTTCATTCTCCCTACGCCTGCTCCCTATCTTGGTCTGGCACTGAATTACTGAAACTCTTATTTCATCAGAGTTAATGCAAGAGTCTTTGTTTCTGCAGTTCATGCCAGCTAGACTGGTTTCCATGTGTGTCTCCACGTCATCTGCTTTTCTTTTTTTCAAATCTCACTCCTGAAACATGTGTTGTCCCTTGCCTTAGAGCTTAGTTTCTCTCTCCTTCTGTTATTTCAGTATAACTCAAAAGTACTTCAGTTTGCACTTGGTATGAAATATGCTATTCAAAACAGTTGAATTTGTTTTTTAACATCAAAATTCCCATTTGGAGTGTGTACACATCAGGTCTGACTTCTTGTATGATTTATTTTAGGGAGAAATATTGGGTGGGACTAGTTTATGAAGTATTATGGTGAGTCCTAAGAGGACTGAATTGGGTATAAAAGTCCAAATAAGGGCCATGTGGAGTGAGAGGGTAGCTGCTGGGAGAAAGACCGATAGAACTTACATTCTCTTTATTCAGAGAAGATTAATAGTCAACAACCTTGTTCAGGTTAGGTTGTTTGAACTTAGGTAAATGTATATTGTATGTATTTGAGATCTCTTTAGGAAAGGATTAGAATAATTCAGGATTAAGACATACACTGCAAACTTAGTTTTAATTATGAGGATAGACTCTTGTTTTAAATTAGTAGCATAGAAGAAAACTCTGCCTTCTACATTTAAAAAATACCAAAGTGTGCCTGTTAGTTCAGTCTGATGGTGCTGGTTATCAGGTATTAATGGCTTATTTTAGTAAGACTTGTTTCATGCTTGTCTTCTGGGGTAAATGAGGTAAGGAAAGGTACAGCCGACTTTAATCCAGAGATTGGATTTACAGATTTTACAGTCTTCTTCTAGATATTTAATGTATGAACTATTCCTTTGTTATGAGTAGCTTTCTACTATTAACTGATAGAGCCAAGTCTGTTTCTTATTGGAAAAAACAGACCCGTGGTGAAATCCTACAGAATTATTACAGGAGGAATTCACAAAGCATATAAAGTCTGTGTATGCAGTGGTGTTTGGGATTATTATGTTTTTTTCTCCATTTGAAAAATGATACATCCAGCAACTTGGTTTCATTGGGGAATAAAAGAAAAATTTCACTGTGGAAAGTTGTCAATGAAGATCTTAAAGGAAGCAGCTCAGGATAGGATGTAAGAGGGTTTACGTTTCTCAAGTTCTTTGTTTTATTTTAAAAGAAGCAATTGTTTCTCTCTTTTCTCCTCCCCTTCTCTCTCCCTCCCTCCCTCCCCTCGGCTTTTTTTAATTGCAAACAGCTCAGAAGATCTGAAGAAGATGAAGAAAAAGAGGAAGACATTGAAGTACCAAAGGCCATGGGGGATATATTTGAGTCCCTTGCTGGTGCCATTTATATGGATAGTGGAATGTCTTTGGAAATGGTTTGGCAAGTGTACTATCCAATGATGAGGCCATTAATAGGTATTGTCAGCTTTCTGAAAAAAAGTTAATTATTAAGTGCCATCTTCTATGAAGACAGCAAAGCTAATTTTTTAATTTTTTTAATAGAAAAATTTTCTGCTAATGTGCCCCGTTCCCCAGTGCGAGAGCTGCTGGAGATGGAGCCAGAGACAGCCAAATTTAGGTAAGAATACGCTTCCTTGGTACACACTGCCATAAAATGTTTTTAAGCTGTGCTTCATAAACTACTGAGGATTTGTAGATGTCACAAATTGTAATTTCTTTTGCACTAGGCAGCTAGCACGATCAGTGTGCATAACTTTCTGAGAAGAGTATTGATTTCTGGTTAACTACAGGTTATTCTGTAGTTAACCAGATTAAGGTAATTCTGTAGAAAAGAGAATGTAGGTCTCTTATTTCACAGTAACCTGCCTAGGCAGTAAGTAACTCTTGTGTATGTTTTTGCAGTCCTGCAGAAAGAACTTACGATGGAAAGGTCAGAGTAACAGTGGAAGTTGTAGGAAAGGGAAAGTTTAAAGGTGTTGGCAGAAGCTACAGGATTGCCAAATCTGCAGCTGCGAGAAGAGCACTACGAAGCCTCAAAGCAAATCAACCTCAGGTCCCAAACAGCTGAGACTCCTCTTAAGAATAAATAAAATGGGGGAAAACAAACACATACAAATAAAGCAAATTTTTAAAAAGGGTGATGTTGAGAGGAACAAATTGGAAGACAGAATTTAAAGTTTGTTTGATAACAGAATAGATAACAAAACATTTAACATGTATAAAATTTTGGAACTAATTGTAGTTATAGTTTTTTGCGCAAACACAATCTTGTCTTCTTTCCTCACTTCTGCTTTGTTTAATCACGAGAGTGCTTTAATGATGACATTTAGCAAGTGTTCAGAATAATTGTTGTCAGGTCTTTTTGGTTTACTTTTACTGTCAGTACAGCTTTGCTTAGTGTTAGAAGGCCAGGGAGCTTATGCCTGATGCAGTTGCTAGATTTATATATAGTAATCTTGAAATTCTTTAATCTGTGCACTAGTGCCAGTCATAAAGCAGTTGGTAAACTGTACTGGATGATTGGGTATAAGAAAGAATAAGTGTGCCAGTATTCTCCTTTTCTTTCTCTCTCTCTCTCTTTTTTTTTTCTTTGTGTTTCTCTCCATGTCATCTTTTTACATTAAGATGGCAATCCCAATCATTATTGCACTTATTTGTTAGGGACAGATTTTAATTGAAATGGCTGGCATACTGGTAGAATGAAATTTCAATTTCCTTATGCCACACAGTCTTGCATTAAAAAAAAAAAAAAAGGTTCTTGCCTTAAAAATAAATAAACCCTCATTAATAGTCTTTAATTTCTGATCTTTTTTGGAACAAACTGTTTTACATTCCCTTCATTTTGTTATGCATTTTACAATGATACAGCTCTATATTTACAGGACAACTCATTACTATAGCTGTGACTTATTACAGGATTATAATAGAAATTGTATTCATATATATGTAATTAGGTTATTTTTAACAATTCTGAGGAGGTGGTTAGTCTACAGTTTTTTTATACCATAAACAATATATGGTCTTTGGCTAAAATTCCAATTTTACACAAACCTGCAAGCTAGATAGTTCCAATACTGGAAACAGTAATGAATAATTGCACAGTGCAAACTGTCACTCTAACAAAATAACCTTAGACATATCACACCTAAAATATGCTGCAGATTTTATAGTCAATTGGTTACGTATTTAACAAACAGAGCACCTTTACACTTAGAGATATTTCCACGTAAATTTCTTACTGTACTTTTCAGAGTTGCATGCATATTTCACCTACCAAAGCTGTGCTGTTAAATAACATGAAAGTTGATGTTTGAGATATAACTGCCGTACTTTTGATACATCTGTGATTTAGGTCCTTAATTTAAAGAAACTAGCTCCTTGGTGTTTTGGTCTACTGGGGGTGGGGGGAAATCATACTTTTATTTTTTAGGCTTTGCCTATACTTCTTTAATTAGATTTTTGTAGGCACTCTTCACTTAAATACCTCAGTTCTTTTTTTCTTGTCTTTTCCTTCTCTTTTTTTGCATGCATTGTTTTTTTTTTTTTCTGTTTTGGTGCTATGTTTATATATTATGCTTGAAATTTTAATTTTTTGCACTGTAACTATAATACCTCTTAATTTACCTTTTAAAAAAGCTGTGGGTCTCGTATTCCCACCAATATCAGTAGAGGTTTGCTGCAATTTTGCCCTGTTAATTATGCTTGAAGTTTGAGAAAGCAGAGCAAGGTGTTTTAATGTTTTCCAGCACAATAGTTTGAACTTGATGCTGTGTCTTATGTATTAAATTACAAATAAATACTGTATTTCCTGCTTTTAAACCCTATTCCTTTCCTCACAAATGCACACTAAAACAAAACAAAAACTGTCAGCTCTTGCTTTCTTAACAAAATAATAAAATGAATGCCTTAGTGACAAGGGGTATCCATTAAGCTTTTCTGAAATACAGTTTGCAAAAGTTCATATATTTTCTATCTTAGTCATTTTTCATTTTGCAAAAAGGAGCGTTGTTGTATTTGGAAGCAGCATTGTTACAGTAGTCAGACGGGAATTAAAATACTGGCTTATAAAAAATTCTACTGGTTGGTTGGTACTTCAGTCATGAAAATTTAACAGGGAAGTATAAGACCTGCAAGTCTTGATGTGTATAAAACAAAGATAAATAAAATGGAACAGTGAAAACATGCAGTCTAAATTTTCAAAGGTAAATTGCTTTGATTTAGCTGGTTTTTATAAAAAAAGGCAAATCGACGATTTAAATTATGGCTCTTTCTTATGGCAGGAGTGAAGTTTCGTAGCAAAAATACATGATTACTATTGTTAACAATTCTGTTTCTGGCCAGACATGAATCACCAGATAAAATCAGACCATCTAGAAAGTCTTAAGCAGTTTTAAATGCATTATGAAAAACTCAAATTTAAGTTAGTCTTTGAATGCCTAAAATTTCTTGCTGATTGTTACAAGGTTATAGATTCTCAGGGGTTTCAGGTAATTGTTAACAGTATAAAGTGCTACAGAGTGTTTTGATGCAAGGAAAATGAACTGAACTTGCTCTGTGTTTCAGAATAGTTTAATGTTCTCTTTGTTACTAGATAAAGCCTATGAATTGGAAATCAGAAATGTGTAGTGGCTGACTATAACGTAGTTTCTGCTGCTGATGCATTTTTTAAATGCGTTTTAAATGCCGTAATTTTTTCCAGTGTGACCTCATTGAAATATTTTTTTATCCTCTGAGATAGAAAATTCCTATTAGTTTCCATGTCATACATCTGTATGTTTTACCCTGCAGTTGATATGATTTTGATATTGGACAGTGTATGCTATTAAAGACCTAAATCTGATCATTTGAAGGTTGGGATAGAAATCACTTGACATGCTGTAAGCACAAGTGTAAGCGGACTGTTGCAACCCATCTTCAAAAGCAACCACACAGGCTCATCATAAATAGTGTGGGGGTTAGTTGGCATGAACCTTGTTGTTTTGTTTTGTTTTGTTTTTTTATCTAAGTCCTGTTATACTGTACTTTAAACAGTCCTCCTAACTATGCTGCGTTTTTATTTTTATGGCTTTTTTTTTGCGCTGTTCTGTTCATGTAGCACAAATAAGCATTGCACTTGGTACCATGCTTTACCTCATTTCAAGGAAAAAAAAAATGCTTAACAGAGAGGAAAAATGTGGTTTGGCCTTGCTGCTGTTCTGATTTACTGAATTTGAAAAAGCTAATTATAATGCCTGCAATGTGTCATTTACTTGCACAACTTAAATAGGTCATTTGTAATGTCTGTGGCATTTTTACTGTATGTGGAAAAATACAACAAAGATGTGTAACAACTCTTGATTGTATTTTAAAGCTATTGTTTTTCTACTACATCATTTTACTGTTATGTGAAGTAATTAAAATTAGAATGACCTCTGACACTCCAGTTATTATCTCTGAACAAACCGACACGTGTGCATAACCTAGTAGGTTTTTTTTTTTGCGAGAAGACAGCCCCTAGTAATTTGGTCAACCTCAACTAAATCTCTGCTCAGTCTGAATATTGAGTGCCCAGTAGCGACTTCTGAAGTGTTTGTTCAGCTTGGATGCTGCTAGAGTCCACATGGGCTGGAGGAGAGAAAAAGCCTACTATTTTTAAGTCTCGTTATACAATAGTGTGTGGTGACTGTGGAGTACAGAACTTGGACAAGAACCGGTTTCTGTGCTGGGGAGGAATATAGTGGTGGCCCAGGAATGAGGTGCCAGATCCTCAGCCTACTGCAAATTGATGTGGTATCATTTTAATTCATGGAACCACACTCTTTCACGTACCTGAAGATCTTGTGCTTATGTGTATGTTGGAGAGTTTGGGTTTTCCTCCTTGTGAGCATGCAGAACATACAGAACCATAAACTGGAAATTGTGGGGTTTACGTTGCTGCGTATGACATAACTCTGCTACATATATTTATCTGTATAGAAAGTGAAATCTCTGTATCCCGGTCACAGCAGCACGCACAATCCTGAAATGACAGATAGCATCGTGGTCTGCTGTGATGACACGCTTGCCTCTCTCTGACAGTATTCTGGGTTTGTATGTTTTGGGTGGGGTTCCCTACAAAAAAACATTTTCATGGAAATCTCTGTATGTATTACATTGAGTGAAGCGAAAAGGATTTTAATTTGTGGTACGTAATTACTGACGTTGATCCTTTTCCAATTGCTCTGATTTTCGAGAAGTTGATTTCTTTACTTTCAGATTAGGCTTAAAACTTCAAACACTACCAATCATGATCATGAAGTGTAATCTAAATATCAACTGTAACTCAATCTGAATTATTTTAGCAAACGTAGAGGTCATTGTGAAAGCTAACTACATTTCTTAACAATAAATTTTATCCAATAAAGTCCGTGGGGTTTTTTCCCTCTTTTTTTCTTTTTTTTTTGTCTGAATGGCAACCACAGACTACTTTAATTGCTTTGTAGATGCACTCAGAATTTACTGCAGCAGCAAGTTGGAGAGAAAAATGTTTGTGAACAAGAGTTGGAAATTGCAGGCATTTTTATTGTAAATAGTTTGACTGAAAAGATGGTTAAAATCAAGTAGAATGAATAACAAATATAATTTGATGGACAATAAAATATTTACCATCACATGCTGCAGCTGTCTTCAAGGGACATAAAATGTAATTCATTCATACTGTAATCATGCTGCAGAAGTTTGCAATCTGCACCTTATGGATCACAATTACCTTTAATAGTTTTTTGTAATAATTGTAGCTGAGTATATCTCCAATAAAGTTATGGTCTGTTCACCTTGCATTGTCTTTTTGCTTTTGTATTTAGTTCCTCTTAATCTTCCCATAAATCAAGAGTTTACCAAAAAAATCACTTTTCAGTCTCCAGCTAAATAAAAAAAAAATATATTGTGAAAGCCTTATTTCTTGACCTTGTTTAAAGACAAGTCTGTCTCCTTCCTCTGATGAATGAACTGTCTTCATAGCTATGTGAAGACTCTTAAGGGACGCTCAGGTTATAAATGATGGTGTATGTGCTACAATTTGATCTCTGTGTTGACCGTTATACCTGCAAAATTTCTCTTGGAGCCGGGAGGCCCCTGAGCACGAGGGTTCAGTAACACAGGTTCACACAACTCAGCATGTGTTTTAGCTAATAGACATAATTAATATTGGTTTTAATTATTTTTTCCATTTTTTTTTCTGTTAGTATTTCACTTACCCTGAATATGAAACGTTTTGGAGAGCGTTCTGACTGGCCCACCAGTGTCATGTCTCTTTTATGGAGGCAGAGACAGACCTGCCAGGCAAAGATCAGGAGTCTGTCTTTTTGAAAGCTTCCCAAAGCAGCAATCAGTCTCTTGCCATCTACAATGGGCAATTTCTTCTCCACGGTTTGTGTTAGGTCATAGAGAAAAGCCTCTGAGCTGCTGATAGCTGTGGTGGTGCCTTTTCTGGGCCTTGGAGGAGGGCTGGGTCACCCACATCTTCCAATGGTCATTTTGTTCCTTGTCTCAGCTGTGACAAGGCAACCAATTCTCAGCTGAGAACCCTAAGGAAATTTGTGGATCTTCTGTGGCTTTCCAGCTCTCTCTGCCCACCTCCAGGTTCCACCATGGCATTGATGGCATTGGTAGGTTTAAGCTCCAAAGTGTAGCTTAGTAGGCCAAGGTAGGGGATAACAATAGCTCCCACCCCCCAAATTCTAGCAAGTGGATCAAATCGGAAAAATTTTCTTTCCCCACGTTTTTGGTGGGAAAATAGGCCTGAAAATAATAATTATATATTTTTTAAAAAAAGGAATAAAAATAGTTGAAGATACCATCATCTTCCCATTCATTGTGGAGGAATGAGATTAAGTTCGGATGGCCATCCCTGGAGTCTCAGCAGAAGTGGTCCATCCCTTGCTGGGTAGTCATGTGCAGCATCCAGGATTCTCCAGAGAGTCACAGTGTAAAATTAATAAAGATTCTGCTTTAAAGGCGGGTGACTGCACTTTTTGGCAGTGTGGGAGCATCACCTACTCACTGTAGGTTTTAAGTACATCTTATTAGCAGTGGTGCTGAAACAGCGTAACACAAAACAAAGATCCTTTTAATTTAAACTGCTCAGAATGCAGCAATGACTGAGGGTTCTCGCTCTGCCCCTCAAGGAACATCAGGCTTGAGTTTAAAGGAGGAATAATTAACTTCAATCAAGATATGAGAAGGCTGAGGGAGCTGGGACTCTTTAGCCTGGAGAGGGCTGAGGGAAGACCTTATTAATGCTCACAAGTATCTAAAGGGTGGGTTGAAGGAGCATGAAGCCGGATTGCTTTCAGTGGTTCCCAATGACAGGACGAAGGGCAATGGGCACAAGCTGGAACACAGGAAGTTCCATTCAAAGATAAGAAAAAACCTTTCTGGTGAGGGTGACAGAGCCCCGGAACAGGCTGCCCAGGGAGGTTGTGGAGTCCCCTTCTCTGGAGACCTTCAAGACCCGCCTGGATGCAGTCCTGAGTGATGTGCTCTGGGCAATCCTGCTGTAGCAGGGGAGTCGGACTAGATGATCTCTAGAGGTCCCTTCCAACTCTGACAATTCTGTGATTCCGTGATTTTCAGGATAGGTATCACTTGTCATCTTCACCAACCTCAGTGGCCACTGTAGGAATCGAAAAGAAAATACCTCTATACCTGAAGAAGTGTTTACAGGTACTGGTTTCTCATTTCCTTAATTATAAGAATAAATGTGTTTTGTAATTGTGTCAATAGAGCTAAGAGATGTATTTGCTTAGCTGCTATTCTTAAGTAAAACCATACAGAAAAAGGAGTTTGAGTGAAAACTGAGGTGAGGGAGTTTTTGAATATGCTTGCCCTGAAAGGCGGTAGTAAAACTCATCGTAACTCCAGATCCAGAAACACAGAGGAGCAGATTTGGTGCTTGGCTGGGCTTCCCTTAACACTTCTGCTGGAGTCCAGGTGCAGGATCTGGTCCTCAGAGGAAATCTCTATGTCAGTGGACACAGGCAGCACTGACATGTAAGTGGGTTTTATTTTCCTCATAGCTGTGATTATGTTCTTCGTTATTGTAGAATGTGAACAATACTTTCATTTTGGTGAGTAAAATAAGCGAGGACCTTCCATGTGTTATGAAAACAGTATCATTTACTTTGCAGCTTAACCACCTCCACTTACCTGGCTCATACGTAATTTTTTTTTTTTTAACATTACTTTTTAGATATATGTTTTATGGGAAGCCTCATGCTAACTCTTAAATTGAAGTAATTTTCTTCTGTTAACTTGAAAATTTCCTGTAGTTTTGGGTCCCTGCCCGGCTCCCACTGAAGTCACTGGGAAGACATCCACTTGGGCTCTGTAATTTGCACGCATTTGAACCTAACACAAAAGTCTTTCAGATGTAATAAGTGTAAATTCCAGACACCAAGTAAAAGTTGAAGAATTCAGCAATATGCAGAGGCAGCCTCTTCTGGTTTGCTTCTATTTTTCAATCTTGTAAGTAAAATGGGTGGCATGTTAGCTGGCTACCTACTTTTGAGATAGCCCACCTACTGCTCTGAATACCTAACTGCTTGCTTTGTTTTCTTTGCCAGATGGGCAAGATTTAGAGGGGGAGGAACGTGAGCCATCCTCCTCAAAACTTTTGTTAATATCTAGAGTGCTTCAGCTAACTTCAGGCATGTGGTCTGCAGATATCTGGGCTAACTCCCGCCTGTTTCTTCTGCAGGCAGTGGAGCTATGGCAGCAGCCACAGGATGCCATCGGTTTTCTTGCCCTTAGGTTATCCTTTCAACATGAGATGGATAGAATGGGAGAGAGAGGGGTTCTTTCCTCCCCACCCAGGGCTGGCATTTAGCTGATGAGACGGATCTCACTCTGTAGCTGGAAATAGTGCTTCTGGGAAAACGATGAGGCAAGGAGAAGATATTTCATCCAGCTGCAGCATGATCAGGGGGTCACTAGTTACTCCAGGGTCGTGCTCATCTCTTGCCGAGGTCAGGATGATCCCTTCTTCTTTGCTGCCACGTGGCCTGCAGCAGGGGAGTGAGTATGAGCTGTTGTGGCTGTTCCAGCATTTTTAATAAAATGATGTCAAGTTTGCAGGCTTGACTCGCCTAATCCTGAAGGACCGAGCTGCAGGAGGGGACTGAGGGGTCACCAGTCTGGTCCTCAACTACATATGCCTTTAAGAAGGCGTTTCTCACAGAAGTACTTAAGTGGCACTTTGGCATCAATTTTAGGGTAAGGTTTTTAACTTTGTTTTATAAACGGGACTGTTAAGTAACACAGAGGAGCAGCGCTATTGTTGTGTGAGTAGCCTGTTTCACAGGTACCAGCATTAGCACTAGCACTAAGCTCAGACATCTGCATCCATGTTCTTATACCACGTCTACACCAGCCATTTTGCTTTCATGTATTCACTCTCCAGTCACCTGAATTTAGGCAAGACCCTGATGTCAGAACAAAACCCTCCCTTCACTCAGTCATGCCTCAGGATCTTGATAGCTAAGGTCTGCCCTATTCTCACACATCCATAGCAATTAACAGTATTTTGAAGCACCAATTTTAAGTTTAGAAATTATTGCTTTCATGGTGATTCAGGCTGGAATAGCAGGGCATTATGTTCCTGCCAGCAACACTCATCACCTTCCTCCCAAGCTTTACATAGTACATGTGCTCCAGGCAAAAGAGATCTCATTATACAAACAAGCATGGCACAGGCAGCAGTACACCCTGTCTGGCCAACTGGCTGCTGCGCACGACTGTGCCAGCAAGAAAGCTCACTTAAAGCAAGGGCAAAAGTTCCCAAGACTCTGCATCAAGAGCAGTTTTGAAGTTGCTGCTGGTGGAGATGGGAAGAGGTCTGTGGAAGATGCAGTAACCATTTTTGCCTGGACCAAATGCCTTTAAAATGCCAACTGGTCTTTAAAAAGTTGCCCTTTTTGTGGAATCCATCAACTCAAAGGGTTCCTGCACTGAGCACTGCTCACTACCTGCCAAGGAGGGCTCAATGCCCAAGGACCACCAGTGTCCCTAGTATGTACGAGCAAGACAGAGAAGGGCAGTTCAGAACTTCCTGATGCGCCTTGTGGAGCTCAATCAAGCACACATCCTTGTGCATGTGCATTGCAAGGGTGTTCCTTATTTGACCTAACATTTGGTTGCAAGCCACTAAATTAGTATGAAACAACCATGCAGTAACCTCTGTGGAAGATTTTTTGTGAAGTGATGTCAGCTTATTGGTAGTTTAGCTAAGATGAAGGGTTACTTAATGCAGCAGCTAAATAAATCACAACGGAGTCTATGGTGTATAGGCTACAGGAACTAAACTGAAATTGAGTATATAATCTATGCTAGATACAAAGCAGCTGCTTTTTGTGTAAGATATGGTGTGTTAATGTGTGTCAGAAAATCCCAGACACTGCAGTGACTGAGACAAAGAGTGATGGGAGACCTGCATGAACACCTGAGTTGTATCAACAAACAGAGAAAGTTGTAGGCTGGAAACATTTTGGAAGAAATGCCAAGATTCAGAATGATCTCAAATGCAGAGAGGAAAGGGAACAGACCTGGGCAACTCTTTTGAGGGTAACAACAACTTTTGGGGGTGACAGAGCACTGGAACAGGTTGCCCAGAGAGGTTGTGAAGTCTCTTCTCTGAAGATCTCCAAAACCCACCTGGATGTGTTCCTGTCCAGCCTGCTCTAGGTGAACCTGCTTTGGCAGGAGAGTTGGCCTAGATGACCTCTGAAGGTCCCTCCAGCCCCTACCGTTCTGTGATTCTGTGACCTCAGCTCTTGCTCTTAAGTAAGCTCCCCAGAAAACAGTGGGCAATGGTGGAGGAAAGATGGGCAATGGTGGAAACAAGTGGAGCCAAAGTTCTCTTACTTCAGCATCAGGTTCTAAAGTGATAGCAGGACATGTGCAAGAGACTGAGAAGAAGAGGTCAGCTGAAGTAGAGCCTTGCCAGGAACAGGGGTGGAGCTTGGCCACCAGTTATTGCAGAAGTCACTTACCAATTTTTGCCACTTCTAATAAACATTAAGACTCAAGTATCCCTGACCTTAGTCCTCTGAGGTACAAAACAAGTCCTTGTGGTCCAGAGGCCATCTTACTTTCTCCTGCAACAGTTTAGAGCTTATGATCCTGCATGTCACCACTGTGAGGGCTCCATGTCTTAATGGCAATAGTGAAAGCTGTGCCTTGTATCCAAAGGAGGCAAGTGGTGAGAAGAGCCATGGTCTGTCTTACATTGCCAACAGTAAAGGTATCGTTTCTGTGCCAGCCACGCCACAGACAGCAGGTATAGTGGGATTGCGTTTAATAGGTGGGAAACTGGCTTTGCTGTTAGAGCTAGGACTGTACTTATGGCCTTCTGGCCTCATTCGGCTTAGATTCCCCTACTGGTTTTCCTCTTGTCATTACTCACATTTGCTCATTCCCTACATTGTCTGAGTCTCCTGTCTTTTTTGAAAAGGCATCTCTGCCCTGAGCCATCACCGAGATAACATCTCAAACTAGAGAGAAGCAACCACAGTTTAGGGTTTCAGTTGTCCGGTTGAAGTCTAGTAGGCAGGAGAAAGCCCACCGGTGGTGATTTTCAGGGGACAGTTTTAAGCTTTCGACCAATTATCTTGTCCAGCTAAATCCATCCTGATGTTCAGAAGTTGATTCCTCACTGTGATCAAATTGGTTCTGAGAAAGTCCTGAGTGAGACCAGGCTGGAGAGACTTGAGGCTGACATGAAGCCACAAGACTTTGGCAGTTATGGCAAGTATGAAGAAGCAGATGAAGCTGTAATTCCAGTTAAATGAGGAACACAGACATTTTTCGGTGGTGTAACAGCAGCTTTTGATGGCTAAATTCTAACTGGGTCAATGTTGCATTATGTTTTGACAATTTCACCCAGTTGCCCACAACAACAGTCTCTGGTCAGTGGGTTCCCACTGCCCCTGGTTTTCTGGAAGCACAGCTGGGGTTATCTTTGGGGAACCTGAGCAATGCAGAGTGACGATGCTGGAGATGGAGCCTCCTAGACTTTGACTGGAGGAACCATGGTGAGGTTCATTCCATCCCAGGCCTGAAGGTTGGAGCCAAAGGCGGCAGCTTGGCCCAGCAGTTGGGACTGCCCATGGGTGACAGTTCCCATAAGAGTAGCCAAAGATGTCCTACGCACCTTCCTCACCTACCCCTGGGGTTGTCTTTAGCCTGAGACTTTGATATGATTTTCTCCCCTCCCCATCCCCAAGTCTCCCTCAACTGTCAGTGTTTATAACCGCTGTGCACAATTTCCCTCCTCCCCTAATCCCTGCTCCACCCCAGAGGCAGCTGTATTTCCACAGCGAATGAAGCAATTCCTGTACGTACGATTTTTTAAGTGCTTCAGGACCCTTTGGGAGAGAAGGTGCTATTGTACGAGTACAAGATATTATTAAAACAGGAATCGGTGTAATGGGTGATAAATTTTGATACTGTATGTTTAATATAATACGACGGTTGTAAATCCAATGAATTACCATAGGTATTTGCTGCGCAGTGTGTTTATGAATTGTTTGGGCAGGTGTTTTTCAAGTCCCAGTTTTTCACACAAAACGGGAATTACAGGACAGTTTAATAGTATTCCTCGCTAGACTCCAGTGTGCCACAATTAGCTGCAGAAATGTTATCACCTGGTGGCTGAGCTTGGTTGCTGATTAAGTTCAACTATAAGGAGATAAATGAAAAAAAGCAGTCCCGAGGAAAAAAAGATCTGCAGAAGTAAACTTTTAGATCTGTCTTTGATCTCTTACAAGCAAATATCTTTTAAAGCTACAGAAATCAATAGTTTCAGTATTGTCCAACTGTGTTTTACATGTACTTCCATATAAGCTAGAAGCAGTTTACTTTGATTGCAATAATGAAATAGTTCTCGAAAAGTTTGTATTCAATAGTTATACTGCTAATATTTATTGATGTGAAGGGATATATGTACTGCACATGTTATTTGAATCAAACCTTGCTGGATAGTTTTTAAATCAGATCCGAAATAATGTAATTTCAGGATTACACAGGGTCAGAATTTCTTATTTTTACTTTTTACTGTCTTCTACATAAAAAAGACTTATAAGACCTTTAAAAAATGTTTCCTTTCTCTGAAGAAGAGAGAAGTGCTCTATTTCACCCTTCCATCTGCTTTTGTACTATGAGCTGAATCCCAGCCTGAGCTGACGTTACACCAAGCAGTACAGCAGTAAACTATTTAGAGGTAGGGCTGGGTAGATGTTTTAAAACTCATGGACTGAAGCGCACATCTTCTCCATCACTATGGGATTTTGTGAATGTAAATTGGGCTGTTGTTACTTTTATTAAAGCCTGTTGCTGGTGTTGTTTGGGGTTTGGAGCTCTTTGCTTTTCACGTAGGTGTTTGCAGCTTTGTGGGGTTAGCTGTGACTTAAGCGCCTCCATAGGAAGGTGGCACCTTGCAAAGGAGCGATACTCAGGGCTGGGTTTCAGAGGAGCTGCACTCACAACGCTCCGGATGACATCCAGGGTAGCTGGAAGTGCTGAGCATCCCTGCCCACCTCTCCAAGCTTCATCCCATCACATCTTGTGCCTCCTGGAGCACCCAGGAGCTCAGCACTGACGGGATCAGGCCCACGGTTGAGCGTAGCTGGATCTCACCAGCACGGTGTTACAAGCTGGTAGCTTGGATGGAGGTTTATGTAAACATTTTGTTTCCACTGGACTGGCGTAAGAAAGGCGTTTGCAGCCTGGCCCCACTCCCCACGCCGTGCCTTGTGTATGTGTAAAAGCTGCCCCTGGCCCCAGATGATATGTTTGCATTTCATAATTAATGCTGAACTCAACTTGAGGCAGATACCAAAGGACAATTTTTTAAACAGATGTTGCAGGTCACTTGTAAGTTATTTGTCAAATAAGTTTCAGAGCACAAGCCGCTGCTTTTGCCATTGTAACCAAAGGCGTATGCTGTTCAGCAGCAGTAATTACAAAGCCAGGGCAACGCAGGGAAAATTCATCTTATTTAAAAGTGTTTTAGTGTCACCAAACAGCTTGCTATGCCATTAGGCAAGTTTTGCTAGACACGTTCGAGTTGAGGGTTTTAATTTGTTTGAAGTATTCTCTAAAACAGAATTATGTTGGAGTTTACATAAAATGAGAGAATGACATGAAAAGTTTTAACTTAAGCAGCAAAATATAAAGGCTAATCTTATTTAAAAGTAATATGTGTGTCTTGATTGAGTGCCCAGATACACTCAACTGGGACATTTTAGTGGAATCGGTTCTAAGCTGTTACACTGAGTTATACAGAGTAGGTTTTCCTGAGTTCACATTGCCAGACCTGAAATACTCTTGTGGCTGCATTTAATAAAGAAACGAAAGTCTTGGGTAAGGGGATATGATTTTTTATGACAGAAGGAATGCAAATAACTTTTAGTCTCATTGCCTAGACCGGGTTTGGTCTGATTTGATGGAGTTTAATAATGACTTATAACCTGTGCTGACAATGTGCAGACCCGCACAACGTCATTTAACTCATTTATTCTGCTTGCTGTAAAAACAAAGAGATGGCAAATAAATATATGGAAAGTTCATTGTTTGTCAGAGGGCCCAAGCCAAAAGTTTTCAGTGACCTTTTAAAATATGGTCCCAGGCTAGTACTAAAATGTCTGTCACTCAGCGCACACACTTGCACAATTTGGCCTTTTAACCCGTGCATCTTGTTTTTCTCTCTTTCAACTGGTTGTATGAATTTCAAATCAGCTGCAGCTATTTAAGTTTTTGCATTGGAGGATTACTGTAAATTGCAGTCTGACAATTACAATGTACAGCGCACAGGAGAGTTATTAATGGATAGGCCTACTGATGGCCTTTCAGCGCTGACGAGGGCCTGGTGTTCCTCACCCGTAATTAGATCCAGTGGTCGGGGTCTGCGTGGATGAGGCAAGGGAGGGGGTCGGCCGAGGAGCACCGCTTTATCAGAGGAAGATATCAATTGATCAGAGATAGTTACTATCGGCAACGTCTAAATCTCTAATTCACCTTCTTCTTAATGACTTGTATTGGCTTAAGAAGCTAAGTTATTTGACAGCGCGGAGTTCGGCTGACAAAGCCGCGCAGGTGGTTTTAATAGAGGATTTCTGTTGCTTGAGATTTCACTAAAGACGGAGCAACAGTTCAACAGACACAACAGAGGCCAGTAAAAACCCCGGTCTGCTGCTCTGCTCGCCGAGGATACCGGCGGGGCTCGGGCTGCAGTGAACCACCGCTCCTATTTACGCAGCACTTTGTTTCCTTTGCAAACCCCACGCAAGGGTTTTGTCTGAGGTTTCAGTATTTATTTTAAGGAACGAATCTTACGTGGGTATAAATTATATTTGACAAATGAAAACCCTGGGGGGGGGGTGGATTTATTTATTTTTACTGCCCTATGAAAAACATTTTCCAGAACATAATACTCTTGAAAAATTAAATACACTTTTTAGGATGAAGAGAGAGTCTCACGCCAGGGAAGAACCAGTAAGCTTTGAAAAGTTGAAGACAATTGTCATTTGCCATTGATAAATCCAAAATAAGCTGCCTACGAGCCAAGTGCTTCAATTAGACATGACCCAAATTTTCAGCTTTTTAATGAAGAAGTAACAGTTCTGTGCGTGTAAATCCAATCAGAGATGCCACCTAACTCCCCCAGGCACTGCTGATCCAGCCCTGATCCTTTCTAGAAGGATTACAACCACCTGCCGGGAGGTTTTCCATGCAGTAAAGTTTGTAGCCAATCTGACATTCACAGTATGTCCCAGAGGTTTTTCATTATTATTATCGTTATTATTATTATTATTCAGATTATGTATACCCATGGCGAATATAGGTTTGGGTCTGTTAAGGCTTTTTCAGGGTAAACATTTGTTTAAAATCTTGTTCCAATCTCTTAACACATATTGAAGTAAAATCTAATTGAGTAGATCACTGGCATAGGTGGAACTTTCTGTTGTTGTCCTTGAGGGAGAGATCAACTGAAAAGCAGGTCTGTGAGACTGCATTTTAGCCTTGAGTGGAAACATATTTATCAGTACAAAGTGTGCTTTTTTAAGCCATTCTGGAACTAGGAAAGCTGATGGACCTGTCTGCTGGTTTCACTACCAGGTTCATGACCTTACTCCCAATACCACATCTGGGTTCATGCCACGTTTTCTTCTTGTGAGCACTAATTTGCCATTTTTACTTCCAGTGGACTTGCAACCCATCTCTGTAAGCTATGGCTTTGCAGCTCCTAGGTCAGGGACCGCTGGCCTCAAGCGTTAAGAATAAATACACCGTGCACCTGTAGCCGGCTGTTATCTCAAGATCTCAAATTGCCTTCAAAACTTGCTAATTATGATTTATAAAGCTCTGAGTGTTATCCCTGTCAGAGGAGAAAACAAACACAGAGGGAAATAAGTAACTCTCCCCAAAGCAATAAATTGTTAAATGGTTCATTAAGCAATTTACCCAGCCAGGGCCATAGACTGAGCTAGAGCACAGATTGAAATCCCAAAAACCTTGATGTTGATGGTGAGAGTCCCATTGGCTTCAGTCTTGTCAGAAGCTCATCAGCACTTTTTATGCTTTACATAAGGAGAGTACCCAGGACTTCAAGTCACAGATGGGTTGCCACATAATTATAAGATTTCCTCACTGAAATGAAAGATGTCATTTTGGAGCTGACAGCTAGCTAGCTGGGGTGTCAGTGTCATCCTGAATTTAGAGTGGATGTACCAGCAGAAAGTTAACTGGAGCAGGGTGCTGAGATGGGGGCTGCCTCTCTGTACTACAAAGCAGAGCAAAAGCATTATGATTGTCTTCAACCCAAAATGTACCTATTCTGCCATTGATGGGATGTCCAACAACTCCTTTTTGGAACAGGTCAGCTGATTGTTATAAAATATGTTTTTATTTTACAGTTGCATGTGCTTATGCCCTTAGACTTCTGCATTTTCTGCTTAAGTTACACTGTGCAGGGAAGGCTTCTTTACTCATGTTTGTAGAGGAACTTGTACATTGAAAAGCTATTACTGATGTCTTTGCATTTACTCACAAATGACCAGTTGGTGGGGGCAATAAGCAATATGGCTTTACAAGATCCCAGTGTACCACAGAAAGTTGTTTTCTTCCTACCCCATCTACGGAGTGACCTGCCAAGTATTGCTGTTGGGGCAGGCCTGAGTTTCCACCGTGCTGTCTGTAACTTTGTGCCAAAAAGGCAAAAGTTAAACCTCTCACCGAGGAAGACTTTGGCACCAAGAATCGAGCACAATCCTTTCTCTTGCTATAAGTCTGTCTTTTTTATTATTTAATTTTCTTTTAAGCATGGGTTGGAATGTTTCAATTACTTTATTTTACTTTACCTGTGTTCAAGGACTTGCAGAAATAGTCATTTTGGATGAAAAGAGCAAACCTTGATCACTCAGCCCTCAAAGGTGACAGTTTTGGCACGTTTGGAGGGTTCAAAGCAGGGGGGCCACATTCTTTTCTCTTGTGAAAGGGGAACCTCTGCTGGCTCGGTGGAGCTCTGTTCATTTACACAGAGAAGATAGGGCCCAATGGTTTGCTCTATAATGGTTTCCATAAGAGACACCTCGGCTCAGTCCCTGTAATAGTCTGTGTGGTGTGAATAATCACCAAGCTGTTAGCAATTTGGAGCAAGCCTGTTAGCACCATGATCTGATCAGCTGAGGTTTGCAGAGAGACGTCGCTGAGTTGTCCTGTCGCCCACAGCCCCATTACTTTTTCAGTTTGCATATTCCTATGGGACAGCATAACATGGGAGATAACTCTTTCCCCTTTCACTGGCCAGTAACACCTGTGCCCCACCATGTAATATTTCGATTTAAACATGCTTATTCAATTCAATGACTTTGAGGGTAGTTGGTTTCCTGCTTAATGCCCACTAGCTAATGACATTGGGGTAAATTGGTCAAAAGAGGGTATGTAATTTGTGACCCTATTCTACCAGTGTGCCAATGAAATATGAAGTTTTTGTGCACAAGAATGTGTATCTATACCTCATCCTTCTTCCTCAAGTAGAAAAGTTTAGTAATTCAATCTTTAGTGTATGTATATCTCTATATATACACACTATGTATGTATTTGTATATGACTTGCTCATATATGACTTGCATGTCAAGCCACCTGACAACAAAGCAAAGCAAACAACCAGCTCCACAGCTTCTGATGAGGAGCAGTGCTGCAAAAAGCATTATAATCAATAACTGACTTCTGTCTTAGTGGTGCCTTCATCTTTTTATTCCTTTTTAAAACAAAGTCTGTTTTGACTGCTTCACTATACTGTTAACAGACAGATACACTCAAAATGTTGGCAGTTATGTTCAAGGCTGGATTAATATAGGTTTGTTATTTTACCAGCATGTCCAAAGGCAAATACTCCTACTGGACTCCACCCTTCAGCTGTGAAGCAGGTTGTAAATCAGTCCCTTTTTTGTTGTTTTTAAAGTAGTTTAGGGGCTTTAAAATGGTATTTAACATTATTACGGTCTGCTTGAATATTGTACAATTTCTAACTATTTCTTCTTTTTTATATCCACTTTTCTGCCACTCAGAAGCTTCTAAAGAAAACAATTCAGTCACTACTAATGCCAAGGTGTAGCAGAAGTGCTTATAATGTTCTTAATGACTGTTGTCCCCCAAGTATTTAGGTGCCATAATTTTTAGCTTGCTAAAAGCCCCCAACATTTACAGAGGGAAAGAATGAAGGCCAGGTTTTCACGTTTGTCCCTTTGTCTTTGAGGGGTAAATTTGGCCTTGTTTCTTTGCTTAGAAGAACATCAGTAGGTGTATAGCCAGTTATCTTTGTCCTTATGTTGCCCTCCTTAATCTAGCACTAAAACTATGGAAAATAAAATCTGCATCTGGAAATAAAGAAGGAAATAACTACTGGGTTCGGAGACAGCAGTTCTGATGCTAGCACACGTTCAGCCACATCCATCAAGCACTCCATGACCTGTGAAAATTATATCCAAAAATATCCCTGTTCATTTGTTCTTATTTTGAAATTGGGTTTATTCTTTTTCCTGGAAGTCAGAGCAACATACTTTGAATGCTGGAGGAAACTGTTATTTGAGCTGATCTTCTTAGATTCTTGACTGATTCTAAAAATAGGGCCTTGCTATCCATTAAGATAAGACTGAAACACTGGTGACATTAAGTACAGCTAATAGCTTTGGTGTTCAGGTCTGCAAAAAAAGTCCATCCTGTCTAGCAGGGACATTGCCTCTGTCTACTCTCTCAGACCTGGGTGAGAGGCTCCAGTCTATAAACTGCCACCTCTCACCATGTCCTAGCAGCTAATGTTCCCATGGGGAGGGATGCATTGAACACGCAATATTTCAGAGCTCTTGTGACAAAGCTTGTGCACCCCAGAAGACCAGTCTTCTTCTGCCTCAACTTGGCCTTTTTTGATTTCATGTCCCTGAACCCCACTGTGCTGTTTGTTTCCATACTCTTTGCAAGGTTTGCATTACCTTGACTCCTGCTGCATCTCACCTTCCCCTTCATGTCCTGTCCCTGCACTGGGGAGGGTGGGTGGGAGGAAGGCAGTGTGCGCTGGGGAGCGCTCAGCCTCACCTATGGACTGGCATCTGTGCACAACCTGCTGTGCAAACCCACGTCTGCTGGCTGTGTTGGGAGCATGTTTAGAGCTTCCCAAATGTAAGGACTAAAAGGTGAAAAGAAAGGATGGTGTTTCAGCCCCTGTAAGCTAACCACTGTGTAGCTGACATCCAACCGAGCTCTCCTGCCCTCCCAGTGCTGTGCTCCTGCCTCTCCCCCAGCACTACCAGCAGTGTTTGCTGCACACCGAGCTGGGCAAGAGAACTATCCCCACTGCAGCCTATCTTTGGGTATTTTTCCGTTTCATGGTTAGTTTTCAGTTGGATCAGGTCCCTCATCTGACCTACTGCATAACTTCAGGACAATCAGCATAAGGGAGAAGAGAGGGCTGCTGATGGCCAGGGAAGCATGGACACCAGTCTCCACTTTCCCTGGTTGCGAGCCACTGGGAGACCACTGGCCCTGTGTTCCCAACCCATGTTCCCCTTAACACCAACCATGGGAACACCACCAGGACCAGTGCTGGTGCTCAGGTTACTTGATGAGCTGGTGTGTCTGTGTGCGGCCACGCGGTCTCTGCACAAAGAAAGTGTTGGAAATGGATGAGGATGGGCGGGAGAGGGAAAGCCAGGCTACTGCTCCTGGGAGCAGTCTGTGGCTGGGTCAGACTAGGTATGGTGTGAAACTGAGCCCGTGCAGAGGCACGGATCAAAGCACCATCTCAGCGTGTTCATGTCAGACACAGCAAGCATTTAGCAAATTACTCTGGTGGTGAGATAGAAGAAGTTTACTTAATATTTCTGGAAGATATCAGTCTGTGTCCTGTGGCTTGATCTTGCTCACCTCCTTCCCCATCCCCTGCACAAGCACACACTCACACAAACACACGTGCACACACACACACGCACACACAATGGCTTCTTTGTTGGCGTGGAAAAATGCTCCATGGGGAGCTGCACATCCCAGAACGCAGCTCTGTTTGCGTCTCAAGTCATGATGGATCACTACAGGGAACCTTAAATCTCTGCAGCTCTCAGATCTCTATCAAAAATGGGGGCAGCTGGGGTATGCTCCATTTAATGCAAACTACATGCATAGCTGGATTCCTTACCACCTTGTCAATGCCACCCCCAACTGCCAAGGTCTGAGAGCCCCTGAGCCTATTGAAACCAAAGGGAGGTGAGGATTTTCTTTGACTTGGATGCAGGTTTTTTAAAGGGAACTTGGGAAATAATTAACACATAATTAACCTGTGGAACTTTCTGCCAGGAAGTATTACTGAGGCCAACTGCTCTGCAGGGTTAGGAATTTATATGAATAATAAGAGGTCTAAAGTGGAAAAGGTATCAACCTTCAAAGTAAGGAGGACATCATTAACAAAAATGAGTTAAGGAGATGGATTTCTTATGGATAAATTATTTCCTAGTGGTCTATTATGAGATGTCTTGTGCCTTCCTGTGAAGCCTCTGGGAATAGCTACTGATGAAGACAGTAGACCACTGGTCTGATCCGCTCTGGCAAACATGTTTCCTATTAAATATTCAGTATTGCAGATGTTGTGCTCTAGAGCTAATGGAGCTGCACTCACTCTGGTCCCTACTGCACTCCAGGAAATAATTGCTTGTTCAACTGATTTTATAAATATATCATATTTGATCCCAGATCTTTCACTCTTGTAGATTGTCATTATTTGAATAATTCATTGTCACTTAATCTCACTGTCAAGTTCTTCGTTAGAAATTTAAAAATACATTTAGAGGCGGACAGTCTATTTAGGGAGTACATAAGGGTGTGACAAAAAGTTGTCAGAACTGGTCAGACTGAAAGGCCACCCAGCCCAAGATGCACTTTTGCAGTGGTCTATAGGTGTCTGAGGAAAGAGTATAAGCCAAGGAGTAAGTGTAGAGTTATCTTTCCTGGTAGACCGTCTGATTGTGGCACTTCATGGCTTGTGGACTCCTGGAGCTTGAGGCTGTGTACCCACCACAGGGATTAATAGCTTCTGAAGATTTTAATTCCATCTTGAACCATCTTTATATTTCAGCCTCCACCACCTGCTGTGGCAGTGACATCCAATGATGTAATTACACCCTGGGTGAGAAGGTGCCACCTTTTGGCTGCACTGAGCCTGCCCGGTTCATTTCCTTGCAGTCGTTCCCGTAAATTGTTACAGCCCCAGGGGCATCTCTCATACCTCCTGCTTCCTGTCTCCTGCCTCCTCCCAGCTTATCACCCAGCAGATCCTGAGACATTTCAGAGCCTCTGGGTGATCCCTTACTCCCCTTTCTACAGAAGAGCTGAAGCACCTCTTTCTGGATGGGAAGAGACAAGCAAGAGACACTGGAGCTCTGAAATAATGATCTGTTTCGCACCCTGCCCCCAAAGCAGAAAATTTGACTTCCATTTCTGCTTGTCCTTGCATCAGACCTAAACTCTTGCTATCTGCTTTCTTGGTAGCATCTGTGATTTCACACACCTCTTCTGTGCCTCATTACCCTCTCCACTCCCAGCACAGATGTTTCTTTTCAAAGTACCTTTTCCACTGACTGCTTCCATATATGAAAGTTCAATACATCCTTGTCTTTTACTGCTCTCTTTTTTCCAATTTACTTGTTGCCTTACCCTTTTGCAGTTCTGCTGCATCCTGCTAGATACCAGGCAGCTGAAATAGCATCGGGGATTCATGACGTGGTGGCACTGTACATTTACACAGCAGGGAGGTGAGCACTGTGGTTGTGTTCTCCTAACTCTAAGATTGTGGTTGCTCTTTAGACCACTGTGAATCCCAGAACCGATACTTTCAGAAGACAAACTGCAATGAGACCCAGTTCTCTTTCCTAAATAGTTTTTGAACCTGCTTAAGGAGCTCATCTCCAGGAACAACTCCTTGTGGGTATTTTCTCTCCACTGGGTAAGTGCAAATGGTTCTTCTAGCTTTTTAACAAGAATGAAACTGGTCAATACTGAATCAGACCGGAAGTACATCTTGGCCACAACCCTGTCCCTCTGATAGTGGCTGTGGATGCTTAGGGAAAGAACCAGGTGTTATACTAGAATACTTTCTGTATGTTTTCTGTATTATGCCAGTCAGTGCCTTGGAAACTTCTTGGCCAGGAGGTTGCATCCAGTTTGATTCCCATAGTCTTTCGGGGACATATCCTCTGTTCACTTTCACACATATTTTTAATACCTTTTATTTCAGCCACTTATTAACCTGCAAGAGGAACTTGCCCTCATCCTTGAAGAGCCTAGGTCCGGGTAAAAGCAAGTAAGAGCTTTTGGTTTCTGACTGTTTTTTGAAACTCCAGACTCTGATAGCCATAATAGACATTAATATAATTTCTTTGAAAAGTATTCTTTCCTAATATGGTCTCCTTGTCCATTTGTCTATCCATGTCAGAAAACCAAGGGGACTGCTGCTCATGACAGCCCTCCAGTCTACTTTGAAATGAACAGCCTCAGAGTGCTTGGAGAGCGTGGCAAGGTGCATGGCTCTGCTGCCTTGACTGCACTGTTATCAGTACCCAGCAAGCCAGAAGAAAGCTAGCTCTGCTGTCTGCTCAAGTTGCAGTCAAACCTCCAGGCTGCAGTGTAGACACCCCGTCTGTCTGAGAGTGTTACCCTACATGAGTTCTTCCAGTTATAATAAATTTACAGTGAAATATTAAACACTGGCGTATACAATTTTTCTGGCAAAAAAAGAAGCAAAAGCTGGAATCTGAATTTAAAACTGTAATGCACAAGTGAACATGCAGATTTATGGGCTTAACACACACACACAACTTTTGAGACATGCCTAGCAGACATCATGCTTTTAAAATGTCACAGTTCATGTAGCTGTCACTTCAAACACTGAGGAAACTGGCACTCCCAAAGTGCTAGCAAGCTCTGACTGGGCAGTAACAAGACTCAGAGGTCTAAAATTAAAAACTGTCCAAGAAAACGTATAACTTCTTAAAGACCTCATTCTGAATGTTTTATACCACACTCTGGTTTGCAAAGAAATGGTTGTCTGATCAGCTATGTAGAAATGAGATGTTTCCACCACACCTTCAGCAGAGGAAACAGAGCTGTTCATAATGGAGCAGGAGTGTTGTGAGCCCTGCTGATTGAAGAATGTCTTCTCCTATGAGGTTTGCTTGCCTTTCTCTGGCAGATGTCTAATCAGTGAAGCTGACATGCTTTATGCAGTGGTCCATCTGAATGTCACTGATGAATAGGATGTATTCTGGTTCTGCAGTTATCCAAAGCCTTGTTTCAGTTCACAAGTCAGATATTTTTTCTTTATGTTAAGGCATTTTAGCAATGTCAACTTAGAAATCTCATTGCAGCAAATGAGGTACACTGACCTAATTGAGACCTCTAGTATAAACAGACAAAACTCCCTGGGTTTTGAGACCTGCTGCCCTTCTCCTCCTAACAGCAGCAGACACCCCTATGGAAGCAGATTTTTCCCGCTGAAATGCACCAAATCACTTGATAAATGAACCTTTTTTTTTTTTTCCTGGTGCTCCAGAAAGTTAAAATAAATATGAGAACCAAGAATACAAGAACATGTATTATGAATTTCAAGCAGACTTCACTCTTCAAAGAAACATGTTTGTGTTTGAGTTTGGGAACTTAAAAATACAAATTTTCTGGTGAGCTGAGACAGGAGAACTCTGGAGTGAATTTATTCTCTGCTAACAGGATATTCTGCTGATGCACGGCATTAAATAAACATAGATCAGATGTTTTAAATATTATTTTCTATATACCTGGGTGTAGTTTTACAGCCAGCTGCCCCCTCCCCCTC
Source organism: Nycticryphes semicollaris (assembly GCA_013400055.1). NCBI lineage: Eukaryota > Metazoa > Chordata > Aves > Charadriiformes > Rostratulidae > Nycticryphes > Nycticryphes semicollaris. Next base: position 299,955 of record VXBJ01005174.1, read on the forward strand.
GTCCCAGAGACATACTGCTTGTATTGGATTTTCCTGCCCTTTCCCTCAGGGTTAGTTGTCAGCCAGATCAACTCCCGCATCCATTTGACCTCACCCCCTCCAGTCCTGCTGTGAACACAGAGAGGGACAGGTACATGTGGCTGAGCACAAAGGAAAGAACATCTCATGTCCTTTCAGCTGCAGGCTCAATATTACCTTTTCCAAACATCTGATGCAGCTGTTGGACACCAATTAGTGCACTGACTACCGCGTTCCACTGAATTCCTTGTTTCCCTTGATGGCTCCAGTCACACTTCAAAGCCAAAGTTTCTACTGAGTATGGTGGGACTTTGCACTTTGGCTTAATTAAAGCACATAACAGAAGCACAGCTGAGTCTCTTCTATAATCATGGAACCATGCTTGAAGCACATTAGGATGAACAGGTTTGTTGTAGTTTCCTCTTTTAAGAAAGGTTCCTTTTGTGACGCAAAGGGAAATAGAAAGAAAAAGAAATATTATTCCCTGTGGGGATGAGGAAGAAAGATAGGAAAGTCCATTAAGGACTAAAAAAAGCACAAGAAGGGAAAAAATTCCTGCATAACCACCAAGGGACACAGCAAAAATGAGTGTTTCTCTCACTGCTGGTCAAGTTCCTTTTCTTGTCTCCCCTTAAAGAATGGAAGACAGCAGCAAGAACTGTGATGCCATTGCAGTTCTCAGGTTTGCTGATCTCCATTCTTTCCTCTAACAAACTGCCAGGCTCCTCAGAAAAAGCCTGTTAGTTCATGAAAAGTTAAAAACCTGCTAGCTCGTACAGAGAAAGAGGAAATAAGCGATTTTAATTAAATTCCAGACTTGTTATTGAGTTAGAATATTGTCACAATAAACTGGTTTGGTTTTGGAGAATTTTCTTTCAGTATGCAGCACAAAACTAAGCAGGACAAAAAGAGACTTCTTCAAGAAAATGAGGAAAAGAGGAATCTCCAATCTCTGCATTGTCAGATCCTTTCTGCTCAGAGTTTGTAACAGGCATGTGGTGGGGAACTATGCAGTACAGTACTTTTTGAATAATCCTAGACAACCCTAGACCTCCAAAAAAGTAGTTCTTGCTCTCATGGGTAACTTTCTTCTTATTTGGGTGGGCAATGCTTCTTGCTCATGACTGCAGCTGGAGGGCTATTGCCCAAAACACAGTAGCAATTTTATCAGCTGGAGGCAAAATGTACAAAACTTCAGCTGAACTCCAGGATCTGCCTTTTTTGAAGCAGTTACCAGGAGAGCCCGTCACAGGCTTTTTAATATCTCTCCAGTATTAAGGCCACTTTTCTCAGATTGAGTCCCACAGTTGGATCCTTGGGAACGCAGCTGCCAAAACCATGAATTCTTCATGTATGACCACATGTCCTGCATGTCTTTCCCCTTCAAGTGCATGTGTATTGCAAGCCTTCTGCTTCCAGCCGGGCTGATTAGGTGTGTGGCTAGAGTTGACCGGCTAGTTGGGATGATTTCTTTAATTACTCCACTGGGAAGATTAAACTATTTCCCTGGCTATATCCAATGAGCTGGCCATGTATTTGACACCCTCTATTTACAAGGAGATGACAAGGCAAAACATTTGGTGTGGGGTGTAATGGATGGATGGATTATGCAGAAATTTGGAGGTGGAGTAAGCAACATATTTAAAACAGTTACAAATGTGTGGATTGAAGTGCTTAGATTAAAAACTTGAAAGATTTGAGACTTTTTATTTTTGTGCTGCCCTAGATACCAACAGAAGATTGAAAGAGTGGCTCATCAAGACTGCTTTGGGTTCCTGGAGTATCTTACCACACACCAAAGGGATTTTGAAGCTGGCCTGAGGAAAGAAGGGACACTCATAAGGGGCTTGAAGTCCCTTGCATGCCAGTGGCCCTTGTGGTGTCATGAGCAGTTTCTGGAGGATATGAAGTCTGTTCTGACAGCCCCATGAGGATCTGTGGTGGCTTGGCTTCTAGGTGGGTCAGGGTAGAATTTTGTACTGCACACCTCTCACATTGAGTACTGTGCTCACATCAGTCCCACAAAAGTGTACAAAATGAGCTGCTTCTCACCAAAGCATTTTGTCTTTGGCTAAGGGAATTAATAAGAAAGATGCAGCGAAGGAAGGCCAAATGCCCAGTGGGGCGGCATGGTGTGGGCAGGCTGTGTGGTGACAGCCTCTCCCCTGGGGCACCGCACGTGCGCCTGGACAGATCTAGCAGGGGACACGGCCCCTGTTACCCTCCACTCGGCAATATACATTTGTCACCATAAGGCATTACATATTTAATATCTCACAAGACTTGTATGACTTCCAAGGCCAATATTTCATGAATGAGATGAAATATTTTTTAAAGTGTGAAAAAGCCCTTTTCATCCCAGGGACAGAAGCCCTGGACTTTTACATTGCTTCTCTCGTACATTTCTCCTGAGCCCAGAAGTCTGTAATTTACATGGTTTATGTATTAAGCTCTTTTGTGACCCCTTTAGCAGCCCACGAGCTGTCTAGCAGATCTTGGTCATGCTTCACCAAGTGGAGAGGTTGCAGGTCCTCCTGGACATGCCTACTGAAATTAATGCAGAAAGCTGCCCACACTGTCTCGACTGGTAAAGCTCTCTCATATAAAAAAAATAGATTTATGGACAGGAGATGCTTGTATGGTGTATTGGTAATAGCTTTCTCCTTGTAGAAATAGATATTCAAAAAGATACAGAAATGTTGAGCTGTCAAAAAAATGATTGAAGCAGCTACCTATTATCTTTCAGGGGAAAAAAAAAGCTCATTTGTCACTGACCATCTTCTCTTGATGTGGTTATCCCCAATTAGGCTAAAAGTGCCAGAATTACAATATAGTGTCTGCCAATTTGGCTTTACAATGGCTTGATAATTATAGAGCAGGAAAATAGTATGTCTGGAAGGGTGTTAACTGAAGAGCAAGGGGCCGTGTAAATAAACTTGACAATGATATAGAAAGGCAAGAAAAAGACACTACTGGATAATAGCGTTATGGTGCACAGGAGTTATTTACATGCAACCAGAGCTTGTCACAAATAATGAGAATTAGAGGAAAGCCCCTGCCCTTGCATTCCAGGCTCACCATGGAACCTCTTTGCCTCAAAAATGCAAACGTGGGAGTTTAATTTGCTTTTTGTGGGGCACGATGCCCAAAATTGAAAACTATGTCTTCTGACTGGGCCTAAGACATGGTCACAGTGCCAGTCTCCACATGCCAGCTCTCCAGGCGAGTGCCTCTTCAGAGGTCAATCAGAGAAAAGTGGGAAGGGGAATATGGGGCATGGGGAAGTGGTTTGTTTATTTTTGTAGAAATCATGGACTTTGGGTGATGGTGGAACTCCAAAGAGCTGTAAGGTCTCATGGTAAAAATCACTAGATACTACTCTTGTCTTCCCTTCATCATCAAATAGTGCTCACAGAAATATTAAACAAATCTTCTATTGATTTCTGTGACTTTCACCAGAGACTTTTATGGCTTCAGGACGTCTTCAACCTCTTTTATGTGTAAAAAATATTAAATCGCAGCACAAAATCCTGCATTCTTTGCCTACTTTAACTTCTGCAAGCCACTTGTAGAGCTTGTCTATGTGTGAGCCTGGTCTGCCTGTAATCTTGCTCTGAACAAATGCTAGCTTTCTCTGCTATGGCCTGTCTTCACCAGAAGTTATGGTTAGTGCAGCTCTATTAATTATTAGAAAAGTAGATTAGCATAGATACAACATTGTACTAACATGACCCCATTGGTTTTAGCCTATTCTGAGCATGTGCAGAGTAAGCTGATGTTTGCCTGGAGAATGTTTGTAAATGTTCTTTTCCCTAAATTAAAAGGAAAGGTTGCACTACATCCAGCAGAAGGTCCTGTTCTGTCACCAAGTCTTTTATCTCCAGTGAAAAATAAACAAGGATCTTATCCAGAGCTAATAAATATCTTCAGGACTTGGCCCACAGAAATGATAAATGAGATAGGTGTGCCAGATTATGAGGTGTACATAAGATTTCTCAATTTTTTTTTTGAACTGTGGTTGTACATTAATGGAAACACTGTGCCAGAACCTACCCAGTGTGATGGTATCCAATATATTGCATAATGCCCCACTTTGTCAGAAGGAAAAAAAAAAATAAAAAACAAACCTAAGCAGTAATCCTTCTCCTCTGAATGAAGAAATGTAGATTTTTTTAGGTGTCATGGTGACACAGAAAGCTCAAAAACTGGAAGCAAGCTCAAACTATTCAGGAGAGCAGACAGCCCTGCGTTTTTAAACAAATGAATTATACAGATTATTTTTAAGTCACTTTGCTGACTTTGTGGGGCTGCACTGCTGTTCTTGCACAGGGAAGATGCAGCCCACTGCCTGTTGCCCCCGCTCTAGAATCACATTGTCTCCCTGTGGTTTTCCAGCAAATACTTTGACATAGGGAAAGTAATCTTGTGCACAGTTTCACATTTGCCTTCTTTCTTTCAATACAACCTAGCATCTAAGAATAAGGCAAGAAGAGAGCCCGTGTCAGCAGCTAGCAGATGCCCCTCCCTGGGTTGCCAGTGCCCAGTGCAATGCAGACTGGTTGGGTTCTCACCTACAGACCCTTCAGTAACATCCCATGTAGCATCCTGTGGTGTTAAACAACCTCTGTGAGAGCAGCTCCACCACTCTAAGAGCCATTCCCCTCTTATGTCTCAAACTGCCAGTTTTCAGGAAAATTGCAGTTATCCAAGTCACCTCATTAAGAACTGTTTTCCATCAAAGCAGTCGATGCTCCACTGTAACCAAGGCTGCTGTTTGCATTGCTGGTGAAGCTCTGCCTGTCCATGTATGCAGTAAGGTTGAGGTAAAATGGGTGACTCTGTCACTGAAGTTCAGCCTAGCAAGTGCTTTCACCACCCTACCTGCTCTCTTACTCATCTCCCCACTTAATACACAGTTCCTGTGCTCAACTATGGTGCCAAGGCTGCCTGCATGGATGCTTCGGGCTCCAAGAGAGTTAACTGCTGTGGATCAGAGCAACGTTTGAATGTAAGCTTTCACCTGGGGAGTCTACAAATACAGCCTACCACAGCTGTGCTATGTTGAATGTCTTCCAGTCTTCCCCTCTAGTTCAGGTTTCATACCTCTGTCTAGGGATACATAAATATTTCTGAATCTGGCTTTGAGTGATGAAGGTGCCAACTATTTTCTCTGAAACAGGCCATATTCCTCCCAATTTCTTCATGCTGAGGTAAGGCAGCTCAGCATCTTGGTCCCATGCCATCCCATGAAGGTATCTCTCCTGTATTTCACAAGGTTCACAAGCTTATCTCATCTGTGCTCTGTCCTGCTCTCCCTGCCTTGCTTAGTGGATCAAGCCCAGCAGGGCAGGGGATTGGCATCTTCCAGCCCCACACAAGACATCTCTCTGGCAGATGGCTAAATTCCACATATCTTAAACCCTCCTTGCCATGGGAACCATCTCCTCTCCTTCTACTTTGCTGTTGCCCCTTTGACCCTCACCTGCCTGTGGCTGGGTCTGCAGCCGCCTACCTACCTCCTGGGCAGCCTTGTGTTGGTGGGGCACCTCTTACTACGTGCTTGTTTGTAGGAGACCTTGAACACTTTATGGCAATGCGTGTCATTCCCAGTGGTTTCATGCAATTGCAAACTGTGTAAGAACAGAGGTGTGTTCAGTGCTCAAAAATGTCGTTAAAGGTAACTGCAGTACTGGGATGAGCCAAGGTTTCACATCAACGCCTCCTGGTGATGTACCCAGCAACTGAGAAGCTCTTTTCAGGTCCTGTGCTTCAAGAAAGGCTTGCCCTGCTTTATACCCTTCAAAAGCTGGTAATTTTAAACATTAAAAAGACAAATACTTAGCCGGATCTCAGCTGTTAAATCTTCCTGGCCTGGCACCTTACTGAGATGTTTGAGTTCTTCCTTCCCTCCTCACTTACAGTCCTATGACTTGGATTCAGACGTACGCACTTTAAAAGCATCCCTTTAGGAGTCTGTCTGCTTCTCCGTGCACTTAAATACTTACAAAACCCTGGCCTGCTGGCACCTTAACAAGTTTTATATCTACATATTTCATCTGTTTCCAGGAGCACCCAGAGTTTGGGAGCACAGAAGCTGGTGGTGTCTCTGCAAATTCTCTAACTAAATGATCTGGTTACCAAACATACTGAATAACTAACAGAAAATTAACAACCTAATAGTACAGCTATTTTATGTCCTTCTAATGGTTTCCTTTCATTTCCATTCACTTGGAAAGAACCTATCTAAATGGCAAAAAAAAATACCTATAGAGTCACTGGGCCAAAGACATTCCTGATGTAAGGCTAATGAGGTTACACTTGGGACAAATTTAGCTCGGTGGTTTTAGCTATGCCTCTGTTTTCCATGTCAAAGGACTCACAGCTGATAGACACAGACACACCTCAGTACATTCACGCCGTCTGTGAAATGAAGCCAAGTTGCATGTCATTTAAATCTGAAGACATAGAGCATGTTTCAATTTTCACATCAAATAGCCCTCAGAAGGCTGTATCAGCCTACTTCTGTCCCTCATGATGCCATCACCCATGCAAGCTGATGTAGCTGGCCTTTGAGGGATTTTTGCCTCTTCAGGCATGGCCCAGTGAATGGACCAGAGCCAGGAAAAGGGTATCAATGCCCCGTCACAGAGATGTTTGACACAGTGTGTTGTGAAAAAGCATTCAAGACCAAAGCATCCAAGCCTCCATCCTCTCCCTCCCTGCAGAAGAGAGCATGGGGACCATAGGAAATGGAGAAGGCACGAAAGCAGGATGGATGCAGGTTGCAGTTTGCAGTTACTTTTCTGCCGCCTCTTTATCATGCTCCCCTCCGCTGTTGTGAGCCCAGCATGTCAGATCTCAGGGATGTATCCCAAAATATTTCGCTCATTTTGTACATATTACCTTCAAGTAATCATACACCACTGAGTCATACATCATGGGATTAACAATCCTACACATGGTATAAACAGAACCTAAATAAAATCCCAGAAAAAGGATATTGCCTTTTAAATAAGTCCTGACAGCTGTGGAAAATATTATGCCCCAATACAACCCTCCCATATGACATACATTAATATGAAGAGAACCCTAAACTGTTCCTCTGGATATTTTGTAAGGTTTTATTTTATTATGGATTGGACATATTGAAGTAAGACTATAATCTTATTGTGCTCTGACCTGTGTTTTTACTGCACTGTATAAACAGCAGACACTATGTTAGATGGAGAAATGTTTACAGAAAGAAGAAATAAAAACAAACGGATTTATTGTGTTGCAGAAATTTGAAACAGGGCCGAAAGGCTGCCCATGTGTTTTGTGCTCGTAAGACCTTTCCCTGATGGAAACAGACAGCTTAGACATGACAGAAGCACAGAGAGGTCCTGCACTATCAAAAGTAAAATGTAATATCCGCACAGCACCGACTCTCTCCAGCCAGCCTCGCCTACAATCAAAGCCCTTGATATGGCTCTTGCTGTTGTCTGTTCAAATACAGCAGGTTTGGGATCTAATTTTTTTAATAGATTTTGAAATTGCTTTTAAGTGCTAGTGAAAAGTGCCAGATTGACAGCTCTGGAGTCTGGAGTCTCTTTTTTAACCACAGAAAGAGTACAGCATGGGAAATGGCAAAACAAACTTCCTTCCCCAGCCCCACCAGCACCAGGGAGGAGGGAAGCACAGTGGGTTATCCTTCCCTGCTGGATTATCTAGTGAAAACATGCAGAGTGAACACCTACCAGCCTTCATGGGCTTCAGAGTGAAAAGTCACCCACGGCACCTGTAAAACTGGTCCAAGTACGCAAAGTCCTGGCGAGGGCAAGTCAACATTTGGGGAAAGCCTTTCTCTTCTCCTCTCTTTGAAAAGTTGGCTTTTTCCTCAAGACAGAGATCGTTAGAGAAAACTGAACTTTTTCCATCATGATTTGGCTTCTTTTTTCTGTTGACATTTTTATTGACCAGCATTATCAAGATCAATGCCAGCATGATCATTTAGATTTTTCATTTTTCCAAATTTTGTGGGTTTGGCAGAAATGAATGCTAATAAACATGTCAGTGATATCCTTGATAGGAACATTGATTAAAACCATTGTGTGCAAAATCTTCAGCTAGAAAAGACAGACGTGAAAAACTGGCCTATTTTCAACTCTACAAAATGGAAACAATTTTGAAATTTTTTAGGATTTTTCTGTTTTACATTTCAACGAGCCTTGTGATCCTCCAAGTCAAATCTTCACAGGCTGCTCAGAAAGAAAAATAAAAAAAAACCAAAAACCAAAAAAACACTCTTAAAATGAAATCCTGGCCCCATTGAAGTCATCTGCAAAGCTCCAGTTGAATTCAGCCCAGCTAGAATTTCACCCCTTATTTGTATACTGAGCAAATCTGATCTGGAGTCCGTAACACATAATAAACATGGGACCCTAGGATGCCATTTTTAGTCACATTTCAGGGGAGAGCTGCGGTTTAATTTATTTTGTCAACTGTTTCCACTTAGGTTTTTTCCTATTAATGCTTCTGTTACCCACTGCGCAGTAAGGTTATACCCCATATAAGTTCTTCTTCTCCCTTAATAGTTGTGGTACTTTTGCAAATCTTACTCTCTTTAAAATGTGATTTCAGAATAATGAATGCTTGTCAAACTGATTTTTTGCTGTCTTAAAAAGAGTGGATGTGTTAAGCAATTTGCGTTAAGAAACAGGCATGATATGACTTAAAAATGACAGTGGGACCACAGAACGGGCTGAATTATCCAGAGCATCTTTCCAATAATCAGATGTCAGCTATTTGGCTGTTGAAAGGATGGTTCAGAATTTATGATACTCCAGATGAATTCTGTCCTTTTCAAACCTCCATTGTACAGTGTCTGTGTATACAAGAAAAATTATTTTTTGAGATTAACTGTATATCAGATAAAACCCTGAAAATTTCTGACAGTCACCAAGTAGGATGAGGAAGGTGACACACACAATTTCACCTTCATAGAAAAGAAGGCCATAGTTCATGTGCTATTTTTAGTAATACTAGGAATAGTTTGTAACATTAAGTAGACCAGAGGTTGTGAGGGGATTATCCTGAAATAAGAATTAGTCAGAAAACAGAAAAAAAAAAAAAGTGATTAAGAAGTTTCCTGGTATTTTCTTCTCTCTTGGCATTGAACAGTATAAATCTTAGAACCATAGAATAGTTTGAGTTGGAAGTAACCTTTAAAAGTCATCTAGTCCATCCCCCCACCCCACCCCTGTAATGAGCAGGTACATCCTCCGTTAGATAAGGTTGCTCAGAGCCCCATCCAACCTGACCTTGAATGTTTCCAGGGATGGGGCATCTACCACCTCTCCGTGCAACCTAGGCCAGTGTTTCACCACCCTCAGAGCAAAAAATTTCTTCCTTATGCCTAGTATAAATCTACCCTCTTTTAGTTTAAAATCATTAATTAGCCTTTGTCCTACAGTAACCTGCCCTGCTAAAAAGCTTGTCCCCATGTTTCTTATATGCCCCCTTTAACTACTGAAAGACCACAATAAGAGTCTTCTCCAGTCTGAAAAAATCCAACTCTCTCAGCCNTAAATCTTAGAACCATAGAATAGTTTGAGTTGGAAGTAACCTTTAAAAGTCATCTAGTCCATCCCCCCACCCCACCCCTGTAATGAGCAGGTACATCCTCCGTTAGATAAGGTTGCTCAGAGCCCCATCCAACCTGACCTTGAATGTTTCCAGGGATGGGGCATCTACCACCTCTCCGTGCAACCTAGGCCAGTGTTTCACCACCCTCAGAGCAAAAAATTTCTTCCTTATGCCTAGTATAAATCTACCCTCTTTTAGTTTAAAATCATTAATTAGCCTTTGTCCTACAGTAACCTGCCCTGCTAAAAAGCTTGTCCCCATGTTTCTTATATGCCCCCTTTAACTACTGAAAGACCACAATAAGAGTCTTCTCCAGTCTGAAAAAATCCAACTCTCTCAGCCACCACAGAAGTGGTGCTCCATCACTCAGCTCATTTTTCTGGCCCTCCACTGGACACTCTCCAACAGGTCCATGTCTTCCCTGTGCTGAGGGCCCTAGAGCTGGATGCAGTACTCCAGGTGAGGTCTCAGCAGAGTGGAATAGAGGGGCAGAATCATCTCCCTTGACCTGCTGGCCACACTACTTTTGATGTAGCCCAGGATATGGTTATTCTTCTGAACTCTGAGCATACATTGTCAGCTCATGTCCAGCTTTTCATTCACCAGTACCCCCTAGTACTTCTCAGCAGGGCTGTTCTCCATCCATTCATTCCACAGCAACTTTGCTGAGGCTGGCTTTGTTCCCACTGTCTGTGTCATTGATGAAGATTTTTGAACAGTACTGGTCCCACTATGGACCCCTGAAGAAGACCACTTGTCACCAGTCTCCATTTTCACACTGACTTGTTGACCACTGCCCTCTAGATGTGACCATCCAATCAATTCCTCATCCACTGAACTGACCACCTGATATCACTGACCACTGATATCAAATGCATCTCTCTCTGATTTAGGGAGAAGGATGTTGTGGGGCACTGTGTCAAAGGCCTTACAGAAGTCCGGACAGACGACATGGATAGCTCTTCATTTGTCCACTGGTGTAGTCACTCCGTCTTAGAAGGCCACTAGATTGGTCAAGCAGGACTTGCCCTTGGTGAAGCCATCTTCCTCCCATGAAGAGCTCCTTGAGAAGCTAAAAGATAGATGTTCTGAAAAAAGCTCATTGAAAAAACGCTTTTTGATTAAAATCTTTACTATGTAATAAATAAAATAAACAGCTATATCAAAATTAGCTTTTCTAAGCAAAAATTATTCAGATTTTAATGTCTAATCCCCTGGACGGTTTCAGGGCTGGGACAAGTTCTGGCTCACCCTGCCATGCTCCAGCTCCATCCATCCTTCCAACAGTGTAAAGCTCCAGCATCTCACCCTGCAGGCTGTGAGCTGCCAGCCTTTCAGTTTATGGTAGTTTTACATATGGAAATGGTGTTATTAAATCACATTAAATGTTGAAAAGAATAGATGTCAAGAAATGGTCATGTTGATACAAATTCCCAAATTTTGGAGGAAAGAGAAGATTTTGCAAATACATGCATGTATGTATTTAAAATAGGTGTTTGAAATTGCTTAGAGGTTGGGAAAACCTTAGGGAGATGCCTACATCACTGAATGCGGGTGATGGTAGGCAAATAAACATTAATTACACAATCTTGTGAATTTTATGTGTTTTAGGCTGATGGAAAGCAAGGCTGGAGTAAAACTCAAGTTAACTATTCCACCTTTCTCCACTAGGGTGGGGTGAACTTTATCTGTTGTGTGGAGTCTAATCTGCTAGATGTGGAGTCTAATTCTAGCTAGATGAAGGGTTTGGAGCGATCAGAAGTGTATGATCTATGCAGATTGCCATCTGGCCTTGCTTTCAGGCAGCAGAGCTGATGTGTTACTGTGATATAGGCAGGAATTAAGTGTTTCATCTTGATGCTGAAAAATCTTCCTCAGCCCGGCATTGAGAGTACTTGCAACACCACTTCTTACCAGTCTGTTAGTGGTCTATGACTGAGAAATATTCAGAAATCTGCTTCATAGAGAAAATTGAAAGAAATATAACCTATGTATTTTGTCAGACAGAAACTGAGACACATTTGCAGGTGACTGAGAAACAGCTCCAACGGTTCATTGATGCTAACAGGGATGGTCTGGACGCGTGCCCTCTGCTCCGGGGAGCCACCTGCACATCCAAAATTCCTGTGGGGAGGAGATTTTAGATGTCAGATTTTATCAATCCAAAGGGAATAAAAATCAGTGGTTGAAAAAGGAAACTTTACAAGGCAGTGATGTTTTCTTCCCTCAAAAAGGCCAGTTACATCTGACTGCTGGAACAAATTCTCCAAGGGTGTAGTGGATTGCCCAAACTGGAGATCTCTGTTAATGTTTTCCAGCTCAACCAGAAGGTATCAGTTTGTTCAGGAATCACTTCTTGCCTTTGTTATCTTATGGCCTTTTTGTACCAAAAGTCAGACTGGATGACCATAACAGCCCATTGCAGCCATGAGATCTTTGGACCCATTATAGAATTTTAGAAAAATCCTATACAACCCTAGAAAAACCCTGATTCCAACGAGTTACATGTGGCATTGGTGAAAGTCAGTGGAGAATATTGCCTGCTGAGGTATGTGTGCTCTCAACGTATCGTTGTAGAAATAGGTACAGTGTACAAAGCGAAAGATAGGTGAACGTTTGTGTGAGTATGTGAATGAAACAAGATGATGCACTGCAGAGCAAATAAAAGCTCGATAAAATGAATGTTGATGTAAAACCAGCCATCTAATGGAAAAAGAGAGAACAGATGGTGAAATAACTCACTAAGCAAGCTGCTGCTTTAGACTCTGGCCTTCCACAAACAAGTTGCAAATATTTCTGATCCATGGTCCAGTGATTAAAGAGACGAAATTCAAAGGAAAAAGTTGGGGAAATCAAAGAGGGGGGAAAAAGAATGCATAAAACCCCAACCCAGTTTAAGTTTCATAGTGGAATATCAAAGCAATATTGGAATATAGGAATATCAAATACCAATACTTTATTTTTATGTTTTGCATTTACTGAATCAGTTTCAATTGTATGGAGCACTCTGCCCTTAAGCCCTATGATATAAATTTTATTGGATTTAAAGGAAACAGATTGGAAATCTGGGGCAGAAATATATATATATATATATATATTTTACCAGTACAGATTTTATGGTTTTGCCAGAGGAAGCTTCAAAACTGTTTGAAGTGCTGCTTGTTTAGTACTACTAATGTATTCAGGGATTGGGGATGGGAAGAAAGAGAGATGTAAGGGAAGGCACAGAGATCTGTGCAAAGACCAAGCAATGTTCTCCCCCTGGAAGCAATAAAGTGATCGGAGGCTGCAAGCGTGCCTGTAGATGTGTGAGAGAGAGAGAGAGGGAGCAAGGGAGAAAGGGCTCTAGCTGCTAGTAAGACCAAATAAAGTTTCCACCTATTTTTTTTCTTTGTTGCTTTAACCTCATCATCAGACAGTCGGCTAAGATGATGATGAACCTTAAAGCACTGCTGCCAAATGTCTGCTGGCAGAAGGGCAGCCAGATGCCCCTTTGTGGGTGCTGCCTAGCGGGCTTCGTCTCTCACACTCGGGATAGGGTGACCAAGGCTTATCAAACATTGGAACAGAGTGCCCCAAGAACTGGTGGAATCACCATCCCTGGAGGTATTTAAATGACATGTAGATGTTGTGCTGAGGGACATGTTTTAGTGGTAGTTTTGGCAGTGTTAGGTTGATGGATGGACTTGATGATCTGAAAGGTCCCTTCCAACTTGAACAATTCTATGATTTTATGGTCTAGCACCTTCCCTGTGACCAGGCAGCAGGAGCCTAGCCCTGTGCCTTCCAAATTCTTTGGGCAGACAGTGACACTTAAGAGTGCATTAGCCAAGATTCGAGTCATTTATTTCTGTCTCACAGAATCAAGTGAGAGGAGGAACAGTAAAACACTGTGCCTCTGACTGAAGCTTTGTTTTTTGCTGGGTGTTACCGGAGGTCCTTGCACTTTGCTCAGGCAGAGGTCTTGTGTGGGAATTTGGCCTCCAAACCATATTGGAGTGAGTCCAGGAGAGGTCGTGGGCACAGAAAGGGGGCTGGTCACCCTCTTTACCTCCCAAATATTTATTGAGTTTCTGAAGAAGAGGTGCCTAAGGCACCTCTCCGATTTTCAGGAAAAATGTGAGCGTTAAATTGAAATCTGCTACCATTTGTAAAACGGACAGCCAGTGATCTGTTTGTCTGTTAACATTTTGTGTCACCATAGTGGTGAGGGTCATACATTCTTATTTTCCAAAGACTGACCGTCTGCTTGGTCATCTTCATTTCTGCTACGTACCAAGTCCTTCTGGCCAGAGAAACAGATTGTATCTCTGGGGGACTTAAGCTGCAACTTCCTCAACTTTAAAAAAATAATGCTCTATTCCCTATGGAAAGCTGCTTTACTGAGAGGATGGGCAGCTCATTGACCATGATGCCTCATCCTACCTACTTCAGCTATGTGTCTCTTGAACTGCTTGGAAGCAGAGCTAGCTGATGGTGATGACCCAGATGTCTGCGACACTCCATAGCAGCAGTCATCACTTAGGTTTTTAACAATGAGAGGGAGTTATTCCCCATCCTACTTTTTCAACTCTTGTGTGTGAGAAGGCAGGAGAGGGAAAACTTCTCCTTGGAGAATATAAGAAAAGGTGGAAGAATGTGCAGAAAGTAGGTTAAGCTCTAATATATCCCAAAAGTTGGGAATGTGTCGGTGTCTGCTGGCCATTGGCAAGCTGAGGAAGCCACAAGCTCCTGGACTTCCTTAGGTGAGACAGGTATGGGCAAGACGATGAAGTCTGTAGTCATGATGGTGTCAACTGTTGATCTTGGATACCGAAGAATTCAGATGTCTCCATCATCATTAGTTAAGTAAGGGGCCACAAATGGACAAGCTTACCATAGGGTAAGAGAAATGGAGCTTTTTCTGAGGGAGGGGAAGGTACTTGGAGGTAGCTGAAACTGAAAGCAGAATGGGTGTCAAACTGCCTTTCTTGAAATGTGTGTTGTGTTTCTGAGTGTTTAGTTCTGGTGGTCAGTGACAGGTTTCCTTCAACGATGAGTAACTCTGTGTTTCCTGAGTATCCCCAGAGCTGCTCCGAGTACAGGGGGAAAACAGGAAGGCAGAATAGCTGGTGGAAAATGAAGATTATAGAGTCTTGTTTATGACCTTCACTTCCATTACTCAAAAATATTCCAGAACCTCTGCCAGAAGAGGTAGGACGAGGCCGTAAAATCCTCTGCCAAGGATTGGGAGGTCATGCAGCTCTGAAAGGTAAGGTTCATATCTGAAGTGCCTTAAATTCACCAAAATGACTATTTGTATAAACAGATATACTGCAGAGTAATCTGATTTATTTGGGCATTGGTCATTGCAAGTGTTTACAAATGTCTGTTTATGTCGCCATCGCTAGGTACTAGGTGTCTGTTTATGTTGCATCACTAGGTACAGCACTGAGTCACTCTGTCCTCAGAGCTTACACTCCCCCTTATGCTAATGTGTCACCACTTGCTTGCCACAAAATTACATTTTATATATGTAATGTCTTTAATAAGAGATAGTCCCAGCAAATTTCTAGAAAAATATTTTTGTTAAGCCAAGTCCTGAGTTCACTTCAGCTGTGTTTGTCTTCCATGAATATTGTAAAGAACAACTTTGCTAACAGTGATGTTTTCAGGGAAAATGAGTGCCGAGCAGATACTAGAGAATATTAGTGGCAAGTAAACTATAACTACATAAGAGTGTGCATTAACACCTATCTTGTGGTTAACCCAGAGGCAGTAACATGTAATGTGTTCAATACATTTAATGTTGGATATTTCTAATTGCTCACTAGATATACTTTTTTTCCCTGAAGAAAACTATTTTTTCAAAAGAAAGGACATTTGGATTTTTAAAGAGTCTCTCTACTTCTTCTGAAGGAGCATATATTAGCAGAGAAATGCTTGTCTATTCTGGCTTCTCTTTCCTGTTTGAACAATGAAACTTTCTGTATAAAATGCTTAAAAATCTGAAAGAATTCCCATGACATTTTGTGTAGGACCTGAAAATTTAGTGATAAAGATTTACAACAATTCATCTGAATAAACATATTAAGTAAAACTTTTGTTTTCCAATTATCTAATTTGAGACCTACAAATATTTTGTGGGATGATCTGGAACAAAAATAAAAGGGTAACTTATACACAGTTATTAGTGGGTTTTCTCAAAACCACACTGAACATCTCCTACAGGTTTCATGTTAATGTGAAGCTAGAATGAAAAATTAATGTTTCCCAGTGATAAAATATTTTTCTTTCTCTTGACCTCAAGGATAACTCTAATTGAATTCACTGGACTATCATATCTAGGCTCTGAAAAGAAGGTTATGCTATCCAATGTGGAAAATGTCATCCTGTGGGAGAGGCGGGATAACCATAATACCAGTAATGCTGGACAAAAAATCATCCGTGTGGCTGATGAAGCAAGACAACTATAGCATTAAAATTTTTTTTTACTATTAAATTACAATGTGTACTAAAACTTACACTCTGAAACAGACTTTCTTGTGCATAATCCCGGTTAATAAAATGGTTGAAGGGTCTGAATATTTTTTAGCTGATGGTTCTGACAAGTTAAGACTAAATATACATTGCAGCAACCACCATTGTATATACGTTTCATGCACAAATGGAGAAAATAACATGTTGACTGTAATTTCATAAGACCAGAGGGATCAGTCTCAGATTCATATCTTAAGATAAAACGGTGCAATTACCATTGCAGTCCATCTTTCTGGAATATCTTCAATCAAAGAAAAGTCAACCATAATTGTGGATTTCAATGGAATATAGATGCAGCAAAAATGTTTCAGACCACTGTGATTACATCATCTGCATCTTGAAGATCCTGTGCTGTTCTCTCCCAAGCCCAGCACAGCCACAGCTCACTCGCTGCATTGAAAAGATCAGTGATACTGTACAGCTGAAGAGAAAACAAACACAACCCAATCAAGGCTTATAGGGATTAGCATGCCAACATATGCAGGTTTGCAACCATGCCCAGGGAGTGGAGGGTGAGACACAGGGGTCTGGATCACAGTTCCACCCAGCAAGCTTTCTCCAAGCCTATGGCGGGTGGTGGAGGAACCAGGGTTGAGGCCATTGCCCGTCGGTGGGTCCCTCTAATGAGACCATTGGGCCAGAGGAAACTGCCTCTTCCTATGGCCTGTGACCTCAGTTTGGAACACCTGAAAGTTTGACAAGGAGCAACTTCTTATCCTCAGGGAGGGGACTAAATGAAAACAGACCTGATAAATGAATCCCTGTGTTGGCAGGGCCAAGACACATGTTCTTTTTCCCTCTCTCGCAATGTGGATGGACATCACTGGGATGCTCTTGTTCTGGCAGCTCCTGCTGAAAACTTCTTCCAACTCCAGGGCACAGACAGTTGGACACATTGTCTGCAGGACTGTCAGGTCTATGAGGGATGGGAGGGGGACAAAAGGCAGGAAGATGGTGGGGAGCAAAGGAGAGAGCAAGAACATTACCACTCTGAGCCTTTGATTTCTTTTCCATCCCACAAGGCACCATGTATACATTGTATATCCTGCTTCTCAGCCATAACAGACCAATACGACATGCCACATATGGTGCCATGGACCCCTTTTATTTAATCCACCCTTGAAAAAAAAGCAGTGCCACTGCTGTCTCACAGACTTATGCAAGTTATAATAATCACCATTTTAATTTTTCCCACAACTTTGAGGCTTAATAGCTTTAAAATCTTACAAGTTGTAAAAACAATTAAAGCAATAATTTTAAAAATAAGCAGAATTGGACCTTCAAAAGAATGTGAACCTTTAACACTTCACGGTTAAATAAGGGCCTTGTAATACAGTCACTTGAAGGCCAGCCCTGAGAAAACGCAGAAGCATCCTGTGAATTTGTTGATGCTAGTTCAGACAGACTGTTTATTTTCATGATTTCATGGAAGAATTTTAATTTAATGAGTGTTTTATACACTAATGTAAAGCATAGTTTCAACCCTATAATTATAGTGTCAAAATATTTCTGCTTAAACAGCAGCAGCTGACTACAGAAATGTGATTTACATCTGAATTGTATCAGGGGGACACTGCTAAAAATAATCAGCATGTGCCTCTTAATTGAATAAAAAAATTAACAAAGAATATCAATGTGTATCTCAGCCTAAGACTTTCTGCCTTTCATTTAAACACTCTGCTTATTTGCTTATTGCCTTTTTAGGGCTAAGGTTTCCAGAAAAAGTACAGGCACTGAATGGCCATGTGTCATTTTGCCCACCCGTTTTTCTCTATTGCACACAGAGCGATGGGAAATTGCATGAGCAAATTGTCGGTTCCTGTCATTGGGAGCCTACATTTTTTGAAAAACTCACCATTAATCTTTCAGCTCAGTTTTAAAATAACCAACTGCCATCATGAAACAGGTTTCTCGTGCTGCTTAAGGCTGTCAGCAGGTTTTGACCAGTTCAGGCCACATTTTACTCTTGGAATGGAGTTAGAAATCTTTTTGTTGTTGTTGTTGTTGTTACTGTTTGAGAATTAATCTTTTGAGGTAACGCCTAGGGCAGGGCAGCTTCAGATGGGAGAAATCTTAGTTGTGTGCTCCCAATCTGTTTGCACCACCACACCACTGGAGATGGGAACGCGGCCCTCCTGCAGCTGCCCTGGTCTTTGTCTAGACCTTGTCCATCTGCAAGGCAGGATTAGACAAGTCTCTGTTTGTCTAACAGTACCTTCTAGAGGCCCTGGAAGAAATGGCATGTCATTGTGCTGGGATAGTCTCTTCCCCAAAGAAACTACAATCTACAAGCCAAGGCACACAGAGGAAGGACCTTTATCCTTATTTTTGAAACAAAGGACTGATGTTGTGTCGCCATCCACATATACTGTGGGTGGAAGGACACGGGGTTCTTCTGAAGGACTCTGCCATGTGCTGTTTCCCTCCTGGGGAATGCCAACAACAGCCTTCTAAAATCTCCTGTGCTCGGGGTTCCCGTTGTAAGAGAGGGAAAGGCCTTAAGCAAGGGCACCAAGGGCTATGTCTCCAGTTAGATCAGCCAGGGAACACAAACCCAGGAGCTCATCAGAGAGTGCACCTACTTTCCAGTCTTGAAAAATTCCAGGATTATGTTAATTTTCAAATTCAGCCAGGAAATCTATGGTGAAATAATTACTCTTCACCCAAAATGTTTTGTGTCATTCATGCAGGAATATCTGAGAGGAAGAAAAGCCTGTGGTGTTATGTCACGTACACACATATGCCCGTGTTTGTCTTGCCTTCAACGGGTGTGATAGCCTGCTCCTCCTCTTCTGTGCTGCCTGAGCTTTTGTGGGTTTAGGTTAAGCAAACCTAAACCTGTCTTGCCTCCTCAAAGAGGGTTGAAGATGGTTAGCGAGTCTGCAGGAGAGTCTCACTCTTTTCTCTCAGCTTTCAGCTTTGGTCCAGCTCCTCTGCACGTAACAGTGCTTACAACCAGCACTTTCTTTTCCAGCCAGGACAGCCTCAGCAGCCCACTCCAGCCATCATGCAGCCAGTGTCTGCAGCCCAGGGTTTAGCAAGGAGCAGCACAGTGCAGCCCCAGAGAGTTACTGAGATGGCACAGACCGATTGTCAAACACTGTCTGAGTCTGCTTTGTGCTCTTTGGTTGCTATTTTCTAGCCTAAAAATGTATGATTATGGCCTTGTACAACCAGTACGTGATCATGAATGCATCAGCAAGTTAGAAGGAAGTTTCTATTGTGTCTGGCTACAAACATTGCACACAAGCATTATATATTGTGCATGGGCATAGAGATTTATGTATGCACACACACACACATGTATATGTAGAAATATTATCCTTCCCTTAACTGATAAAGCACAAATTTGGAGCCCTCTAGAATTCAAGGTCTGATCCTGATTCTCATGTATGTATTAGCTTTAGCGTGTTGTAGTCCTGCAGCACTAGATGCTCTCCAATGCCAGCAATGTGATATGAAACCTTTTTCATGGGGCAAGATTCTAAAGTTTTGCGACGGCCTTCATGACACTAGGATCAATATATGGATGAATCTGGTATTCGTATAGATTTCAATGTCTCTGTGGGAACTGCATGTGCTCTTTTTATTTTATACTAAGATTCCACTAAATTGTCCTTTGGATTTATTTCAAAGAAGGAAAAAGGGGGTGGGAAAAGGCAGTAAAGATTGCTCTTCTTATGCTTTAGTTGTTTTTTTAACTCAATTATATTTTGAC
Source organism: Nycticryphes semicollaris (assembly GCA_013400055.1). Lineage (NCBI taxonomy): Eukaryota > Metazoa > Chordata > Aves > Charadriiformes > Rostratulidae > Nycticryphes > Nycticryphes semicollaris. Next base: position 319,834 of record VXBJ01005174.1, read on the forward strand.
AATTCTGTATGAAACTTTGGAGTATGTCTTTGTTTAAGCAGTATACCTTCCATAGGAATAGTCAGTTAAATGTATATGGCTAGTTTCAGGCATAACAAGCTTTGACAAGGGCATTTAGCGGTTGTAATTCAAATCTAATTCAGAACATCTTAGCGCTGGACCTGTCAAGCACTTGAAATGCACTGTAGCTGCAAAACCAAGGGATATGGTCCCAGTCGTGCTCTGTGTGGCATCAAGCTGATGTGTCAACAAGAGCAGTTACAATTACAGGTTCTTTCAAGCATACTAAACTAATTTACAGTACTCTGAAAATGTGGGAAAAGGCCTCGCTAGCACAAAGGTATATGGGACTTTTAGACTGCAGAGGCAAGGCAAGTGGCACGGCCATTTCATTCAGGAGTTTAAATATTACGCAGCTTCAGTACCACCTTTGGGGTGGAGGGTTAGATTCCTAACTAGATATTTTGTAGATAATAGTCGATTTGCCTTGCAGCCATCAAATACCCTTGTCAAATCCCATTAGAATCACATTGCACATTTATTTGAAACCTCAATCTAAAATGCATGCATTTGCTAAGTGAGGATGGGGTCCTAATTGCACTGGCATTGACGGGTTCTTTTTGTTTGTCTCTCTTGTTTACCTGATAAATACCATTTACACTGACTGCAAAATGCTTAGGCTTCTTCTGTTTAAAAGGATTAGAAAACTTAGTGCAAAGGGAGAGGTCTTTCCAGAAGCAGATCTGATCCAAGGATGTCCCACAAAAAACAAGACAGAATTACAGTAACCAACATGTAATTTTAACATCAAGATATAAAAAGACTTGATTTTAAAGTGCACCAGTGATTTAAAGCAGCTGCACACATTTAGAGGGCACTGCTTTAATGTGCACACAAAGGCTAATGGAAGCTTTTACAAAAGAAAAAAAAAAAGTCAGGTTTTATGATTTATCTACTTTTTATGCACAACATTATAGGCCCTCCCTCCAGGGACTCATAAATGTGATTTTTACTTCCCAAATTACAAAGCTAGTCAATTATTTGGGAATGAGTCATTCATTCAAAAGTGTCTGTAACGGGATGTGTTAACCATCAGGAAATTTTACACCAATTGGAATTATAAACACCAGAATAAAAAAAAAAAAAAAACACCCAAAAAAGACCTCTTGGCCAACCAGCTATGTCTATTTATGAAGCCTTGAGTATGGAGTGCAGTGTAGTGCATGGCTGGAGAAGTCCTGAGAAGCTGGTTTGGAGGGCAAGAAGGGGTAGTGAATTTTCTTTCTTTCTTTTTTTTTTTTTCTTTTCCTTTGAATTGTATAAAATGTGTTTATTTTATTTTGAAATAATGTAGTTAGCAAGTCTGCAGCAACTTGCAGTCAAGGCTCCTAAAGCACCTTATAAACCTTTGTCGATTAAGCCTTGCAGCCACGTACAGAGTAAGGACCTATTAGCCCCATTTTATGGAAAGAGAAGCTGAGGGCCAGAGGTGGCTGCGGGTGGGCAAACACCCAGGAATTTCCTTTGGTGGCTGAAGCCGCTCCTTCCCCTACCGCAGTTCCATCAAGGCCAACATGAACTGAAAGAACTGGGTTTGATTTGCAACTGCTCCCCTCTATATCTGCCTGTTGGCTGCTGCCTTGACCCACCCAGAAGTCATCCCTGGGGTTAATGGTGAGACCCAAGCACGGATGCAACTGATGAATTGTGCCTAAAGCGCTTGCCAAAAGAGGTATTGTTGAAAAATCAAATTGTTCTTTTGGCCACTGTAAACTCTAGCTGAATCCTGGGCAAAATTAGTAAAACACTGGGGATTGTCATCAGATACAAAGAGGACAGCGGTCTGAGAGAGAGAAGAGAAGCATGTATGAATAGACAGGTATGTCTCTGCTGACATTTCCTCTGCTCCTGCTTGGTGAGGATGCAACCTCTAAAGTCCCTCCTCACTGTCAGCACACTTATTCTCTGGGGAAAACACTCAATCTTTTTCTCTAAACAAGAAATTCATACATGCACTTGCAAGTGGGTGAATGAGAGTAAAGGCTGGAAAGGCAGGGATAGTGCATTTACATTGCTATTATTTTTTAAAGTATCATTAGGACCTAAAACATTATTTGTCTTTTTTTCTAAAGGAATTTGAGTGTTGTAAATAATGTCAGTGATGGAAAGGTTTGCTAGGGTCCTACACAGAAAGCATAGCAAAGAACTGTCACCTTGCTTTTGTGACATCTTGGCTTTACACAACTTCTAGAATATAATTTAGTAAAAAGCTGACTCTTAATTACTATACATAGTCTTCAGGCTCCTAGGTGATATTATATCTGAAATTTAAATCTCCACTCCTCATACCCAGAGGGGCCACCGATTCCACACACAGAATAACCTAATCCAATGTAAGGATAAAAGTACAGTCATGGAAACCTTGGAAAGAAGAGGAGTCACCTCATAGCAGCATCCTGATGAGGTCAGACACTGCAGCTACTTTGGGGATAAGCCATACAAAAAGGTCGTTCAGACTTGAAGAAATGGCCCCCAGGGCCTTGGCTAAATATTGTCAAGGATGGGGAGAGCTTCCAGTACAGGAGCCACTGCCACAGATCTCGTCTGCAGGCAGGTGCAGAACAGCAGGAGGTGTCACCGACCGACAGCGGAAAGGTGTGCAGCAAGGGCTGAAGTGCCTGCCGCTTCGTTAGCTAGAGAAAAGATAGATTGCAACCCTTACCCCCACTGAGACCACGTTTGTAAGGTTCATTTTCTGAGGATTTGCACAGTGCTTTGTGGCCTTTTTTTTTTTGCACTTATAGTAGACCACTGGAGCGCAGAACCAGGTATTTCCTCACAGCTGCATTTCTGCTGGCTGGGTTGCCAGTACTGTGAACACGTGGCTGCCACGGTGAGCTCTGTTTTCTTTTCTCTGGAAATGGAAGAAAAACAAAATAGCATCTCATGAATCCTCTGGAAATGAGGTGCTCAGAATCTGTGTCCAGGTTGGAATTATGTGATATAAACTCATCAAAATGACAGAGGAATGAAGGTTATTTTAAGATACCAATAATGCCAAAGCACGCTTCTATATAACCACCTTCATTCCATAACCTGTTTGCAAGTAAAGCCATTATCCAAGAAAAGGCTGGATCCTACAAGGACTTCAGAGTGGCGTTACCATTAAGTGTGTGAGCAGATACATTGCCCTCAGAAAATCTATACATAACATACAAGTTGAATATATATTTAGGTGTTCACAGAACTAATTTCTAATAAATCCAGTTATGGGTTGCTGAAGCAGGCCCTGAATAGTTTTGCAGCTCCTGATGAAAGCTTTCCTTCTGTAAATTACTTTCTGTGAAACACTTTAAGTGAGTTCCAGACAAGTGGGAAGATTAAAAAAAGGTGGAAAATTTCAGAGAAAAATAGATTTCCTGAAGTCTTAGTTAATACTTCAAGAACTTATCGGCTACATAAGGCTAAATGGTTGGTTGTTAAACTTTAAAGTATTTTCCTCACATATATTTTTCCAAAGAAATTTTAAAAATGTTAAGTAGCTTGGGCTCAGGTATTATTTACAGTACAAATCAAGAATTCTTTTTTTTTTTTCCACCAAACTCACATGCCAGGAATCTGACACAGGATCTGAACCGCAACGATTGAAAATTAAGGAAAGTAAAGGCTATTCTCTTTGTCATCACACTTCCACTTATAGTGATATGCTCTTTTGTTATTAAACAGGCCCAATCAAAACAAAAGGGATACTGTTTCTTTTATGAGTAATGCACTAACCCACCGGCAGAAAAAAGTTCAAGTAAAAAGTATGGGTTCAGACAGCATAAGATTTATTACGATGGCTACAAAAATTATTCCTTCTTAACAGCACTTAAATTGTCTAATTATTCACAGCTGTTTTCAATTTGTTTCAGGTTCTTAATTAGGGGGTAGAGTCCTCTGCCCAAGTCCTAAACCAGCACTGCACAAAGCTTAGAATTGCTTCATGCTAAACCAGCCCAGCCCTGGGGCTGATTAGTGGAATCCGCTGCAAGATAATTTGTTATTCATACTTATCCATTCACCTCCCGCTGGGCTGAGATAAAGATTACGGAGAGACACAATTTCCTTCTTGTTTGTATAATTATTTTGATCCATCAAGGCAATCATGGTTTCGATGGGAAAAAAAAAAAGTAAAGAAAAAAAAAGTAGCATTTGCTGTTCTTTTGGAGGAGAAATGTAGAGTAAACATATACATTTGGGAGTCAACACCTGATAATCTGAATTAATGTCGGGATTTGGGATGAGGCTATCCTTGTTTAAAGGTAGTGTAGTAGCAGGAGGATGTGTGCCCAAAGGGTTTTTGGGGCATGAATAGATGTGCAGCCTGAAGGTAGGAGTGACTCCTGGGGGTTTTAGACTTCCAGCAAAGGCATCTTTCCAGAAGGCTGCTACAGCAGGGTATAGCTGGTGTCTGCTGATCTCAGAGAGGGAGCTAACAGTTTGTTTTTGAGAAGAACAACATGCCAGTTCTCTCTCTATATATATGGGACCATGAAAGTGGGGAATTATGTCATATTAAAAAATCTGAGGACTCAATTACTGTTATCATGTTGCCTCAGAATTACCCTAAACATTTTCTTTGCTTTGAATAGCCCCAGTGCTTCAAGTGTTACAGTTTTGAGAAGTCAAAAGCCAGGACTCCTTGTGCTCCCTTTACCTGTGAAATGGTTGTACATTTTGCATCAGCAGCGTATGTCTAGGTGCAATGCAATTCCTGCCCTTACAAGGAGGAATTTGCACTTCAGTTGGATGGCTGACTGGGCACATGCAGTAAAGGGAGCTCAGCCAGTTCCAAAGGAAGTCTTACTGGTTTAAATGGGAGTGAGATCAGGACCTGAATAAATCTCTCAGGTCACCAGCTGCACTTCGCTGGCCTCATTAAAATTCACGTCCTCAATATTTGTGGGTGAATGTACGAAAGGGAGTTATGGGGTGAATTGGTCAACAGATTTGAGGTTTGTTTGTGCTCCCTGTGGACTCCCCTACAAAAAAAGTCCTAAAGAGTTTAATAGGAAAAAAAGAACCTATGTTATTCTGGTTTTAACTATCCTATAGGATTTAACAGGGAATTATATCCTGACTATGGACATTTTTTTATGGTTCAGATAACTGTAGGCAAGACTGATTTGTGCATTAATGCATTTTTCTAGTGTGTCTCAATTATAGAAACATCTGCACTAAGTGAACTTGAAACCTCTTTGATTCCCTGTGCAAATTCTCACTATTCAAAAGTCCTCATGTTTTCCTATGTCTTGCCTTTAGCTTAATAGTTTCAGAGTGGGTTGCAATAGTATGTAACTCTGTATCTTACAAAGGAAAGAAGCATTTTTACATGTAATTACTTAAGTCCTTCAAAGCCTGCATTCAAGAAACACACCTAGCTCAGCACCAGTTGATCTCTGGGAGGATACTAGCAACATCTGTTATCTCTGGTAGAGACAAAGATTTTCAGCCTAATACTTACCCCATGCAGCACTTTATCAGGCTGGGGAGGTTCTATCAATCCTTTCTTACCGTCATGTTTGCTTAACAGAAGAGCGGAGTTTTGTCTGGTTTTCAGCCTGGTACACAGTGTGATTTTCTCCTAATCTCTGCTGTCATTTATACCAGTGCAAACTTAGCATAAACTGATACCTCCCAACCTTCAGGAGGGCTATTTCACCAAGTGCAGTACAGCAGAGATACTGGGGGGTTTTGGCTAATTGGAAAATTAAATACTACTATCTTAAAACACATCGTTAAGTTTCTAAAGTCCTTTTTCAGGTTCATATAACAAGTTCATAGCAAGTTGCTCTTGTTCTGGGTGTGTTGGACAGCCCAGACAATCTTCCACAGTTGGTGGAAGGTGGATGGTTTCAATTCACCATTCAGTGCATGGGACCTCTAAAGCATGGCTGATACCAGCTCCAGGCTATCAGTACCATGCTCCCTCTGGCGAGGTAGCATGAGAACAGTTTTGACTTTGTCTGTGAATGGACTGCAGGGTCTGCGCCCGCTCTCCAGCCACTCCGCAACAAAAATACCTGCTCCTCAGGGCTTTGTCCCCTGGATTTTGCCCACCTCAGAAGGTGCAGAGCCCCTTCGTTCCAGCTGGCAGCAGGCTGCAAGTGAGGGGCCTTTATTGTCATCTCACTTGGTAAAAGGCAGTGCAATTCCTGGAAAGTTTTCTGTCCAAACAAGCACACACACACACCCCCTAACAAGTAACCCCCCCAGAAACAAAGACATTGAAGTCAGTTACTGAGTTATTGTCATTACCATAATCATGAGATACACAGTGGGCAAGGGCTGAGTCCATGACTGGTCCTGTGGCTCTCCCTTTTGGAAGAAGTGTGGAAGACTTTCAGTATGGTGGAGAATCTGGGGACAGACTAAGCAGGTTAACCAGTATCACCAAGGAGTCTGTGGTAGACTTCAGAATTGAACTAGAGGTTCAGATCTCATGAATAACTTTCCTGGGTTTTTTTAAGGTCTCTGAATTAGCTCTGATTAAGCCTTTTTGTCTAGATTATACAAGGTGTCACAGCCTTGTTACTGGGGCACAGATCTCTGCTGGGTCAATGTATGTTGGTTATCATAATTAGGTGGATATCTGCTGATAGATACTCTTCTCTTCTGTGTATGTAAGGGCCAATTCCCACTGAAATATATTGAAAGTCTATTAATATCACTGAAGTTTGCCTCAGACACAGAGTAAAAGTGTTTGCACAAATATTTGAAAGCCTAGGTTGTACCATGACTATTGTTGTTTGCCCTCTGCCCAAGCTTGGCAGCAAGTGGATTTTAATAGGAGAAATGTCACTGGCAACTTTGAGATGGCTGATATCTTAGCCTTGAGAAGGTTTTGGACTTTTGCGACAGCAGCATGAAATCTGTCCAGTAAACTCAAACAATTCTGGAGAGACTTTAGGAAAATTTGGATCAATATAATTTTATGCTTGTATGGATCATCACATTGTTTTGTTAAATCTTAACTTAGTTTACATTTTAGCCAGTCAGTGGGACACCAGTAAGAAAGAAAAAGCCCTAAAGAAAAAACAGCTGGTGATTGAAAATCAAATCCTGCTAATATTTCTTTCCCAATAAAATTGGTATCACTGATATGAAGGCAAATTCTTCACATTGTATACAATCTGATATACTATAATACAATATAGAATATATATGCACACAATAACCCCTAATGCGTTAAGAGCTAGGATTTAGAAAATATATAGGGAAACAAAATTGCATCCACTGCTGGGCACTCTATTAGCAAAAAGGATCGAGATAAACTGGAAGGACTTCAAAGAGGAGATGTTAAAGTGACTGGGAATCCAGGGGAATTGAATTATGAAGGTGCATTAAAGCACCTAAAACCTGTATCTAGAATTTAATGAGGTGACTCAGGGCTCTGACTCGCTTCAGAACTGGCATTGGTTTTGGCTGGTGCACGAAGGTAAATTGAAGCCACCTAATCAGCAGGAGCTTTGTTTTTCAAGGGTACTGGTGATGATGTCTAAAACCCTGTAGTTGTAGCTCAGTAAATCATTTGGCTAAATGATTCTTGACAAGACAATTGGGATAGAAGGAACAAATAGACCTAAAACCAGGTGCCAGAAACTTTAGTAGGCTGCTTGCCCGAGAAACTTGGCTACACCTCACAAAAATGTGCTCTGTAGGTGAACTTGACTTATTGTAATACGAAAACCACTCCTCTAGAGGTTAGGATACCTGCTTTCATTTGAACACCCTCACCCACAGAGACTGCACAGTAAAATAAAGAGGCACTACCTTTAATTGAAAATGAGGATGTTTTATACCAATCAGTGTCAAGATAAGGAATTCTGAACACCAGTAGAAAGCTGATAAGCAATTACTATGTTAATTATGCTATTTACAATCTATAAATGAATGACTGTTTCAATGCTATGTGTGTTAGCTTTGCGGAAATAGCCCCTAGCACCCATTCCTGCACAGAACTGCTAATAAAAGGCTAATACCTCAAATCTGTGTGTTATTGGCCTGCACACCGTGTAGACGATCCCATGAATTTTGGGACAACGGTGACTGCAAGGCTGGACCCTGAAGGGCTGCCATGCCTTGAACTGCTGACAAGGTCCAGGTGCCACTTTCTAGACGCTGTTGTCCCGACATGTGGCAGCAGCATCACCCCTGGGTGGTGCCACATGCAGGAAAATGCCGAGATGCAGCAGGAAAATACAAGTATCCTGCAAAAGGCCAAGTGAGACTTGGGAGGAACAAAATCACCTGCTCATGGACACACAGACAGTTTCCAACAGAGGCAGGGAACCAGCCCAGACCCTGAGGTCCATGTACGCAACCAAATAAAAAAGTTCCTTCCTTTGTATCACAGCCAGTTAGAGGGAATACCAGGAACATATACACATGAAATCAGAAAAATAAGAATTGACTGAAGAAAAATTCTTAATGACGAGACATCTGCTTGTGCATAGACTGCTTGCTCTTTTCTCTGTTTTCAAATCTTACTTTTTAAAAAATGGACCCTTTTTTTCAGTAACACGTTTATAAACTTTCTCCATGCCTCCTTAGGAAGGTTCTTGTTGTGGGACCCAGAGGACACAGTTCCTGTTAGGTGAGACTTTTACATTTAGATGCAGCAAAATCATGTTACAGGAAATAACACTGTTCACTATGTTTATCTTTCTCCTCTCAGACAGACTGGTTGATTTAACAGATCTTTTCCACTCCAAATGAGAATTATTTCCGTTCAGGTATTATCTGACAAATTAGGTTATATTTTCATAACGAAACCCTACCCTTTCTTTTAATCAGTCACAAAATGAGACCTACTCCTGCAAGAACATAAAAGAATAACTTGAAAGTCAAGATATTGATATTATATTGTCATTTACATGTGAGAAGATCCATTAGGTGACTGAAGCTTTATTAATAAGGAACTCCTACTGGCATTTCCAGGCACGTTAAGATATGGTGCATCAGATGTTGATACCACTTCACTCCAATGTGGCTTTTATGGGGACTGAGTGATAGAAAAATCAAATAATAATAGACTTTGTGCATAAATTCTTACTGAATCAGATCACCAGTTATGTCTGTTTCCCCCATATTTGGAACTTCCTCTTCTTATTTTGTTTAGAAAAAAGCGTACTTATCCCACTTAAAGCCATTTCCTTTTCCCTCTTTGCAAAGTGAAAAAGCAGAGATGTGAATTAGTAAATATAAAAGAGCTATACATCTGCTGTAACAACTTATTGTTGAAAATCTTGAATCTTAATCAAGGGAAAGAAGAGAAGCTGACCTTTGGAAAGCGATAATGCTGTAATATTTTATGTATATAAGCATTTGGAGAACTGCAACCACTTTTATGTTTGAATTTATAAGTGAAAGGTAAAATATTATTTATGCAAGTGAAACATGCTTCAAGCAAAGAATAAAGCGATGAATCATGTTAAATGAATTTTTAAAGAATGTGCAAAGGATGTGTTCCTATCCCTGAATGGTTAGTTTCTTGCAAACAGGCTGCTAGGTTGAAACCGTATCTGTGGTTTGTGTTTAATGAAAGAGCAAGATAAACTGGGGAGACTACAACAATAATGAAAAAACAGAAACTCATGAGACAGGTTTTGTAGAGCACTTCCTCAGGGAGAGGAAAGGCAGGAGGGATGGATTGCTAATGACTAGAAGTAGATTGTTTGATGGCATTACCAGGCAATGTAAATACAGGTTAATGGCCTCATCCTGCAACACCCCTCTGAGGTCCTGAGTGAGCAGCCTCAAAACTGACCACAGCCAGCAGAAGCCTAGACTGTTTTGGGATGAGACCTGAAGGATTTCAGTCCTTGGCAGCACTGCTGGTGAGAACTTGGGATCAGGTTCACAGAACACACGAACTCTGGGACTTTCTATCCCCTTCACATTTCTGTCTAGGGCAGCTTGAGTTTCGTGGGCATCTGCACTAATTTCTGCTTTAAAAACTCCCATCCTGACAGTTAGGGGAGACATTCAGGTCCCTAAGTATAGGTGGATTCCAACCAGCACTCCATAAGAGCCGGAATCTCATGTAGGGGTTCTCTCTCTGTCATCTCTGCTGTCCTGTGCTAATGTCCTAGATACCCTCAGAGGTCCAGGACAGCACCCAGTAGCTACAGCTAGGCACCAGCACTGCTCCCTTAGTTCCAACAGGAATATCTGAATGGAAGAGGTAGGCTTTAATTTATTTCAGCAATTTCCAATAATTCAAAAAAACTTCAATAATTTCTCTGTAATGTTCTTACTGCATTTGTGCAGGTGAAATGTTCCTGGCTTTGTCTTCTGGAGGCTGGAATTCTCCCCAGATAAGAATGGGATTGTATGTAGCAATTTTTTACGCAAGTATAACAGATCTTAGACATTGCAGGAGAAGAGTACCCATGGGTACTGTGGTTGTCTAAAAAACCAAAACTGCCAATGTACATCAGAAAAGAAAAGCAGTAGTTCTGGCACTGGGACAATATTATATAAAAGTCTTCTTTATGGGTCTTGGGCCAAATTCAGCTATTGTTCATATGCACACACTCCTTTTGAGCGGCTGGTGCTGTTCCCATGGATGTGAGAGTACATTCCCTCTTGCTGTTTTCCCTTCAGCTGCACAAATCCTTCTTCAGGTATGGCAGCTTTAAAACAACAAAAAAGTACTTTTTAACCCAACTGACCTTTAAGCACATGGCCTGTGAAAACATCGTCTTCTTTATATCTACCGTACTCTGTATATCCAAGCACACGTTTGACATTTATGTTTTCCTGAGGCAGTAAATTTTCCTTCTGCTGACACTGAAGTAAATGCTTTAATCAGAAAAATTCTGACTTTTCAAATCAGCTAACTACATCTATAGGAAATTAATTACTAAAAATGGCTGTGCTTAAGGAGGGTGAATGTTTCTAGTATTTATTAAGAGCATGACTCTTTTTTCTACCTTTTCTCAGGAGATTTAATCTCTGCACGAGTTCGCTTCAATGGGACTAGTATGTGGGTTAAGTGTTGTTAGTTTGAGCCCTAAAATTAATGTGAAAGCTACTGTAGCCAGCAAACCTCTGTGCTCCTGAGGGAAAAACAGGACTGGACAAGGATGAAAGGAGTTCTCTTTAACTGACATTGCCTACAAAACGGGTGTTCCTGGGAGCAGGTGACATCACAGCCCTTGTACAAATGGCTCTGGGCTGCGTGGCCAGTCTGGGGCTGGAGGTAGGATATTGCACGGAGCTCAAGGCACAGGCTGAGCCACAAATCTCTCTTGGCTACCAGCCCCGCACCAGCTTTGGCTTCCAGCAGGCACTGGACTTAGGGCACTGGACTTAGCCCCAGGTCTAACCTACTCCTAAAATACTCTGCAGATCCAGATATTGGGCCAAAACTGAAGCTTATAAAAAAATTCCCTGCAATTTTTAACAGGAAACGCATCCGGCCTCCATAACAACAATAACTGTCATAATCAAAGACACTCTTTAAAATTTCATTTGGTTGAGAGAAAGGAAGTTTTGTCTGTTTGGCGGAAATGCCAATCCAAACCCTTTTTGTGAAAGGAGCCTTTAATTATTTTCAAAACCTGCTGTAACTGTCTAGGATAGCTTAGAAATCCAGACTTCTGAAGATCTCTTTTCTTCCATGTGGATGATCAAAGCAAACTCCCTCTTTTTCTGTTTTTTATGTCTTTCACAGATTTCTGTCAATTATATTGAAACCCAGGCAAGCCCTTTATTTCATACTTTGTTATGAAAGAATGTATTTTTCAATTTTTTTCAGAGTTTTCACAATATCTTTCCCCTAAGTATGACTGCTGCTGCTCAGAAAGCGAAGAGTTTGGCCAAACCTCTTTCATAGAGGAAAACTATAATAGGAAATTAAAAAAAAAAAAGCGTTTCCCCACCCTGATGGAGTCCTATTATTTAGCCTTTTGTTTCTTTCCCAAAATACTTTAAGAGCAGAATGGGCTGTATTCAAACCCATCCGCCCCAGCAGCGCCTGCAGCTCAGCATCGGGCTGTTTCACAAGACACTATTGAACATCCAGTTTGCAGTGGAAACATCTTCCCACCAATCTCCCACTCCTTTGCTTAAAATGACAGGTGTGGTGATGTGTCTGAACCCATGCCAGTGTGTCCCACACTTGCTCCTGGTTAAGTCTGAAAGGTTTGGGCTGGCGGAAAAGCCCAGCATCGCTGGAGGAGCAGTGTGGAGGGTAACTCCAAGGGCCTGATACTCTGTTTAAACCTGTGCAAATTTGAAATCTTCCTGCTAAACTTACTTAAGTTTCAAATGGACATTAGTCAACTGAGAGCACTGGCCCTGGGGATTTCAGCTCTTGTGAAATCTGGCTAAGGACGTGTTTCTGGGGTAAAATTACCATTTTCTCAGAATTCATGGGCACCCTAAGCAATTCCTCACTCCACTTACAACAAAAAAAAAAAAAAAGAAAAAAGAAAAAATATCAGAAGCCAACTAGGCAAAGAACAGACTTTAGCTGGATAAAAACAGCCGGCAGTTGCAGACTCTTTATAATTCCAATGAATAAATCATTTGACACTTGCAAAATCCTGCAAAATTATTGAGGTTTTCCCCTCACTGCTACAATGAAAAGCAAGTCAGAGATTAAGCCACTGATCCACCAAAAAGTTCAAACACTGCTGAAGGGTGGAAGCCAACAGAGCTGCCAGATACATGAGGTCATGCTCGGAGTGAGATAACTGTGTCCAAATCTCATTCTGAACATGAGTTTGCTTTCTGGTATGCATGTGAAACCTTTCAGTTTCTCCATTGACTTTAATTTCCAGTTGTTCTAAACTTGCTAGATTGGCAACTTGGATAAAGATGTTAAATAAATAAATAAATGAATAGAAGACCTGTTTTGCCAAAGAGATAATTTTCTAACTTTCTCTGTTTATTCAAAAACTGCTTGTCCTGGATGGAGGTAAAATGAACCGTTTTTCTGTTTTACGATTTTACTTTTTTAGCTGGGCCTCTTCTAACTAACTAAACCCTGAAATTAACAGCATATTGTACAGAAACTGTTCACTCTCACAGTGATAAGACCTGATTATACCAAAGGATGGTGCAGAGAGGCCCTTGCTTATACTTATTGCTAGAACAACCAAGGTCAGGTAATTTCGTTATTTGTCCCATTGGAGGGTTGGAAGCGGGAAAGACTAGAGGAGTCACACCTGCTGGGAGGAGTGGACAGGACAGGTGACCCAAAACTGACCAGCAGGGTATTCCATCCCATCTGCATCATGCTCAGTATAAAAGCTGAGGGATCAAAGGGTCAGCTCTCTTCCTTTGATGGCCAATGTCTGAGGAGGACTCTGTTCACCTACCTTTGGTACTGATCCATGCGTTCCTGACTCCAGATCTGGAATCCAGCTCCTGTCCATCACCAAGTCCAGTCTGGGATTTTTCCCTACACCTGCTGGCAACGTGACTGTCATCCTGGGAACTTGATACAGTTTTGTACATGTTGTATATATGTCATTATTTCATTATTTTCTTCTTTTTTTTTTTAA
>VXBJ01005174.1:333546-397473 GCA_013400055.1 Nycticryphes semicollaris
AAAAGCAATACTGAGCCATCCAGTATTTCAATGTGATTAATAAAGTTGTAACCAAACTAATGTTCTGGATTTTGAGTCTATAGATGCAGGAGGGTCCACAAGCCGCTGCAGATTGCATCACTAGCTTGTTTCCTTCACTTGAAATTTCATCTACACCCTTAAATATAAGTAAATTCTGGGCAATTTTTAATCTGAACTCTTTTAATTGGTATGTAGCCCATAGACTAACACTAAGCCACAAAACAATGAAGTAAAGTGGGAATCTGAATGAAGGAATATTGTGAATTTCTGAAGATGTCAGGAACGGAGCAAATAATAACCATAGCTAATGATGGAATGATAATCAATAAATTCACAGATTTTTCCCATGGTGTGCTACTGCCCTGATTCCAGCTAGCAGTTGGGGTTTTTTTTTTGAGCAGTTGGGTTTTTTTAACTATGTATGTCATAGTACATAGTGAGAAGCTTACCTTTCATCATCCCTGATTTAGAGTTGATGAGGCTGAGACACTGAGAGGGTTTCATGCCCAGAGAGATCAGTTAAAAAAAAAAAAACTCAAAAAAATAGCCCAAGTGATCCAGGACTTGTCTCTGTACTGGGTTACTGGGGGGTACTGGCCATATCCAGCACTTCCTGCAGGTGACTGAGGGCAGGTGAGGGGCAAGCGAGAAACAGACACCCTGCGCTGGGTCACAAAACTGACATCCTCATTCAGCCCTGCCCCAGTGCAGAGCTAGGAGGTCTAATGCTTTTCTAGAGAACAGGATATTATATATGATCTGTGACACAGCTTCTGAACAGGCCACCACCCTGACACCTTCCTCAGTGATGGTGCCGAGGCTTCCCTGAGCAACAGGGGAAAGAAAAGAGTAAAAGGCAGTGAACAGAGGCACAGAAACTGGTGAAGGGCACCTGAATATTACCTGCAAAGATGGCTGGTTTTAATTTTTAATTAATTGGATATCAGGGTAGTTGAACTTCTGAGGCCAGAGACAGGGGCTGTTCTCAGCAAATAATGCAAGGCATTTGCATTGTCCAACAGCAGAGATTTGGCAGCCGACTTTGTAAGTGACCCCTGCTGAGGCAGAATGTGCAGCGCGTCTCTTCTGCTAGATTAAACCAGGTTTGAGAGTTGCACAATTATAGCTCCACAGAGGCTGTGCTGGCCTGAAGCATTTCCAACTTAAAGAGTCACTGAGTAACCCTTAGGACAACTCTTGGCATATTTAATCCTGGAAGATACTAAGATACTATAAAATAAATAATAAATAAATAATCAAATAAAGAAATAACTAAAAAAACCAACCAACCAAATAAATAATATATAAAATAGACACTGATGTAGTTTTTTATGTAACAGTATGACCCAGACCTAGGTATATAGGTACCAAATATTCACTGAAAATATGTAAACCTGATATTTAAATATCTCAGAAGATCTTAACTGGAATCCTGAAGTCTTAATTTAACCAAAGACCTTGCACTGACTGGAACAGGACAGAAGGGAAAGGACAGAAGGGTTTAGTCTTAAATTAGAAGGCAAGTGATTTCAAAACCACTGGTAACTGGATGAAACTGCTTTTTTGGGAAACGCAGAGCCACTTTTGCACAGCAGTAGCAGAAATGTTAATGCCATTTTTTCTCACAGATCAGTGACAGAAACAAAAGTACGGAAAATCAGTTTTTGAATAAGTTATCTATATCTTCGATATCTCAGTGTAAATTTGTGGGCATGCTGAATTTGCCTGTCTGTAATCATTATTAGATACAAAAAAAGACTTCAAGGTAACTATTTGGATTAAAAAATGATAACTTACCAGTGATCATCTGCACCCTGTCATTTTGACTTCTTAAGCCTGAAGTTTGCAGTGCCCCAGGCAAAAACATTACTGTTACTGTACCTCAGATAAGATGCGGCCTGGCTTTTTTTATATATAATATTTATTGTAGATTGGGCATTGCTAAAGGGGATCTTATTTTAACTGAAGCCAGATTTTCTGCAGTTAATAGAGTTAGGAATGGTGTATTATTTTCCAAGTTGGACGGGTTATTAATACTTATAAGTTGCGAACATGGAAAGAATTCCCATAAATCTGTGCCGTGCACTGCAGTTTACAGCAGAAGAGATAAAGATGTATGAAAAGCTGCTGAGTGCCTGCACATTATATGCGGCCCCTGTTCAAGGACCTGATTCTGCTCTGAGACTCTGGGGCACTCTGGAGGAGAAAACGCCTGCGTGGACCTGCAAGTGGCTCCCTGGGCCGGCAGGACCCAGGGTCAGCTCTCCTCTTCCCCAGATGCCGTTCTCCAGCTCTGCATGTTTTCCACATGCGTCATGACAGTCCTCTGCCTCCCCAAAGGGTGTGGTTCAGCCAAAATTGGGAGGATTTAGAACAATGCAGAAATGTTAAAGGATTGATAACTGTTTGTTTTTCTCCCTCTCTTTGAACAGGCAGAGTGGGCAATATATTTCTTTTGTGCTCCTCAGAGGGGTAAGCATCATTCGCAAGTTGAAAGACCATGCTCCAGTTAACCAGAGATATCATATTGTCCTACATCAGGTTTTGGATCTAAAGAAAGTTATATACACCTGTATGTGTAAATCTGGCCTCTTCCCTTTGCTGTGACATATACAGTCAGGGGTCATTTTTATTCAGGCTCCTCTTTTCAGTCATGCACACGTCTCTCTGGCTCACACAAGCATGGCATTCATGCAAATCAGGTGCATACAGAAAAGAATTTTGCTCTGAACATTTATTCAGGCTGCAGTAACTAAGCCCTCCAAATACTCCTGAGGTATAAGGGCTTTGTTTCAAACCTGGGACAGACTCTCACTCTTAGCTTTAACTTTTCTGTCATCCTGTCAGGAATCCAGAGGAGAAATTCCCATGATATGACCTCTCTGCTGCTGCTTTGCTGCATGATTTGGGCAAGACAGGGAGTGCACAGCCCTACAAGGTGCTGAGGGCTCTGCCCCTTTCCAACAAAATACTTAAGCATGTTATTGAAATCAAAAGAAGAACTCACTGGCCTCAGTGTAAGCAGTGCTTGCGCTTTCCTTGAATGGGGCTGGAGCATTCAGTAATTCAGTACCTTGTTGGACCCAGTCCTTGATGTTTCTGTTCCAGATTTCTCTGTCCCCAACTGTCTGTAAAACTGCAGGTAAATGGTACTCAGCTTGCAAAGATTTTGTGAGGCTACTCTTCATGTAAAAGGAAAACTCAGGAAAGTAAATTATGAATGCAAATATGTTATTTTGGGAATTGTTAGTAAGAAAGCAAATGTAAGGCTGAGGGGAGACCTCATTGCCCTCTACAACTACCTGAAAGGAGGTTGTAGAGAAGTGGGTGCTGGCCTTTTCTCCCAAGTGAATAATGACGGGACCAGAGGAAACGGTCTGAAGTTGAGGCAGGAGAGGCTCAGATTAGATATCAGGAAGAATTACTTTACTGAAAGAGTGGTCAGGCATTGGAACAGCCTGCCCAGGGAAGTGGTGGAGTTACCATCCCTGGAGGTATTTAAGAAACACGTAGATGTGGCACTTCAGGGTATGCTCTAGTGGCATGCTCCAGTGACCAAGCCGTAGGAGGATTTTGTGTGTGAATGGTTGGACTCGATGATCTCAGAGGCCCTTTCCAGCCATGAAGATTCTGTGATTCTATGAAAGTAACAGTTACCATCATTCCTTTACATTTCTGTTCATTTATTCTCGCTGCACTGTGCAAGATCACACTGGTATCCCCAGCTTGATGGATGTACAGCTAAGGGAAGATAAATGACTTCCATAGGTCACAAAAAAAATCAATGGTCATGCAAAGACTCAGGTACCCTACTCAGGCTGCAATTTCTGAATTGCCTTAACTCAGTGCTATAAATAGCCTGGGTCCCAATTCTCCTTCCACCTACACTCCTGTAATTCCACCCCATCCATTTATGTGTCACTGCTCTATATCTCTTGTAAGAAAGCTTACAATTCAGCTTCAGGTTCTCTGCTGACTTGTCTCGTGTTTGATAAGGAGATGATAGATTAGATCACTAAAGCTGAGGTTAGGTAACTATAGTAAGGCTTACAGCAGACATAAATACCAAAGTAAACAGCCTTCTTTCAGAGATTTACTGTTGTGTTCTACACAAATCTGGAAGTAGTCTCATATGTGTCTGCGTATGCATTAAGCTCTGATCATATCTGACAAAAAAGCAAAAATGAAAACCTCCCTTAAGGCAAGGTCCCCAAAAGCATAATTATGGTGCAGAATGTGTGGATGGTCACATTTTTTACACTGGGCGCTGTGGGACACAGCTGAAGTTTTCTCCTCCTCAGCACTGACAGCTTCCCACTGACACCGTGATGGTGGTGTAGGAGGGGAGGTTGTACCTCCTTCTTTCCTGGTCTACCCCACAACAAACTAAAAAGTAACTTTTCAATTAAAAATAACTTTCTAACATTTTGGGTTATGAAAAATATAACTGACTGATGTTAGAGATAAGGCACAGGTCTGCCTGGACCTTCAGACCTGGTACAGACACTCTTACAGTCTGGTGAATTTGTGTCACATCCAACACATGAATGTGGTGAAGAACTATCCAGTCATCTGGCAGTGTGATTTCTGCTCTTAAAACTTATTTTAGCAGGGTGTAACAATAGTTTGAAAAATAATGTAGGTTTCCACTTTGTACTGCATTAAAAATCTAAGTGCTGGTCTTTCATTTTGTCTTCTCATGAGTCAAAAATACAGTAGTTCTCTGGGAGATATTATTGAAATATTTGTCCTCAACCAAGATGGGGCATCCACACACCTATACAACTCATCACTGGGGAATCTCTGTGTGACAAGAAGGCCAATGGTCTCCTGGGATGCATTTAAAAAAGCATGGCCAGTAGGTTGAGGGCTGTCATCTTCCCCCTCTACTCTGCCCTGGTGAGGCCACATCTGCAGTACTGTGTCCAGTTCTGGGCTCCCTGGTTCAAGAAAGACAAAGAGCTACTGGAGAGAGTCCAGCAGAGGGCTACAAAGATGATCAAGGAATGAAGCACCTCTCTTATGAGGAAAGGCTGAGAGTCCTGGGGCTGTTTAGCCTGGAGAAGAGAAAGAAGACACAAAAGGGATCTCATCAATGCTTATAAATATTTAAGTAGTGGATGTCAAAAGGGTGGGGCTAGACTCTTTTCCGTGCTGCCTGGTGACAGGACAAGGGGCAATGGGCACAAACTGGAACACAAGAAATTACTTCTCAACGTGAGTAAAAAATTCTTTACTTTGAGGGTGTCAGAGCAGTGGAACAGGTTGGCCAGAGAAGCTGTGGAGTCTCCATCTCTGGAGATATTAAAGAACACTCCTGAATGTGTTCCTTCTCTAGGTGAAAATGCTTTGGCAGGGAGTTTGAACCAGATGATATCTGATGGTCCCTTCCAACCCTTACAATTCTCTGATTCTGTGACAACCTTGTTGACATCAGCTATGCTGAGCCTTCCCCTTCAGGGAAGTCTTAAAAGACAAAATTCCCTTGCAGGGCTCTGATTCACAAGTGCTGTTGCAGCAGGCTCTGGTAACTGAGGAAGTTAGATGGGTGATGCCTTCATCAGCCAGAACAACTACACCTGATGCAGATTTTGAGTTAGTTCACAGACCATCACAGTAACATAAATTGAAATAGATCTTGATCTTTTCATTTGTATACCAGTCTGTGAACATTGAAGTATTCTGAGCAGGCAGGCTGTCTGATATTCCCACCTTCATGTAGGTACCGTAACTTGGGTAGATAACCTGGCTAGGTGAGGACCAGAAACTTCTATCCATCACAACCTGAACTGACAGAACTCACGAACCACAGACTGCTCCTCTTGTTGAATTGTATCTTATCCACATGGGTATAAGAGAAGGAGAACTGGTCTATGAGTGTCTGCAAATGTGTTGTAAAACTGCACTTGAAAGAAAGCAGCACTGTGAACTGAGTGCGTTTTGATTAAAGGAAGTCCTTATGAGAGGTTTTCAAAGCATCTCAATGGTTACTTCATTGTTGTAGCAACAAATCAGACCACTCAAAAGGACTGTCCATGCTTTGGCACCTTGCTTTTAATATGTATTTTTGATGGGGTGGATTAGCCTTCATTACTGGGTGTGATTTTCTCCTGGACAATGCTCAGCTGTGTGCTCTGGGTGTGGAGCTACCAAGTTTGACAGGGCGCATGTTAACAGATGAGTAGCAGCATAGCTGGGAGGGTACCTGTCAGCATACTTTGCAGCAGGCTTGGTAGGCTGCAGAGGCATACCTTGAGCTACCAGGAGTAAAAGACATGATCCCAGCTTGCCAAGAAGGCTTTAGTAACTCCCCAGCTCTAACAAAAGGAAACACTGAGAGTATCTTTATGTGGATGTAGCACTCATTGCAAGCACTGACATGGGTAGGTTAGCATTTTCAAGAGCACCTGGATGACTGCAGAGCTTATAATGTGTCAGGTTTCTGCAACTGCTGTTTTCTTCTGGAGCTGTAGTTAATTTTTAAAGTGGCTGAGCACCTGCGTATGCAAGAAAACCTTAGGAGTCTAACTCACAAGTGCCAGCAACTTAAAATCAGACCTCTGCAAGGGATTGCTGCCACCAGTCCTTGCTGCATTAAACGTGAAGGGTGGGAAGAAACCTGGTGAACAGGCTTTTGAGTCTTCTCACTCTTTGTTCTGGTATCCTATGTGATGTGCTAAGCACCCTTTCAAATGGAAAGTAGAAGGACACCCAGTATGCATATGCACACTAAGCAATATAATCTACCCAATGCAATGGACTTCATTGCAAAGCCTATTCAGAAGCTGAGCTGGCTGAGTGGAGATGTTCCTTGGACACAAACACAGGAGCTATAAGCCTATTTTTGGGAAGCTGCATGTGAGGCAGAGAGAGAGGGAGGTGGAAAGTCAGAGACAGGAAAGTCAGCAGAAAGCAAGTGAAGGGGGTGTCACTGGGTCCCTGAGGGGGAAGAGACACTGAACTGACTCCAAAGCAAGTTTGTAAATTATGAGCAAGGACAGCACATGCTGTTTGCTGCTCCATTGTTCAGAGAAATGGAAATTTATGTACAGTCACGTAAATGAAGTAGAGTGCAGCAAGAAATATTCCTGAATTTGTTTTTTTTCTCTAATAATTGCTTCAGGATTTCAATCCCCAGCTGATAAATATATGGTTACCTTTTTGTCCCCAGTGGTTAGACAGTTTTTAAAGAAGAATAGTAAATATTGAAGGACTGTTGTGTACACACATGCATGCCGTCTTGGAGATCTTGTGTATATATGTGCATTTTCCAAGTCCGTTCCCAGAGAGAACTGTGTTACTCCACAAACTGCACAATGACTTAGTTATTGGGAAAGGCAATCCCATTGTGAATTGAATTGCGCCTGGAGTTATTAAAAAAAATATCAAACATGGTTTTAATTGCTATGAAGGTTTTAGTTGCTTATAGCCAGGAATTTAGCTCAAAATGTCTGCACTCCTGAGTTTAATTTGTGCAAACTTTAATATCTTCATGAAACAAACCACTGAGGTATTTCTGGTTTTAGAACAATATAGTAAACCATTCTGCCTTCTCCAGGCAGGATCAGTTTAAAGCTTTGATTACCTAAGCTTTAAATCCTTAATCTGTGCTTGGAAAAGGCAGGGGAGGGCAGTTAGAGGAGAGGGGCAGGAGTCTCTGAATGTCCAGCCAAATATCTCAGAACAACCCCCAAAATAGACTTTCTGGGGCGCAGATGCACATGAATTTGCTGGCGAATGAAAACAGAGCAGCCCTGTTAATGTGGCACACGCATGGTCTCTAACGCCCGGGACAAGTGCTGGTGCTCGCCAGCCCTTGCCCCCTTTTACCCCTCGGAGCCGTGGGCGAGTAAATCACAGCTGTCAGTATGGTAGCAGCTTGATTAAAGTTCAGGGGTTTAATAGATCATTTTAAAAACCCCAAATTACTCCCACTCCCTCGCCGATCCACCTGGACCCTTGCCCTAGGTGCATGGCAGTTTTCAACCAGCGCTGGAGAAGCCAAGTCTGGGCTTGAGGTTCCTGCTTATTCCCTGAGGATCCTCGCTGCAGACCTAGACCAACATTCTCAGCTGTATTTAATCTGCTCTGAGACAAGCTGGCTATGAGAAAATGCAAAGGAAAAGGCACATAAGCAAAGACATGGAAAAACTTGGACAGTTGGCCTGCTTTGTTCACTTGGTAAACTGGAGGCCGGCCAGTAACAGCGGAGCTCCCTTGGCAATACAAGTCTGTTCCAATTAATCGTGTTTAACCATTCTAATCACACTTTAGCACATTAATCCTATTTTCAATCCAAAACACATCTGAAAGAGCGGCATGTGGGCCTTTTTATAGCAACCGCAAATCAGATGTAACTGAGAGACATAGGGCCCTAGTTTACTCTGCACTTTCACTGAACTTAAACTTAATAAAATATGTGACTGAGTTGTGGTTGGATTTACTGCATGATGTTGATGCTTCCACATATAAATAGATCCCTTAAGTAACTTAAAAACCTGTCAGAAAGGGCAGTGAAAATTTGATTATAAGGTAACCAGTGCGTGTGTTTTCTAACAATGACATTGCTCCTCTGGTCAGCGGTATTGAGAGAACTTTTAAAATTTAATCTGCTTATGGATATAAATGATGCTACACTTGGAATCACAGGGCTGCATTTTGTGTCCCAGCCGCTCTCAGTTACAAAGAATTTTATGCTTTGCTTTAACCGTGAAAACAAGATAAAGCTGTTATTTTCTCCCAAGTGTGCTTTCTTCTGGCATTTAAAATAAGTTTTAAAACAGCAAATTTTTTAAGTTTATTCTATTCACCATGCACAACGTGAAATAATATTTTTTGATTTGTACTCCTGATAAAATTTAACTGCATTGCATTGCTTCTGTGTTAAAAACCTTCCTTT
The DNA here is from genome assembly GCA_013400055.1 of Nycticryphes semicollaris. Taxonomy (NCBI): domain Eukaryota; kingdom Metazoa; phylum Chordata; class Aves; order Charadriiformes; family Rostratulidae; genus Nycticryphes; species Nycticryphes semicollaris. The sequence goes on from VXBJ01005174.1 coordinate 342,467, forward strand.
CAATGACAGATGATCTTATTAAGGTATAGATCCATGATGCTGTATTTTACTCTACTCTGTAAATTTGCTTTAAACCAAACAACAGCAACAAGGAAAAAGATTGTCATCCAGATATGTCCACCCTGAACCTCTTGATGTCTTTAGTGCCTGAATCCATGTTTATAGGCAGGCTCAGAAGAGGTACATTGAACTGTAAATTAGGCAGAAGGGTATATGTTTGAGCTTTGAATTTAGCTGTGGAGTGGGAATGAAGTTATCAATTTATGATAAATGAAATATCTAACAATTCGGAATATGGCAAGTAAAGCTATATAAGAAAGTTCAGTCTTAAAAAGGAAAATCTCACACAATTACCAGGATTACCCTTGATGTTTGGTTTTTTAAGTAAACACTTCTAACTTTTTATTTTACAAATAACAATCTGGAAAGAAAGATGCATTAGGGTAACCTAAATGCAAACTAGAATGAGTTTATCCAGGTAAGTAAGGTTTTATTAAACAATTTAATTCATTCCAGTTCTTTTGGAAGAAATTGCAGGTTATGGTTAATGTAGTGTATCAGAGAGGAATAGTGTTCACAGAGCCACCTGCATTTAATATACAACTGTCAGAAATCTCTACTCACTACCACTTACCCAGAAAGAAATATGCAACAATTTGATCAACCCAGCACTTTTTAATATTTAAAAAAAAATAATATTTTTTTTCTGAATACAATGAAAATACAGGCTTAATTTATGGGATTTTGCTCTTCAATAGAATCTATGTGGCTTTTGAGCTTTGGGTTAGCTGTCATTTTGGCCCCTTCTGTATGCTTTAGTAGGCACTGGAAAATGCTATCCACTGGGACTGTAACCAAGTAGAGAATTAAGACAATATATTCAAGGCAAGTCTTAAAAATACACTTTTCCAAATATCATGAAATAAGGTTTGAAAAAATAAGTTAGTGTTAGTGATGCCAAAGCCTGAAAATCCTTGAGTTAAAGATACCAACTGATGCATGGAATATTACAAAATTCCATGACCTTCTAATGGAAAGAGCTTATCTAGCACGTATTTCTAATACTCTTCAAGAAGGAGTCTGTTACTGGTGAAAAAAAAACAACTGTGTGACCTGGTGTCTGTGGCACTAGAGCAGAAAAAATTGAGCTGACAGTTTTGGTTTCTCCCCCATCACTGAAGAACAGCATGACCTGAAAAAATCTGAAGATTTTTTGCTCCCTGCTTGTCCTGAAAAATGGGGACAACCAAGGGAGGTTGTGAAGATAGGTTTTACTAAAGCAGGAGCTTTGAGATGCCTATTACATCAGGCTGCCTTCACAGGGAGATGAAGGGGAAGACATCTCTAATGGGAAGTTAGGAAAAGTGAGAAATATTTATTTTTATCTAGCTATACTGTTTCCTACCAAAACTTTCAGGGGGGGCTGGGAGGAAAATGGGCAAAGTGGAAAGTACTTCTACAGAAGATAAACTACAGCCAGCAAGAGCTTGTTCACCCGTGCTTCAGGCAAGCCATGGTACTCACTTGTCTTCTGTAAAGCAGAATCACTAAGGGACAAGAGCTTTAGCGTATTAATCTTTCTCCTCCTGAAGTTTCAGTTTTTGCCATTTACTTCAGCAGAGCCAAGACTAAATCAAAACCTACCTACAGTCCCAATTCAGCCACAAACTTTAACAAGTGCCATGGGACTATGCTGAACCAGGCAAAAGAGAGGTTGATGGATTTATTCCCCTTCTTTTATTAGGAAACCTTTCCATAATTTGTAATAATTCATCTGATGAAGGGAAGCTCTGTAGGAGAGAAGGAGTTGTCCGGTGTGTGCTGGCCAGGCAGCATTGGGGAAGCCCCATGGCTCTGCACTTCTCAGTTCAGCTTTCTGCACCCCCCTTCACTGCTCATCTGCCTTCCTACAATATCCATCCACAGCAGACTGGAAAACCTCACAGACCAAGCACACCAATACATCAGCAGTGGGTACCTGCTTATCCCTAATATCAGGGTGTCCTCACCGTCCCCACATCTTCTTTTCATCAGCCTCCATATGCAATACCTGCATGAGCTGATCACAGAACTGTTGCCTCCAGTAGTTCTTAAACTGCACCTTGAATTTTGCTCTGAAAATGTTTGCTTCCTTTAGGCTAGGTTCTGTCATTGTATTACAGTCAGCAACTCCTTGGGTGTTCCCAAAAAACGTTGTATGTTCAGCAGGGAAAGGAGACAATACAAGTGAAGGTATTGGGAACTGGTATGTGTTTAAGTATTTTGACATTACAGCAAAAATATTTCCCAGAGCAAAAAGTTAAGAAATTAGAATTCAGCCAACTCTTTAGAAAGAATATTCCAGTTGCTTAAAAATGCGTTTATTTTTAAAGATTGTTTCAGACAAAGGCAGGGTCAGAATAATAAAACAGTAACTATGAAAATGGAAGTGATAAAGAAACGAAGGCGTAAGTGTAGTTACTTGGCCACCTCCTGGATTTTACAATGCAATGGATTCCTTAGGCTCAGCATTACACTCCTGGTCTCCTTTGGGGATCGGAATAGGAAGGCCTAGATTATTTGCTTAGTTTCACTGATACGAAACTGGAATAACTCCAGCAGCTAAGATGCGAATCCCAATTATGATAGTTTAAATCCTGTAGTAACATTATTGCCCTCTAGGCAGCTCCTGGAGCTTATCCTGATTAATATTCATGTAAATGAGATCACAGTTTAACACCCAGAATGAGTTTGGAAATTTCTCATAATGCTAATTTTAATTCAGATTTCATTGGTCTCTAATCTTCTCCAACCTCTTGTATTAGCATTATGTGAAGATTCAGCTAGTGATGTAAGAGTTGCTGTGAAAGATCCCTAATTCCATTTCAGGAAAGGCATAAACCCTTTGTCTCGAGTTCTTCAAGAAGGAGCTCCCTTTATAAGGGATGCTTTTATCCTTGCCCTGGGATAAGACTTTTCTACCCAAGCTACTTCTGTTTTCTGGAACAGAAAAACACTTGAAAGCATATCTAACCTCTTGGAATGGCTTGGAAGCTCCTGTTTTAGACACAGTCATATATTCCACACTTGAATGAAGGGGGATATCATGGTCCTGTTGACTACCTGGTAAATGCTTCTGTGAAGATTTTGTATTGAATGCACTCACATGACTCGACTTGGTGCCATCCATCTGCTTTTGAAGAAACAGACAATGACTGGCTCTGTGGTCCACATTCTTTCCAAAACTTTTGGATCAGCAATCCATTATCAACCCTCAACACTTCTCAGCCCATATTTACAGTAAAGCTTTTGACTGAAATACGGTAAAATCCAACGCTTAGTGCGGTACAGCTTAGATCACTTACCTACCATTCCTAGCAAAGATCGCTTACCATGGCCTCAAGATGTTCTCTAATGAAACAAAGAAGACAATGATGTTTATACCTCTTCAATAAGTATGACAGAGACGAAGATCCCATTAAAACTGCTGATTGTGTTCCTACCATTTCCTTTTTAAAATAATTCTTATATATGCCATTTGTCTTTTGACCAAGGAATATAAGCTCTAGATGACCTACAGGCCAGTCTACATGACAGATAATACCTGTTGGCGCGGGTGGAGAGCAGTGTGTAGCATGTGTCAGACACCAGCGGGAATACTCAGAACACCTAGAAAAATCCTGTAGCCTTTATCTTGAGAGGAAACAGTACACAACCTGTATGCATGGAAATATATACAGGTACCACCTGGGGTCAAGAGATCACATCTTAAGTCGTGAGACTGAATTTCCTAAGTGTGGAAGTGCATGAGACCTCACTCCAAGACAATTCTCAGTTTGTCTAGAATACCATAAACTTGGCAAGAAAATTGGTTTCCTGACACAATACTTCTGCTCAACAGCAGAAGCCCCAGGGAATAAAGGAGACAGGGCATGTAGGTTTTAGGCATGAGAACTTCAAATCAGCCAGGCAGTGGCCGTAGGGAGAGGTCAGTGAGGTATTAAAGGAAATTGAGGCCAGTTTCAGGATTTTGCTTGTGTCAGTGCTTTACATATGAAAAAATTATGTATTACAGCTGCAGTAGAGTCACCACAGTCTTTGGGTGGTGGCATTTTTGATATGCTTTGCAAACTAAGTAAGTATCTGTGTCAATATTGCTCAATACCAGTGTTGCAGTTCAACCCTTCAATATGGCTCAATAACAATACTGCAGTATTTAGGCATCCCAGGTATGAGCAAGAACTACAAGGTGCTGGAAAAATACAGAACAAAGAGGTGGCCTCTGCCCTAAAGACATGGCCCTGGAAGACAAGAGAGAATAGATGTGAGAAAATTTAAGAGATCAATCAGGCCACATTAGTCCAATTGGTTGTTGGACAATACATTTGTAAATTCAATTTACGTTTACTTACTGCTGGGATGTATAGGAATAGAACATATTTCTTAATCAAAACTGGGATATCTTTTTACAAATATTTTATCTCATTTTATAAATTGCTAGGAGATGTCCTAGCAAAGTCTCTGTAACTCTTTGCACAGGCCAATACGACGAATGTAGAGTTCTTTACAGATTCTTGTGCAATGTTTTTAATGCATTAAAAAATATATAAAATTCAGTTACAGATTTGTACTTAGACCAAGCTGAAGATGCAGGCTTTATAACCAGCTAATCGTTATAGGTGCAGACTTTCAATCTTGGGGGTTTTGGACACGGGAATGATTATAATCCCATCTCCAGAAGGGATATTCCCTTATACTTGCTTGTTCAGTGAGGTTGAGTGTTGGCCACACAGATCCCAATACACTCAAATTTTATTTTACCCTCAAGGAACTGCTGCTGCCCCGGGTACTTCTCTTTGACAGCCTAAAGAGAAAAGCAACAGTCTATTGGACCGCCAGCCCTGTGTCAAAGTCACTGTGTCACTGAAATGTCACACAGTGTTTTCACTTTGGTGAGAATTTCAGCCAGCTAAATTTGGCCTTTTCACCTGTGTCTGCAGAGACATAAATACATTGGTGTGCTTGCACATTAACTCAAACACGGCTGAGGCTGTCTGTGGAGCTGAGGGTCCTGCTATTTTAAAAGAAGGGAAAACAAACCCTAAATGTTATTATGGATGTAGATCCATGTGGAAATATGGGGAATGAATCCAAGTTGAAATGCAGAGGCTGAACCTATATATTCACCCTGCTTACATCTGCAGCTCTGAAAAGAGAGTCTGGGGTGTGTTTGAAATGCACACAGGAGGTCTGGGGCAGGCCCATCCCTAACTGCAGTTAGCAGTGGTCCCCATAGGGCAAAATGCAGACTCACAACTAAGATCTATGCGTTCAGCCTTCTTTAGCTTGGTTTAGGCATTATCAAAAGAAGGGTGCAGTGCATTTGATGGCAGGACCATCTGTTTGAGATTAGAAAAGAGAGGACTCTATGCCCTGCTGCACAGATAGAAAGACGTGGCCTCTAGCTCTGTACCTCAGTCCTTGTTCTCACCTGGCTATGAACCAGCAGGGTGTTTGCAGCAGTTTAGAGCTATGCAGACTTCATCCAACATCGCTGCACTTCCCACAAGCACAGCATCCCAAGGGGACTGTAAGGGCAGCCACATGCCCTCTCCTAAACTGCTTCCAAAGTACATTTTTAACAAAGCTATTGCAAGCAAGCTTGCTTTTTCTTTTTTTTTTNTTCCAGCTATGCCTGAAAACAAGACTGAGAAATCCAGGTCAAACTCACTGTTGATTTACAGAGTTCAGGAAAGTGAGGATACCTCTTGTCTATGATACCTCTGGGTTTCGGGGAGCAATTCAGCAGCTAGGCTCTACCATGAAGCTCTCTGAGCAACAGACATTGCTGCTGGTGCCTGAGCAAGCCCAGGTCCATCTCTGCCATGCTGCAGTGTATCCTACACCTGCACCCACAGCCTGGGCAGTAGCAGTCTCTTGGAAGCAAAATGATGCCCACAATCACTTCTCTCCATCCCATCTAGGCTCCATACAAGCAGGCCCTTGGATAAGAAGCCTGGTCTGCGTTTGCAGAGGGATGTGAGGACCGCAGGGCTTTTCAAGGGCAGAGGATGGGCTCAGAGCTCACTGCTGAGGTGTGTTTGTTTGGGTTTGACACATTTAGGTTTTCCTTTGCAAGCCCGAACCTGCCTTTGGAAAGTCTTTGAATTCCAGCTCTGAATTCCAGCTGCCTCAACTTCAGGCAGGCAGATTTTGAGACAGATCCTTGTGGTTTTGGTTTAGGGTTATATCCACAACTGAAATGAACCTTAATTTAGCCAGTTCCTCTTGGGAAGAAGGCCAAAATACTGAGGTTTCTGCCATCTTGAGCACAACCTTCATAAGAAATGTTCCTGAACTTTCTTTGCTGTCAAATTCAAGCCCTTCACAGTGCTTCAGCATGACATCCCAGGTTAAAATATAAGCAGAACAGATCACAGCCTGAATCCTTGAACTTTTGTGGGTATTGGGCAGGCGGGGATTACAGCAAACAACGTTTACCCTGCACTTTGCTTCCCCATCACTAGCTGAGATTTGAGACGGCTGCAGTTCTCACTCCTTCCTGCTGTTCTGGCTTTGGTGAGTGTGATTAGGAAAAGAAACAGAAATGCCAGCTAAATGAGTGGAGAGAAGAGGACATTGCCAAAACCAAGCTGCCTTGGAACATACCCTAACTGAAGTGATACAAGGGAAGAAAAGCTGTGGCCCTGTTGTGTTCATATTTTTGGTCTTGCACCTCCCTGGTAGAAATGGGGGTGTGCCATAGCCAGGAGAGCCACATGCCTTCATCTTACATCTGATTTTGTTTGTCCTGGTAGATGAGCAAACTGCCTCACACCCAGTTGTGAAATCCAGCTTTGTGTCTGTATGTCCAGCACGCACCTGTCCCAGTGCCTGTGGTGGGGACTGATTCAGAGACTCCAGAGCTAGAAGCTGTGTGCTCCCAGAGCTGCCGTGTGGCTCTTGGGCCCTGGGTGGAAATCAGATCTTGCTGCAGAGCACTTGTGGGACACATAAAGGCGCTGAATGAAGGGTATGAGCCTCTCGGGGCTGGCACAGAACAGCGGTGGGAGAGTGACACTGTGATGTATGACAGTATAATCTCTGTAGCTCTCTGCATCCAAAATTTAGGAGCTGTTCTTTCAGACTGTGTTGCTTGGAGGAAGTTTTTCAAAAAAAGTTTGACAAGATAAATCTTCTGGGGTTCATCACCGGATATATTATTACATAGCAGCAGCCCTTTTGCTTGAAATAGATTCCCAAGGCCTCCTTCCCTGGATGAATAGTGACATCCTCTAGTGCAGGAGCGCCTTGGCAAGGGGAGTGTTTTCCCAAACCGTTGTTCTGGCCATTGGATCTTTAAATATAGTAAAAAGTAGCTGCAGCAGCCCAGAAGCAATTGCAAGCCATTTTGGGTCCTGTCATCACTCGCTCTGTCTCCTGTTCCAGCTGGTAGCTCTTGTCACGTCTTTCTTTCCTTGTTCCAGAGGAATCTCTGGGTGTTCATAGCTATTCCTTATTGCTTCTAATTATTCGGTTGATCCTAACATTTTCTACCCTTTCTCCTGCGTGTGACAGGGATGGGTTGCTGTTTTTTCTCTGATAACTCAAGAGGGAAGCGCCTTGGGAAGGCAGATGGGAGAAATATCTATATTTAGCAGCGTTGATGCTGACGGCAAAATCCCCACTGTGCTTGTGTTGGGAAACCTGCACCGAGACGCGTTTTGGTGTGAACCTGAGTTGACTTTCTCTTCTGTGCTTTATAGCTTTACCTGCCTGCGGGGGACAAACCTCTGCCTGCTCTCTGGATCAGCTGCAGGCTGAGAGAGGGACCAGGGGCGGAAAGGGAATCGCCTAGCCTTCGGACTACACATTTGTTATTGTTTCATTTTAATTGTCCCTAGTAATTCTAGACTGCAAGCTGCTCTGTGCATCTGGGGAAGCATGACTGTATAAAAGCTTCTTTTTTCTATTTGAAGTATTTTTCCTTTCATTCATTCTTCGGGGGTTTTTGAGTTTTTTCTTTCTTGAATCTTCACTTTCTTTCTTTCTTTTTTTTTTTTAATCTTTACAAAGAAACATTACCTTTCTTCTTTTTCTTCCAAGCTATCGTTTACTCGTTGTTGAAATGGGGAGCACAGGAAATGGCAATTATTACTACTTTTCACATTACATAAGGATACTGCTCTGTCACAGCTGCTGGCCATATGACCAACCTTTCTTTGGGGAAACCCTGCTCGGTTTCACTGTGTAATTCTGCACTCATCCAAAGTCTGCCCTTGTGCTGTTGTGGGCTTATGTGAAATGGACGTTTTATTATGAATTAGGTGTGGGTGTTGCAGCGAAGTTTAAAAATAATGAAGGTCCTGACATCAAGATATAGAAAAAAAAACAGGGGTATTTTTCTGGCAGGATTTTAGTGGGTACCATCTTTCCACATTTTAAGAGTTTGAACTAAGCAGAAAAACAGCATTAAATTTTGAATCTCATTCTTCAAGTGAAAATGGGGTATGTTTTAGCTTAGGAGACATGATACAGGTTTTGGCTTGTGACATTGGCTCTATACTCACAAAGCTGTGAGCCCATTTCAAGAAATCTGCTAATGGAATGTTGCACAAAGAAAATTACTGGAATATGGTGATAATGGAGCTAGGGGGAATATGGAGATATATGGATTTTTATGTCTTCACATCCCCCTTTGATGCCTTCTGAAGCTCCTAGAGAAGTGGGTAGAGTTGTACATTTACATCACTTACAGCTCTGTTGCAGAAATATATGCCATGCAGAGGGGACATTTTGGGGAGCTGAGGATGAGGCCGGGGGGGACAGCCTGTCCCAGCAAAGTGGCCCCAGCACAGGTAGCCATGCTGGTCCACCAGCAATTCTGGAGTTCTGCATCTCTGCCTGCTCTGCTTATATAGATTTTGCAATCATATTTTCGAATGACAAAATATGCTGGCAGGATCTAGAAGTCAGGTCTGCTGTTTCTCCAGTGCTCAGCCCAATACACCACATTGTTGAGCTGTTCTGATGTAAGAGAGAGGTGAGCTTTAACCTTCAGATTGGGAAGGACTCCAGAACAGGTCTTCTGCTTCATGAGTGGGTTTTGTAGCCACTGAGTCATTTTGGGAAGCCTGGCTCCTATTGCTCCAGCCCTGTTTTTGACTGAAAGTAGCCATTGGCTACCATGAGCTCATCTTGATGCTACCACTGTGCACTGAACTTGCCAATATGAGCCACTCATCAGTGAAAGAATGGATTATTTGTTTACCCCAAGTGGATTTGTTTTTTACAGGTCTTAAAAAGTCAACTTAGCTTTGATTGATGTGCATTTCGGCTTATTGGATAGCTTTGCTTTCACAAAATCACAGAATCACAGAATTGTAGGGGTTGGAAGGGACCTTCAGAGATCATCTACTACAACTCCCTGCCAAAGCAGGTTCACCTAAAGCAGGTTGGACAGGAATGCAGCCAGGAGTGTTTTTTAATATATCCAGAGAAGGAGACTCCACAACTTCTCTGGGCAGCCTGTTCCAGTGTTCTGGCACCTTCAAATTAAAGAAGTTTTTCCTCATGTTAAGATGGAATTTCTTGTGTTCCAGCTTATGCTCGTTGCCCCTTGTCCTGTCACTGGGCACCACTCAGATTCTGGCCACATCCTCTTGACACCTGCCCTTTAGATATTNTTTACCCCAAGTGGATTTGTTTTTTACAGGTCTTAAAAAGTCAACTTAGCTTTGATTGATGTGCATTTCGGCTTATTGGATAGCTTTGCTTTCACAAAATCACAGAATCACAGAATTGTAGGGGTTGGAAGGGACCTTCAGAGATCATCTACTACAACTCCCTGCCAAAGCAGGTTCACCTAAAGCAGGTTGGACAGGAATGCAGCCAGGAGTGTTTTTTAATATATCCAGAGAAGGAGACTCCACAACTTCTCTGGGCAGCCTGTTCCAGTGTTCTGGCACCTTCAAATTAAAGAAGTTTTTCCTCATGTTAAGATGGAATTTCTTGTGTTCCGGTTTGTGCCCATTGCTCCTTGTCCTGTCACCAGGCAGCACTGAAAACAGTCTAGCCCCACCCTCTTGACACCCACTACTTAAATATTTATAAGCATTGATGAGATCCCCTCTGTGTCTTCTTTCTCTAGGCTAAACAAACCCAGATCTCTCAGCTTTTCCTCATAAGAAAGGTGCTTCATTCCTTGATCATATTTGTAGCCCTCCGATGGACTGTCTCCAGTAGTTCCCTGTCTTGAACCGGGGGGCCCAGAACTGGACACAGTACTGCAGATGTGGCCTCAGCAGGGTAGAGTAGAGGGAAAGGATGACAGCCCTCAACCTACTGGCCACGCTTTCTTTAATGCATCCCAGGGGACCATTGGCCTTCTTGGCCACAAGGGCACACTGCTGCCTCACGGTCAACTTGCTATCCACTATGACTCCCAGGTCTCTCTCTACAGAGCTGTTTTCCTAAAAGTTGTGATTAAAATGAAGGTTTTTTTCAAGCCCCAAGGCACACAAGCTGCTAGACTGGCTTTATAAGCTCACCTGGTTGGGTTGTCAAATTGCAGCCAAGAGACTCAGGTCTTCAAGTATTTTGTTTGCACAGTTTCTTCTCCACTCCTGCACTTGTCCCTCTGTTCTGACATGAACCATGGAAAAGCCAAGAGAATCCCCTCTGATGGTAAAGGTCATACAACACAGTCCTCCCACAAAACGATGGGCAACATGGCCGTGCATGCAGATGTAAGGAGGACGCATTGGCTGTGGAGCTGCGGAGGCATAAAGCAGCTGTACAGGAGTGGGAACACCATCCAGGGTCGTGGTAAGTGGGAATTTCTTCAACTGCTGAAGGGAAAATGTTTGTCTGATTTAGTCCTCTGATGAATCAGCTTTGATGTCTGTCAAACAGTGTTGTCTATTTCTCAGTGGGCAGTTGTTTCTCCTTGGCTGATGGACAGACAAATGCCTGTGGGTAGGCAGACACGTGACATCCTGGATACCAAAGTAATTTTTTTCCCTTTTCCAAGAAATGAGGGAATCGCCTCTCTTTGTACTGGGAGCAATAAACCACTTGCTGAATGCAGGTCTCCAGGCCTGAATTACAAATGGCTCTGCTGCCATTATCAAACTTTTTTTTTTCTTTGGGGAAACACTTGGAAAGTGTTCAATAAAATATAAAATGAGAGTAAAAGCATAAGACTCATTTTTTTTGTCTCACTGGATGCAGAGCTCCTGCTGACTTACATTATATCCCAAAAGCAATTGTGAGATTCCGACTGGAGGCATTAAGGGGTGGTATAGAAGGGATACCAAGGTGGAGAAGGGGGAGAAATGGGTAAGCTTAGCTTAAACGTTAAACAAACTTGCTGTTAGTCTAATAAAGCAATACAATACATCTGGGTTGATTTTCTCCTTGGTGATAGAGAGCTGGTCTAACAGCTAAGCCTTGGTCATGGCTGACTTGGACATACTTTAAACTCTTTGATAGGGTTCTCATATCTCTTTCTCTTTTTCTAAAATCATGACAAGAGGAAAACATTTATTACCAGGAAGGCTGCACCCCTAGGCAAGAACTAGTCATCTTTGATTTAACTTTCAACTGGAGTTGCTGAATTAAATGTATTTTGTTTTTATCTGTTTGCATGGAAGGCTTCCAGATAAAACAACTGTTGTAGTGACCTGTGCACTTGTATCATGTTAATTAGGTTTGAAAACTCATATATTGTTTTCATAAGGCTATTACATTTTCTGTAATTAAATTAAGCAAAAAATAAGGATGCATGGCAATAATATTTATTATTAATACCAGACTCGAAAGGCTTACAACATGTGAATTGAAGGTAAGGGCCTTGAAGACAGCATGAACTTCAAAACAATGTCAAATAGCCTAGTTTTTCAGCAAGTCGTTACTACATGTATTTAAAGAAAGCACAGGTAGAAATAACAGTAAGAAATAACCCACTGAACAGAAAGGCTTCTGGTTCCCTTTGAAACTGGGTGATTTCTGGGACCTCTATTGCCTGAATGGGAGCAAAGCTTTAATTGTAGATAGACGGGTAGGGGTGTGATCTTGTGCTGCAGCTGAGCGGGGGATAAGGCCTGGGAGGCTGTCTGCATGGTCACCTTTCCCAGGAGTCAGGGTGGAAAGGGGATGGCATGGGAGCACCTGAAGGGTGACTTCGGTGGTAGGGACAGTTCAGCTGGCCTGGCTGCATGAATCCTGTGTGTTGGCTCAGCATGGGAACAGCCGTATTACGTCAGACCAATGCTCGGTACCTATCCCACTTGGTGTGCCATCTTACTGTGGTAGCCAACCATAGATGTTTGGAAGGAGCACCTGTATACAAACAAGGCAAAAATATTCCCCAGAATACAACCTCATTTTCCAGTGATATTTGGTTTAGGGATCTTCTGAGACAGAGGCTGTCTCACATGATAGTTCTGAATGTGTTTTCTCTTTTATCCGGTTGCTGTTTGAACTTGGGTTAACTAACAGTTACTTACCTGCAGGTTGTATGAAGCACAATTTCCTTTGGTTTGCTCTGAATCTGGAACTCTCACTTTATCTGCACCTCTGGGAAAGGCATGCTATTCCTGGTGAAAAGCATCTTAGTGTGTGTCCAGTCCTGCAGATGCAGGGTGGCAGGAGATGAGCTTGTGTTGGTCCGTTTCCCAGCCGCTGCCAAGTGGTGAGGGCAAAATTTTGCTTTCAAAATACATTCAAAATAAGTAGACGTTAAAATAGATCCATGCTGTGGCTCTGACCACAGAGATGGGAGCCAGCCTAGCTAACTCACTGTTTGGGAGCAGATGTCCTGTATCGCTCTTGGTGTGCTAGAAAGCCTCTGGACTCTGGCTACAGCTTAGCACAGCTGGACTGTCCCACATGGCCAGGCTCTGACACCAGCAGCAGGGTGGCCAGTGGCTTGTGTTTCATAAGGCTCCTAGCATTTAATCAAGGGCAAAGGCAAAGTGCCTGGCAGGGATTCAGGCTGGCACTGCCTGGCTGGAAAAGGCCCTGCAGGGGCGGTGGGCATCAAGATGAGCCCAGACTCACTGAGAAGAGGCTGTGGGACCAGGGTTTGTTCAACCAGGAGGAGAGACAGCTTCAGGAGAACCACACAGCAGCCCCTCAGTTCCTAGAGGGAAGTCATGGAGAAGATGGAACCAGGCTTTGTGTGACAGGAGAACAAGAGGCAACAGGCATACATTGAAACCAGAGGCTTTCAGACAGGGAAACACTTTCTCCCTGTGAGGACAGTGAGCAGTGGAACAGGTTGTTTGAAAAGGTTGTGCAACCTCTATCCTTGGAGGTTCTCCAAACCTGTCCGAACAAAGGCCTGAGCAACCTGTGCTGGTCTCCCAGAGCTACCCATATCTTTGCCCATGGGATTGGATGAGCCCTCCTGCAGTCCCTGCCAGCCTGAAACACCCCATTGTCCTGTACAATGTTTCTTGTGACTGAGAGCATTTAAATTATCTTTCTTATGTAGGATTTCTGCTGGCTAATAAGGCAGCTTTTTTCATGGTGGAGAAAATACTGGAGTTTACCTTCTGCAGAAGTTTCCCTGTTTGCATAAAACACAGGAAAATAGTATGTTAGAGACCTTCCACCTCTACCAAGTTCAGCTGAACTTTGCCAAGGGGATCAAAAGTTCCAAGGCAGGGACATAGAGACAAACAGACACAGATACCCCTGGAACCAGTGTGACTGCAAAAGCCTCATTTTCTTAGGTAAGAAGGCTAATATCCACCTTAACTAATTTCTAAAAATGGACAAAGATTTGAGTGAAATGTAATAATTGCTAAACCAATTCACCTGGCACATAAAGATAATTAAAATAAGTAGCCCTTCCCTGAAAATAAATTCATGGCAGCTAATTGTGGCTAAGATAGGCAGACTTTGCATGCCTTGTAAGCAGAATATTCTGAAATGGCTTGAGCACATGCACATCAATCAGCCAGAGCTAATCTCCTGGTAAACATATACTGTGCAATGGGAAAAACCACCACTTGGATCCTCTAAAGTTTAATTAAAAACCTATGAGAGATTTTAAACACTAAGTGAGATTTATTATCAAGTGGTCATAGCTGCAGCAATATTTGTGATCTTGGGCTGTGGCCTTTAATGATGTATGTCTTGTAACAGTATAATTCTGGAGGCTCGTCCATTTGTTATTTTACAGTGTGCTTTAAACTTACAGCTGTGAGTTGGGCCCAAGATACTGGTGGAAATAGATTTCTTGTAGTTTATTACTTTGCATGCTTACAACCAAATTTGGATAGATATGTTGAGCAGCTGCAATTTAAATCCTCTCAAAACAATAACTGTTTGCATTACTGTTTAAGGCAGATTTGTGAACCAGAGATAGAAGTTCCTCATAAAGAGAGGTCTCTCTTTTACCTTTACTCTGAAAGTCTTTGCTACCTCTTGACCAAGTTCCTCTCTCCAGTTGTCCTGCAGAATCCCTTCCTTCTCCTTGAGCCAGGTCACTGGGCCTGCTGGCTCCTCTCCATCCCACTGCAGGCTGAGGTCCCTCTGTGCCACGTGGACATGCAGTCCCGTGCAGCAGGACCACCTGCACTGCTCCCAGATCCTCTCCATGGATGATATTTAGCTGAATCTCCATAACTCTTTCGGTGGTGATCTCCATGCCCTGCTCAGATGCGTGCTTTTAGTGTTGCCATAATCTCCCCTGTTGCCTTTCCCTAAGAGCGAGACACTGACAGGAGAAGGAAGCAAGATCCACCTTCACTTCACTCCTGTCTTACAGTGTCTGTGGGTTTGTTTCCATGTCCATAGAAAGAACAAATTATTTCAGTAAAGTTCTTTAAAATCATTTTCTCACACTGCTTGAGTTGTTCTTTGAGAGGTTTATGAATAAAAGCAATCATTGGGCTCACTTGGGACAGACGATGGCTCTTTGGAAATTGTTTGGGTGTAAGGACGGCACAAACAAAGTTTTTTTTTTCTTCTGGGCATCGGCTGCTGGCAGAAGTAGATAAAAACAGCTTCTCACACCATACTGCCTATTTATATTTTCCATATGCTGGATTTTAAGATTATAGGGTTTTAGATTCTGAGTTTGCATGTTGTATTTTACATAATAATGAGTTTGTGTCTGAGGCTGAGTTGATACATGAGAAAGCAGAACCACTACCACCACCACCCAGAAAGTGGGAAGCAGCAACACACATCTTGGAAAGAAACTCTCAGTGAGCTCTTCAGATTCTTTCCAGGGAGCATCTTCAAGTTCTGTTTTCCACTGTCTGCTTTTGGGCTGCATGGAAGGAATCTTTCCTCCTGATTTGTGGATCTATTTCTGGAAACCTCCTAGTAAAGAGTTACTGAAGTTAAAACAATCAGATTTTTTGTCATAAATTATTTACTTTGTTATAAATCATTCTCCCCAATAAATTATTGTTTCAGTCCTCCACTATAGCATTTTTGCACCTTCTTGTCATCACAAAGTGGTCTTCTACTGACTGCTTTAATGTAGAAACATCACCCCAGCAAAAGAGAATCCTTAGCTAATGCTATGGTGTTTTTAACTATTTGATTCCCCCTTATAAGGCATTTCTCTGTGTAAAAGGGGGTGCACGTGCTGTGTAGTAGGGCTGTTACTAGGAGGTTGGATTAGATGAAGTCCTGAGGTTTCTTCCAGACCAAATTTTCTTATGATACTTTAAAAAAAAAAAATCTCCCTGATCTATTCTGCACTGATGAGGCCACAACTGGAATACTGCATCTAGTTCTGGACTTGCCAGTTCAAGAGAGACAGGGAACTACTGGAGAGAGTCCAGCAAAGGGCAACAAAGATGATTAAGGAATTGAAGCACCTCCCTTATGAGGAAAGGCTGAGAGAGCTTGGAGTCTTTAGCCTGGAGAAGAAAAGGCTGAGGTGAGACCTTGTTAATACTTACAAGTATCTAAAGGGTGGCTTGAAGGAGGATGAAGCTGGACTCTTCAAAAATGAGGAGAAAATTCTTTACGGTGAGGGTGACAGAGCACTGGAATAAGCTGCCCAGGGAGGCTGCGGAGTCCCCTTTTCTGGAGATCTTCAAGTCCCGTCTGGATGCAGTCCTGAGTGATGTGTTCTGGGCAATCCTGCTTTAGCAGGAAAGTTGGACTAGATGATCTCTAGAGGTTCCTTCCAACTCTGACAATTCTGTGATTTCGTGTTCTCTTCCTGAAAATGAACTCAAGGCTAGAACGTGTTCTGATTCTTGCCAATTTAAGTTTTTTGTCACTAAGCACTCGCAGATGAGATGTCTGCCAAGGTTTCATGTAGCAGAGGGCCACTGTGGGCACTGTAGTACCCACGCCACGTGTGCATGGGGAAGTGGTCCTGTAGTATCTGTGCAGCACGGCAACATTCTGCAATCTTTTCTTTCCTCCATGTTTCCCTACTTTCACTTACAGCAAAATTGAAGTAACTGGTCTTTGACACAGCTGAGAGTCCATCAGTGGATGAATCAAAAAACCAAAGGCCTTTTTCTCTCTCAAATGTCCCTTAGTGTCTTCAGAGACACTTTCAGGTCATTTCTGCAATCACAATACAGCACGCATCAAACATTTCCTTGAACATACGGGTGTATAGATCCCTCACACCCTGCTTGGTCCTAACTTCCTCTCATCCCAGTACTTCTCCTTTACTCTGTGTAGCAGAGGTCTTGCAAAGATCAGTGTTACACTGAGCAGAGAATATGAATCTTGTGTGTGGAGGAATCTATGTTTTACACCTCAGACTCAGTTGTGCTCAGGCTGGATTCACATATTTTTGCTGTTTGTATACAGACTGTCAGTTGACCTACCAGTAAGACTTATTTCAATGCATGTCTCAAAAAAAAAAAGAAAAAAAAAAGAGAAAGAATTTAAGAATTTTAAGCATTTGCCAAACTTTTCATGCTAGAAAGCACTTAATATTTACGTTTATGGTGTGTTAATAATGAAGACAGAACACCATTATATAGCAATCTCTGACCCTGAGCTTAGGATAGGTATCTACAGATGGATCTTGTTCAGTTTCCTGGTCACTTGGAGTGATGGACAAGCCAAACACCTTCAGTAACAATGGTTTCACCGATTTCTGGAATTAGAAAGAGAGGATTATAAGGATACAAAATACTGCTGAACGACTTATTACTACATTGACTGAGAATGAACATGGTTCTGCTGCTACAAAGAGCTACAGTAAAACTTTGGAGACATGAAATATATCTGAATTCTTCAGCTTGAAGACAGCTGTAATTATAGCAAGCTTGCAGAAATAGGGCTGCAGAAGTAGCCTGTTCTCTTCCACTATCTGGGATTAAACATAAATGACTCATAGGGAGGCGTAACACTACCTTTCCATTGAGAGGAATGTCAGCTCTCCAGCTATATGATAAATCATTACATGTTTATTAGGGAATGGAGAATGAGAGAAACCATCTTCCATTATATGTTTACCCAGTTTGTGTCCAGCTGCTTTAAGAACCTCCTATTCCTATTTAGTATCTTAGCAAGCTTTGCTAAATCCATCTGTTCTAAAGCAGCATTGTGTTAAGCACAAAATAAAGAACCCAAAGCCGGCACCAGCTGCAGTTACCAATAAGCAGGCTATTGAAATCCACTTACTCTAGCTTACTAGACACTTATGAGAAAGAAAGACCATTCTAATAAATTTAAGGCTAGAACAAGCTTGTGTCTCCTTGGTTAAAACAAGGAGCCCTGATGATCATAGCTGGTGGTCTGGATGGCAAGAAAAAGCAGGACAGTCTAGTAAAAGCTCCTTTGACTTCAATGGCAATATGGATTTGGCCTCGTGCAAACAATGGGAGTATGTGAAACTAATTATCCACCCATTGAGGTTTTCTCCTCCACCTTCCCCCTTTCTAATTTCTAATGAATGTAGATAATTGCTGTGTTCCCACTAACACGCAGATTAGGCCTCTGGGATTAGGCTATGTGATTGAGTAGCTAATACTAAGGGTAAACGCCTCTGGTGTTCCTGCTAAATGCATTCTTGCTAGGAAGTTAAATAATGACTCTATAAAGCATTACTAAAAGATTTAAATACTTGTTTTGGAGACTTCTAGTAGATTTCAATAGTTTCTGACGTACTGTGACATGCTTCAGAATGTTCATTTATATACAGTTTGATTTCTTTTGATGATTGTCAACTTAAGTTACTAAAAAAGGAGAGTATTTTGTACAGAGAAAGGAAGGGGGTGGAGGGAAAGCAATATATTAGAAACATGAGTAGGTGCCCTGGCTTGTCCATCAGTCTTGGCATCATTTTATTTATACATTTTCTAAAGGATTAGAAGTAATCAGTTCCAGAGGATGTGCTCTGGAGTATTGGCAGCGTCTACTTTCTTGGCAATCACTGCAAATATTTTATACAGTTTCATATTGTCTTGTGTAGTACCAAGTACTGGAGGTTTGACGTAAACAGCGTTAATGTTCTAACTTCTATGGCAGCAGCATTTTTCCTCCTGCAGTGCCCTGCGCTTTCCAAAGGCTCGGCCTCAGCGGGGCCCATTCGGCACAGTGAGAGCACTTACCTGGGAGGAGCAGTATGGCCCCATCCTCAGAGGCAAGATTCTGGCCATCACTGCAGCAGAGCCCACAAAGCCTCTCATTCCCACCTCCCAGCAGGATGAGGGCCTCATCTGCAGGCAGCCAGGCTGGGACTTTCCCCAGGCAGGGTATGCTCATCACACTCCTGTTTACAGCTCTGCTTTACTCACCAGGTGAGAAATAGCAAAGTCTCCCTAATCCATTCATTTTAACATTTCTAGGTAAATAGCTTCAAAGGTGCAGACTTCACCATGCAGTTATGGATGCTCCAGGCAGTTCTCACTTCCATTGATCCATCAATGGAGGATGGAAGCAAGTTTAGGGACCAAGCTTGGCTAATTCTCCATAGAGAACACCTGAGAACTGATTAAGCCCAATGCAAATACCTCTCCTCATCAGCTGAGACTGGGGTGCTGAGTTTTCCTGATGTAATTTTGTTGACCTCAGTGAGGGGCTTAGGAGAAGTGGAGTAAGCCAAGGTGTTAATGCAATAACTGGAACTGAGAAGCAGTAGAGAAGGTGAGAGAGGAACATGACTTAGACTCCCTTAGATGAGATGTATAGCATTAATAAAAGAAAGCTCTGTGTTCCGGGAGGGATAACTCTGTACTATTGGCAGAAAGCACAAAGACAACTTGGAATATCAGCAAATGGTTTTCAGGAATGACTAGTAAAGTTTTGGCATTTAATAAAATCTAGGTAACATTGTGGAAAGACAGACAAGAAATAATTGTTTCTTAATATGGCATTTGCCTAAAGTAACAGTGATGTTGATTGAAATAATGTAATTTTCATATCTAAAATGTTGCAGAGGAGTGTATGTCTATTTCATTTATGTTTGCAGAAACTTAATCTACAGGAAAAGATTTTATAACAGAATTGGAGGTTAAATTTCATTTGCTGATTTAATAAAAGCTAACAGGATGGATTTGGGGATATTTCATTAATCTTTCTTTCCTTTCAGTGAAAAGGAAATTAAGTTCAATCTAGTTCAAACTTTACTTCACTATTATACAATAGACTGCCAATGTCCATGTTCTCTCTGGCAAGTTAAAACCTAATTAGTCACAGAAAATTCTTCCCTGATCCTGTCACTGTGAGGCAGGAAAAGCCTGGGCTGCAGACAAAGAATTCAGATGCACTCGATGCTTTGCTGTGGCTCTTTGTTAATGTCTGTGCTTTACTACATAGCATGCAGTGACATAACTGGAAGTGGCATATTTTGTCTTTCATGCAACAAGATCAGATATAAACTGCCTTTTCAAAATATAAAGAAAAGCTTTTAACATTAATCAGTGCAAAGAGCATGCTGCTATTGACCTCTTCCCCATTTTTGAGAGTGGTGGGAGTGGATGCTTGGGTGCAGGTTTTACACAATGAGACGATCAGCTGGGCCCAGCTGGGATGGGCAGGGGCAGAAGTTTGTGCCTGGCTGCAGCTTGTTGAACCTCCCCCTCAGGAGCCATCTCTCAGCTGAGCTCTCCCACGCCTGGGCCAGCTGCCGAGATGCCCCGGATGCAGGGACATGGGTGCCGTGGGAGCAGGGGAGCTGGTCCCACACCTCCCAGTGCTGGCTTTGGCAAGGAAAGTCCAGCTGTTCCCACTATACCTTGTGTCCAAGACCTGATGGGTTCAGGAAATGCAACTTCATATTTCAACCATTTAGAATTTTGAAGAAAGGAGTCAACTGATAAAATTAATTTAGAAGTAACACCGTATCAGGCACTTCCCCTACCACTTATATAAAATAACACTTGTTCTTTCAACACTCCTGATTACACCTAATAAAAAATAATTAACTATTAAAAATACCTGCCCTTACTTATTCTAGGCTTATTTCTAGCAACTGCTGTAGAATTATTTTGGGGATGAATTTGGCCCCTCTGACATCTATGTTGTCTCATAGTTTATTGAATTTCCATTATCTGATGGAATTTTTATGGCTTACATTGAACGTCAGCTGGGAAAGGAAAGTTATTTTACCTCTGGAGGGGACATTATATCGCTTAATTGGCACAAGCATTCCTTGTAAAGGAGCACTTTGTGTTTTTCCTGAACTGCTACTTGTAGCTGGGTCACAAGTGGAGTGTCAAATTAGTTGGAGGGATGATCTGTTGCTGTTTGCATTTAGACTGAGATTTTCCAAAGGCACTTAGTGGCGCTATCTTGTACGACGACTCTGAAAATCCCAGCTGTCACTGCAACAGCTTCACAATGATCTTTATGGGGGCAAAAAGCCCTTTGTGGTGTAGTCCAAGTCCAATTAGCAGTAATTCCACTTATTTATGAAATTCACCAACAAAGCATGAATTTTAGGGAGAATTTTAGTTTCCACTAACCCTAACCTGAGACAAGGTATCTGGAGGCAGTCCTTTCTTTTTCCTGTATATGTGGTGGGGAAACAGTAGAGTATATCTGCCCTCCTGCTCTTCCAGCAGTTACACTCCTCCGAACAGCAGGTGACTAAAGCAATGCAGGTGTGCTACCCTAGGCAGAGGATTATTGTGAGGAAATCCTATAAGATCTGGTTTAAGAAGAATTTTTCTCTTTTTTTTTTTTGCCTTTTGCTCCAGTGGTGTGGCTTTGTGGAGCTGGGAAGTCACGCGGCCCCTTTGATTTCCCTTGTGGGTTGAGGGTGGGATGAATTTGAACATCCCCAGTGGCTGCCACCCTCGCCGAGCCTTCCCTGTCCCTTGTGCTCTGCCTTTAGAGGTCTTGGGGAGAGATGTCCTGGTGAGGAGGGGAGCTGGATGTCCAGGAGTTAGGGGAAGACTAGCCCTGCAGTGCTCCTGCTGGAGAAGGAAAAACCCCTGGTATCCAGCTGTGTTTACAGCCTTGGCCCACGCTCACTTAGTTTCTATGAAAGCCACAAGTGGAGCAAACCTCAGGATCAGCTCAAGATCTGTGCAGAGTTTCCTCATGAAGCCTGACTGTGGACTGACTGAGAAGCCTCCCCAGAGGTTTGCTCAAACACCGTTTCCGCCCTTCAGGCTATGCAATGCTTTGCTCTGCTCTGAACCTCTCCTGCCTTTCAGTGCTGGTGCATCTGAGTGGCTCTTAATTGAAAGAATTAATCCACCCACAGGCTGTAAGCAGAGATTCACCCTGTCCCTGGGCAGGGCTAAGGTGGACCAGGGCGATCTGGGCGCTGGAGAATTGCCCTTTCTGATTTGGCATGTGTGTCTCGGCTAGCATTGGGAAAGATTTCTCCAGAACTGTTATGTCAGGCATCTACACTCCACGGGCTTGTGAATAATTCAGTATGCTGAGCCGAGGCTTGCTTACAACATTAAACTGTTGAAGCAGACAAATAAAATAATAACTTGAGCTTAAACACATACGCTGCAGCAACTCAAGAATTCATTATGCTATTTATCTGCTACTGTGGAACAGAATTTTAAATGGATATGTCATGTCAGAGTTTTCTTTTTTTAATGACTGTTTAAGAACATACTACTGTGGAAGATATCAGCATTCCAGGCTTTTCCTATATTTGATTATAGCTGATAGCAATCAAAGTAATTTTACTGCCAATAATAACGCTGGCAGTGGCTTAATTTAATAGCATGGAGGTTAGATCTTATTTATATCATTCCTCAAATGTTGATAACTTTGAATGTAACTACAAAATATTTTTGCAATGAAAACTTAAAATATGGGATATTTAATTTAGTGCCCTGGCCTCACTGCTTAAAAATGTTCAGACTACACAAACGCATTCTTACACCAGTTGTTTTGAATATAACTTTTCCATGGAAAATAGACCTTTTTCATGACATTCTGAGAAGTGCTGATCACTTTATCACATACTTTCAATACTTGAAAGATCAATCTTCTTCAAATAGCTCTGCAGTTTGCCAAGAGTAAATAAATAATCATTGGAAAAATAAATCCAAGAACCAATTTTTTTTTGCACATCCTGTCCGCTTTCCTTACCTTGGTAGACTTAGAATTGCATTATTGCCACATCAGTTCACTACCACCGGCTTTGATGGCTACGTCAGAGTTACACCACTAGAAAGGAGCAGACTTTCATCTCATTGTAATTATGGGATTTTGGACACTGCCTCAAACAGAGTGGACCGGCTTAGAGAAAACAGCAGGGTTTCACCCGCAGACTGTGCCATCAGTGAGATGAACGCTGTAGCTGCTAACAATGTTGTGCCAGCTGTTGGTTTTGTTCAGCCCCATATTTAAAAATATTTATGCGCATATATACTCGCAACCCAGTATCCTTTGCCATGGACCTGTTCCTGAGATGCCTGCTGTTGTGTTCAGCGCTTGCAAGGCTGGAACAGGCAAGGCAGGGTATGGATGGGAGCTGCCATAAACTGCTGAGCTTTCCTCTTAGTCTGCTACAGTCTCCTGAGGGCTGATCAGAGCAGCACTGGAATGGCCTCCTGTCTCTCATGGTTTCTCAACCTCCGAGAGCTAATTTTCTGGAAAGTTTTGTTCACAGAGTGGCATCAGGTTTAAACACTGAAGAGGAAAACGTGATGTTTTTATGCTTTCAGACACAGCTGGTTAATTCTGTGATAGGGAAGTAATGTTATCCTCTGTTACAGAAGAAGAGCTTCTCAGGGAGAAACTGAGCCCCACTAGATTCTGGGACTCCAGCCTGCCCTTGGGTTTAACACCCTGTTCAGGCAGCTGAGCCAGGCTTCCCCTTCTGGGGAAGAAAAATCCATGGAAAAGGACAGACGTGCTTCCCACTGCGGGATCAGCAGGGTCTCACAGGGTATCTAATGCAGGGAGATGTCCACGGTTGCCACTGCTTGCCAATATAAGGATGAACACAACAGCAGCCCAGAGAGTCACCATCCTCTGTCCTGTCTGTTCCGCACATCTTGTTGTGAGGAGATGCTGTAAACCAGATAAAGGAAAAAGCTCTACTTTTTTTTTTTTTTTTTTTAACGTGCTCCTCCATCATCCTCTTCCCCTAAATCTGTTTTGAGATGATGTCTTTAGGGTGACTTGCCTACTGAAGATCGTGGAGACAGTCACTGGTAGAACTGGGGAAAGCAAGACAGAGCCACTGATCTGGGCCTGGGATGGGAGGAGGAGTTCCTTACACCAGTGTTGCCAACAGCATGAGCAGAAATTTTCTGAGGAGTGGTTTGGCAGCCTCTAGCCAGGATCTGAATGTTCACTCCTTGTGCTAAAACCACTTCGGCTGCTAAAAACAGCCAAAAGATCTCAAAAAAAAATTGACAGGGATGGGTTAGGGACCACAGGGAATCCTCATCCTGGGACAGAGAGGCTGGAAACCTCAGTGTACCCACGGCACCTTTCCATGGGGAGTCATGTCCCCTCCCACCATCTTCAGAAGACAGGGACAAAGTGTATCCAGGTCTGGACTCCCCACCCAGGGGAGAAAATCCCACCCACACCCATCTCCCCACCAGGGCAATACATACGAGTTGGGTCAAAGTGCCCCAGCTTTCTTGCTCTCAGGAAGCCCTGCTCGACTCACCTAAATGTTGTATTCAAAAGGTTCCACCAGATTAACTTAAAAACAAATAATGAAAAAAGCAGTCTCTCACTGTGAAGTGAATTACCTCTCTGCTTTAATAGACTTTGTACTAAAAGACAGAAAGAATTGTGTATTTATTTCCAAGATTATTAAATTACATATAGAATATGCTTCCTGTGTATTAGCAGAGTTTATAACTGAATTCATCCTATCCATGCTCTGGTTACGTCTAATGAGGATAATTATTACATGGCTTAACTATAATTCAGTATTGACTCTTTCGCGCATGAAAAGCTTTTGTTGGCAAGCATCAGTGGAGAGCTTCAACAAAAGACATCTTTAGCTTGTGTAAACATTGTTATTTCAAGGTCTCACCCTAACCTGCTTTAGGCTAAGTACTTTCTCCTCAATTGAGTTAATATAGCCAAAATGATATAAGGATGGGATTAGATACTGGCTTACACCAGAGGGAAAAAATGAAAGTTGGACGGGGAAAAATGCAGTTAATTCCATCCTGTCAGCAGTGGATATTAAAGATTATTAGTTGGCACACTCAATTATGTGTGAATCACAATAGTGGTACTGTTACTTTTTTATTCAATTTTACAGGGGCAGGTAAAAGTATAGGTTTAGTATCATCTGCAGTGGCTATTTGTTGCTTGCAGGGATTTGAGGTTATGTTAAAGTGTTTGACATGTTCAGAGGAAACATCTCTGTGTAATAAAATGTCCCACTTCTACATGTTCTTAGTCAATGGATAGAAATGAACAAATCTGCCTGTCAGGAGTTTGGCTGTGGCTGCCTTTTATGAATATATTTCTTTAGGCAGTAACTAGTTATTCTATTATGTGATTGTTAAAATGATAAACCAACAAATATAGCTCTCTTTTTGCTGCTTCCCTCTGCTGGATAGACCCAGTAGTGCTTAGTTGTGTGTCAGGCTCATTAACACTCAGAGCCAGGAAAGACCTTGGGATCTGGGCTTTCAGGTCACAGAGGATAAATCTGAATCTTGCTTGATTCTTACTGTGAATTTTTCAGTCTTCACAGAATTCATGACAATATAAAATCCTTGGTTCAAATGGCTCCAGTCTGAGGCTTTGATGCTGGAAGCTCTTCTGTTGAGGTGGGAATGTGTGCTGGGCTGAACCAGTATGTTGGGCATACCAGCCCTGGTACTGCCCCTGGTCCTTGGGTAGAATGACAGCAGGGCAAGGAGGTGTACTACCCAAGAAACCAAATTAGTTATTGGATGTATATATTGAAATTGTTGGGTTTTATCAAAATAAGCCTCTGAAGTGTTGTTTGTGTTTTGCTTGTTTTCGTAGATTTCCGTAGCCAGAAGAGAACACTGTGATAATGCACTTTGACTGCTTGAGTGCCATTCCAAGACCAGTAACAATGCTAGCTGAGCCAGAGCATATATTTTAGGAAAAAAACCCAAACCCAACCTTCTAATCTTGGTTTGCAGTTTCCAGTGTCAGAGGGCCTCCCACAGCATGGTGACGTTCCTGTGGCCAAGTCCCCTTGCACAGTTTACGTCCCCCTCACAAGATGAACGGGTCTCATTTGAAGACTTAAATGTCAGGATTCGCTGGATCTTGTACATTTTTTCTCTCCAAAACTGACAAAGCTGGTCATCATATGTGTGTGGCCTGTATGGGTACTTGACGAGAAGTAGCTTGGACAGCTTTGTAGTTGTCTGAGTGCCCAGGCATAGGATTTTACAACCTCTCATTCAGTTGTCCCGGCAGTACCCACTCCAGAGAAGGACTAGCCCTTTAGAGTCAGTGGTGGAGATGATGTTCATCTGAATATCCACAAAGGTCCCCAAGTCCCTTCAGAGATACCATTTCCCAAGCTCATAAATAAGACCTATGACTTTGCACTTGGATGTCTGACTTTTCAAGCTGACTGTACTAAAATGTGTCATTTGATCTAAATTTACCAAGAAATTTAGACTACTGCTCTATGCTCTTTTAAGAAGTGTCTGTTTTAGGGCTCTTAGTCTGAAAAAAAAATTCTGAAACCATCTTATTGTACATTTTTGTCACATGCTGTCCTTCAACCAGTAGTTTATTATGGCTGGCCTCATCTTCAGCAGTTGCTTCTACTACTAGTACTCGTATCCAAGTGGGAGTCTAGATCCTCTGAAAAAGAGTTTTTCTATTAAACATGTTAACCCAGTGTCTTTAGAGACGGACAGAGCACCCTCTGCATCACTGAATCAGGCCCCCAGCTAAAGCCAGCTTTCCAATCTACAGGACTTCCGATCAATGTGAGCTGCAAAGCAATAGGTTTCTATACCTTGTAACAACTTTGGGACCTGTTGTACAGAAGGAATGAAAATCACAGCTAAAGAAAGGCCACCCACAGTAGCTTTGGTCTCTGTGGTTAAAAGAGAACTGAAGCACCCGGACGCTTCTGGGAAGTGGACCGTGCTTCAGAGGAACATTGTGCAAAATAAATTTTCCTTTAATCTTGCATATTGATCCCAGGAAGAAATGGCCTTTTGGTACAATGCTGATACGAACACTAATGCATATATGTTATCCCTAGCTATCACTATACTCGGTAGTTTGAAGGTAGGGAAAAAAAAATCAAGCCAGAAATAGCTTGTCCAACAGAAGAGTGAGAAAGAGTATTTTCTGGTCTCCCAAATAATCAATGAAAGCCTGGAATATTGGTTCAATATTGTATAAATGTATAAACGCATTAAGTACTCATTACCACTCAATTCGCTCTCAATAACCCCTTAATAACTGGACAAGCAGGGAGTCCTGTTGTAAGTTTAATTTTCTGTTTCCAGGAATTGTCTGGTTCTGTCCTTTAGTGAGGTTATCACATTTCTTGTTAAAACCTTTAATGTAACTTTTTTTCTCAATACCTTGTTTGGAAAATTTATAGCACAAATTAAGTCTGCAGGTGGTTAGGAAGGAACTCTTTTTTTTTTAGGTTTAAGACATCCAGGTTTTTTTGCCTGACTATTCTCCCCGAGCACCAGAGGGTCTCCAGCCTCATAGCCAGGTGTGTCACATTGTCACTCTGCCATTCAGAGTACCATTTCAAGATGCTGTTGATATCCCCCACAGTAAAGATAGATAAAGACTATACCTGGGCAGCTTGGACCTTAGTAAGTGAAGAGAGCACGTGCAGAGTTCTGAGTGAATGGACCACACACTTTGTGTCATGTTCACATAGCGATCCAGTGTCCACATGGATCAGGTTTACCATGTTGGGGCATAGATTAGATGAATAAGAACATACTCTTGAAATTTAAAGAATTGGCCAGAAAACCCCAGCCTGCTATGTCCTGGGTAGCTCTCCATGTGATTTTAAGTGTCTGGTGTTGCTCTCCCAGCAGTGTACAGAGTGCTTCAGTTTTCAGAATGGCTATGATGCCTGCTGATCAGGCAGGAGAACCAAGAGCTTCCAAGTCCCAACAAGGGCTTTTGCAAAAAACAGGCACTGAGAAGGGATATTTTCTCAGCAGGTGCGGGTATTGCTTTCTGTTGGCACAGCAGTTTTGGCTTGGCTAAAAATGTGTATTTACTTTATGTAACTCTGAGTGTAGTAAGAATGCTAGCAAAAACCACTTGGAAAAGGAAAAAAGGAAACATTAAACCTTAACGCTGCATTCTCAATTAAATGATTACTCTTTCAGGATGAAATTGTTCTTGATTCTTATTGTAAACCTTTCAATTTCTTACATAAATATCATGATTATATTTACATAAATAGTTGCACCCTGGAGTACAACAATCCTATTGTACACAAAAATCCTATTAAAATTTTCTGAGAGAAGAACGCAGCTTGAGCGATGGTCTGTTGTGCATAAAACCAGACCTCCTCACTTTTTTCCTTATTCAAAGCCAAACTGTTCCTTTAGATGCATACACCCAAGTGTAGAATTGATCCCCTAGAATTCAATTCTAGGCTCCAATATAGGAAAAAACAGATATTTCAGAGCAGTACAATGCACTGATAGGTTTTCTGCAAGCTGATTATGTGTATTTAGAGGTGAGATAGCAAGCATACCCAGAGGTATCTCATTCATCCTTCAAAGAAACAGCTGCAACCTCATCTTCTACCCAAAGCAACTATAATCCCAACAGCTAAACATGAAGCATCTTGTGTCCGAGTTCATCTCTCTAATGAGAGATGTCTTTAGAGCAGCGTTTTGCTGCTCTAAATTCAATGAGCTCTAGGTGGATACTTTCCCCCTCCACATAGAAGTGACGGCTTATAAAGCCTGAGTTTTCAAAAGGAGATGTAAAGTAAAATATGGCCCAACGTACTCTCTCAGTCACTTGTATAAGGAGGCAAGAAGCCATGTTTGACCCTAATTGCGAAACAAAATAAGCAAATGTCTTTAGATCAGCAGCTTTTTATTGAATCAGAGTATCCACACCGTAGAACTGCATATGAACACTGATTAAAACTATGACTGCACTGAGGAGATGGCCTTTTGTCCTCCTACTGCTGAGCGCATTTCCGATATGGGTGGGGAATCAAACCAATATAGTTTTGTACAATCAAAGACTGGGTGAAGGCTATAAATAAGTGCTATGAGTAGCACTTCAGAGGTAATTGATAATAAGTTTGATTGCTGAAGTATAAAAACCAAAACCAACCAACCAAACAAACAAAAGAAATAAAAAAATTGAGGCTTTGACTCAAACAGACTAACCTTTTCTAATTCCCCATGTATGAACACGTGCACGCCTGCACACATCCCACCACTTTTGTTTCCAAGTAAGATAAAAAAGACATTTAATAGGAAGCAAATGTATTCTTTGTTTTCAATTTTTTCTTTTAAAAACTCCATTTAACTAACACCCTGTCCTGGTCCCATGGTCCCAATGAAAACATTGTTTTTAAAAAAGAAGTAAAAATTTTTTAAAGGTAAAAAATTAACCTTTGTCTGCTACTTAATCCAGTTTCACATTAAAAAAAAAAAAAAAGAAGACCAACCCGAAACCTTTTTCCAATTTTACCTGAATCTCTGTTAATTTTTCATTTCACTAAAATTACAAATTTGGCAATCAGTGTCCAACTGAGAAATTATGTAATCCAAACCTCTAACAAATGATCTTCCTGGTATTGTCAAGTAGCTACTCAGGAAAAAATGCCTCTGGGTAGATTCAGTGATGATGGAGAGTGCTTATAAGAGTCCTAAAGAATTCTGCAATATTTTGGAACCAAGCAGTTGTGTGCAAGGGAAGAAAAAATAAGTGAAGCAAAAGTGGTAAGAAATATTTTTAATCTGAAATGAAGGGAACAAGATGTGCTACGTCAATAACCATAGCAGGTGAGTAGAGCTAATATCCCATGCTACTGCAGGCTGGACATGCCATCCAGATCATTTTGTTGAGAGTGGACAAATCATTGATTTTGAGAGCAATGGCTAGTGACAATATATTTTGTGTTTCCTGACGCAGCATGAATCTAAGAATGTTTCTTATTTCATATGGGAATGATTTCAGGATGCTAGCGACATAACATTCAGGGAATGAACAGTCTAAAATTTCTATAAACACCAGAATCAAGGCATTTATGAGTTTTAGTAAAAATTTTATTGAAGTCTGGTCATGTTGGCATATTGTGCATTTTAAATGTAAATTAGATTACTGGCAGTAGATTCAATTTAGTGGTAAAAATGTAAAGAAAATAGTTGGGCTACAGATGAAACAATAATGTAGCTGTTCTTTAGTTAAGAGAACAGTGAAATCCAGAAACAAATGGTGTTTGGGAATATTTATGGTAGAGGAAACATGCTGCATACGATTAACTTTGTCAATTTTATGCAGCACAGTAGTTTTTGTTCAGCTTTGAAGAGCAGTTTCTGATAGTGAACATATGATAGGGTGAATGGATGTCTCTGAGGATTTCCAACAAGAACAGAAAACGTTTCATCTGTAGCTCACTTGCTAAAATGCAGCCCAGACTGGGAGCTATCAATGCTGATGGCTTTGCATGTACAACTTGTTTGACATGACACCAGGTCTTCTTTCCTCCTCTTTCCTCCATTATACTGTTTGGTATCCAAAGCCTGTGTGACTAAAAAGGTCTATACACCTTGGCACTGTGTTGGCATCTGTAGGGGAAAATTCACTGATGGGGTGCAGGCATTTTGGTTGCTTCTTACCCTGGTTTGTCCCATGGTCCTGCTGGTGGAAGCAGTTGGCCCTCACTGTGTTGCTCTCCAGACACAATATGTTTCCTCTTTTTAAGCTTGTCATCCTTTCAAATGTTTTCAAATCTCCTGGAAAGCATCAAGCATTTAAATTAAAAAAAAAAAAAAAAAATCAGAAAAAGCTTTAGTTACTTGTAGAAGTATTTAAAATAAAAATACATTTAGGGAGAGATAGCAAGCTGATTTATTGATTGATCAGCAAGCTTCAGAATACATTGGAAAGCAAATTCCATTTGCCTCAAAGATGCAGCTGTACTGAAGTGTGATGATTTTGCACGGAGAGCAATCACTGAAGCTTGCGAGTGGATAGACTGGTGTAGTTACTTAGTTAAGCCAAATCTGTTGTGGATATGAAGCTATTAAAATGGCTTATGACGTGTCCTATTTCCCCAGTGTTACTTCTGTTCTTAATTATGAAAAGATAGGGGAAAAGAGGAGTGAAATTGGTGAGAAACCACCCCTTGGACCAACCAACCAGGATGCTCAGGGTGAGTGTCAGAGTATCGTCTTGCAGGTAACAGACATCAGGGTTAATATCCAGTTCCGTGATGAACTCTGCTTCGTACACTGCTGCCACAGCAGTACAAGTTAAGGTCTCTTCAGAAATGAATGTGGAAAGTTGCTGAAGAGGGCAAAGTGGGGAGATGACAGTCAGTCCTGTGTCTGGGAAGGGGAAGACAGTCTTGAAGGACGTATTTGTAGTCCATCTGTGTCTGTGTTCTGTCTGGGGTCGCATGAGCCATGGCTGGGGTGAAGGCTTGGCCTGACTGACACCAACTAGGGGTTTGTTTCACCACTAGGGCCAAAGTTTGTATCTTTTGTAGAATTTCAACTGCTTTGTATTCTCAAATGTCATTTAAAAGGCATTTGAGGGAGGAGCCGAGGGGGCCTGAGGAGTGTTATGACAAGAAGTTACACAGCACACTGAAAGCAGGAGACAGTATGTAGTTAGGAGCCTTTCTTTTAAAGGCTTCCCTTGTTTTTTATAGCCACTAGAAGTAGGTGATATCTTCCTACTGTAACTTCTAAAGAAATTGCTCTTTGAATCAGATGCTGTTGTAATGAGAAGTCATGCTTTTGGGTACTTTTTATTATTTAAAAGCTGAAAGGCAGTTTAAGAAATCTTTTCAAAGAAGAATCATAGAATGGTTTGGGTTGGAAGGGACATTAAATATAATCTTTTTCCGAGCTATGATCAGGAACACCTCCCACTAAATGAGGTTATTCAAAGCCCCATCCAGTCTGGCCTTGAGCAGAACATCTCCTTTTAAGTTTGTTTAAAACCCTTTCCTCCCTAAGATTCAGAGTTCATTTGTGGGAGAAGAGTTTTCTGATCAGAATGAGAAACAAATATAAGATGTAATGGAAATTGAAAAAAGATGGAAACTTCAAGTGAAACATTTGTCTACATTGTTTTATAAGAGCTATTCCTTCATGTGATTCACTACGAGTTATCATTATGCTGTATTGCAGAACTTCAGAGTATCTTCAGCTTCCACTAGTGTTAGGCCCTGGTCCGATTGTTGGTCTGGGATGGTTACGTTCACTTGTAAGTGAGCTTTGAGACTTCCTGTTTTTCTGTCAGGTTCTCACAAATAGGATTTTGAAGTAGTGGAAAACAATTACCAGTTGTTCTTCCTAATTATTAACAGTTATATTTTTTAAGCAAAAAATGTGTGCTTTATGACCTTGATCAGGGTAATGAGAGAGATATGTGATGGGAAAAAATAGCATGGCTTGTCAGCTGGAAAGGGTTTTGCTTTTGGATTCTTGCTGTTGGGACCCACATCTGGGCAGTCCTGCTCCTCTGTTAACAGTTGTCTTCCCTTGGGTGGCTGCAGCCTCTGCATGTCTGTGGTGCAACTCTTCCAGTGACCCGGTTGGTTTATGGAGAAGGGCTTCAATCTTGGGTATCTCCCTTTTGCTCCCTCCAGCTCCCAACTCTGTACTTACCAGTCAGCACGACTTTCATTGTTTTCTGTCGTGTACCAATTGGAATTGTTTTGGCAAAAGCCTTTGACACCTCCTCTCAAGTGGGAAGTTCAGTTCAGTGATGAAACACTGGCTAGAGGTTTGTGAGGCTGAATTCAGTGTTTTGCACTCCCATTGTTTTCTGTATGCCTTTGGCTAAGTCACTGGAGGAGGAGGAATCCATCTCATCTGGCTTCAGCTGTTATGAATTAGGCATCTAATCCAAACTTTTTGCCTATGCTCCCTCTGTGGTCAAGGGAGAGAGACAAACATCTCCAGGGGTCGACTCATCCCTTTCAGGGGCGTCTGCACTCTCCAGTAGGTATATCAGCAACTGGTTGAGATTTATTCACCTTTTTTTTTCATATGCCTAAAAGAGATCTGAGTCCCACACTTAGTCTCTGTTTTCTGGCTGTTACACTAAAGTGGAATCTATTAAGGCAACTAGAAACAATGCAATCCTATGGCTATTCAAATTGCTCAAAAACAAGGCCAATTTGGAAAGTATTGGCTGATTTTCAGACTGGACCTTTAAAAAATACTTGGGAATCTAAAGGCATAGAGAGGTGCCTCTTGAGCTTTTAACGTCTCCTAACTCCTATAAAAGTCATAGCAGTTTTTGAAAATCTCATTAAATGCCCGTCTGTGTTTTGCGGTGTATAAACACCTAAAAAACTGTCCCTAGTCTTATTAAGGGAGAGAACTATACGGAAATGCATCCAGGTCTCCAAGTAACATTTTCCCTGGCTTCTGCCCCTGCAGCCACCCTTGCTTCCACACTCCATGGCTCTTGCCCTTGGCAAAAGAGGTACGCTTGGATGAGTAGTGTGTGTGACATAACACTCCAGCCCTTCCCGCTGGTGGATAATTCGTCTGGATGAGAGCTGTGGCTGGGCTGGGGAGAGAATCAGTGAATCATAACCTCCCTTCTACTTCAGCTGAACTGTGTAGAAACTTGGCATGGTGGAGAATCTTATACATAAACCATATTTTATTACTTGGAGTTGACAATTCAGCTGTGACCGTGGAACTGGCAAGTTATAGACACAATGCAGAAGATGTAAACTTACTTTGTCCTTTCTTTTGGGCTGCCTTGCATCTCTCATTCCTTATTGAGTGTTTCCGTCAAGACCAGCATGATAAGAGTTAATGCATGGTATGGGAATGAATGTGTCTACATGTGGTGGGACCCTTCCTCCCCTCTGATTCTCCCTTTCCTTTCCTTTATGTGAACAGACTCACTCACCCTCCCAAGAGTGCCAGAGGCAAAGGTGAGAGGGAAGCTGACAAACAGGGAAAATAATCCCTTTGCCCACCCCTAGTGGAAACTCTGTTAGCTGCAACATGGCAGCTGAGACAGAATGACTTAACCCAACCAAATCTCTTTTATTATGTTCCTGTGTTTATTTTTCCTCTGTATTTATGACTTAGCATGTTGGGTTTGGTGTGGAAAAGACTCTAAAGCTGTAGATATGTGTTGTAATTATACAAATTCCTCTGCATGGAGTCTGTTAAAAAGATTGATCTATTTTTATGAGGACACACACAAATACTCATTTTGATGGACCTCATTGGCATTTATTGCAGGCCTGCCACTACTAAAATTTAAAGCCAACCTTGTAAATTTTATGGAAACTACATGCTGCAATTATTAGCCCGAAGACCTCCTGTCTCGCAGGAATGAGTAAGATTTTGCTTTCCATGTACACTGTGGTTTACACCTGAAAGAGATTAGTAGGACCACCAGTAGCTTGAAAACCTAATCTCCAGTATTTTGTTTCCAGTTTAGCTCTGAAAGATACTCCAGGTGTTCTCATTAATTAGTCATTGTAAGTCACTGTGTCACTATTGTGCATGAAACAGCTGTTTTCCTGGTGCACTTTTCTGCAGGAGTGTTTTAAATTAAAAGTTGGTTTATATACTTTTTAATGTTTAGAAACAATTCTTGTGACTGGTGAAAATGAACAAAACCAATGTCTAACAAATCAGTTTAGGAGGATAAATTCTTGAATTTGAATGTTTGTTGTAATGGTGTAACTTTATGGAGCTTTACCTGAGTGCCATGCTAGCATAGCGGAGAACCCAGCTAAGCATCATAACCGACCCTGTCATTTTTTCTACAGCAGAATTCCCATTAATATCAGGAACTGTCCATAAGGTTTACAGACCATGCACTAGGTCATGTTTTCCTCCCTTCAGTGTCTCATTGTATAGTCACAGATACTGAGACAGAAAGAGATTAAGTGGATTAAATCCACCAACACAACGAATCAACAGGGAAAAGTGAGAATAAATATAGATGGATGGTAAGTCTTAACATATGCAAATTATATATATTAGTTTATGCTTTGTATGTCTGTATACTGTCCTGCATATAGCCTTTGCTTAATCTTTTTTCATTACTTGGGATCAATAAGCAAGATGGCTTGTTGCAAAGGACAGTTCCGTTGACAGCAGGCAAAACATTGTTAAAGAGGAGAACTCAGGGTGGGATCTGAAAACCATGAGTTATGTTTATTATGTGGCCCATTATGGTGAGGCTGTAGAAAAAAAAAAAAAAAGATATTAAGTGGAGCTTTCTCATGCTTCATTTCAAAATAAGTCTTTGTTCTTGGTCAGATTGTTTGGACCCCAAGGGGGAACGAGGGATATTTGTGAATTCCTCATCTTGGTGAGATGTTGCCTCTCTCCCTAGGCGAAATCTGGGACAGTCCCAGGAGGGATCTTCAGGACCCAGCCAGCACCTGCACTCCAGAGCTCCTAGCAGTGCACCTCCTCATTCCCAGCATGCCAGCTCTGTGCAAGTCCACCACTGCATCCTTTACTGCTGGCAATCCCAGCATCTTGTGATTGCTTTGCAATGGCATAACCACATAGAGAAAGAACTTGGCTGTCTTGGCTTCCAGTAGCTAAAGTCAAATCTCCATATTTTAGAGAGTACACTCAGAACGAGTGCATGCCAGATGTCTGACTGTGAAACTCTCACCTGCAAGCTGCCAAAGAAGGGTGTGTGCCTGCAGTTGCATTAACTGAGGTTTAAAATAAAAGATAGTTGATAACTTTAATTTTTTAAGTCACCAGAAACTCAGCAAGGAACAAGTTGCTCTGACCATAATATGAGCCTAATACAAAGTTTACACACTTACTTTGCAGCATTAAGTTTTGGTTCGTCTCAGAGAAAATACCAGAAGAAATAAGCCAATTCTGTGCCTTGGAAAAGTTAATCCTACATTCACTCATCTTGTTAAAGTGATACAACCTGATGTTGTGCTTTTCACTACTGTTTGAATACCAGCCAAAAGCAAGAACTCAAAAGAATCAATTTGAGTTGGGCAGAGAAGCAAAGGGAAAGCTTCTCTGTTAGAGGTAAACTGAGTGTAAGAAGGAGAAAAGGTGACCATTAGGTATTGGTGGAATTACCACATAAATGCTTGAAAGAGTTTCTTAGCAATCTGGAATAGTCAGAGAGTGTGTTGGAATTAGAATAGAACATTAGCAATATTTTTCCACTGTGAAGAGGAAGAACAACTCATCAAAGCATGAGTTTGTGTAGCATTTCTAGAAAACATATTTGCTAAAGAGCTCATCTCTGGGACACAGGAATACCAGGGTGACAGGTTGTAGTCAGGACACTGCAGTTTCACAAGAGGATGTAGGGATCTTGACCTGGTCCTGAGACTAAGAGAGATAATAAAAAAAAGACCTTCAAAAAACTTCAAAGTCCCAGGAAAAAGTTAAGTCTATTCATCATTCTGAAAATGCCTTAAATAACTGAAATTAATGCTAAGGAAAAAGGGCTTAAAGTTAAAAGTTGAAGTAGAGATGAGCCTTTGAGAGAACATCATTTATTGTTATCAAAAGATATATAACGAGCTCAGCAAGAAAATGGGACCTAAAATGATGGGCTTTCCTGGCTATACTGG
Organism: Nycticryphes semicollaris; assembly: GCA_013400055.1. NCBI lineage: Eukaryota > Metazoa > Chordata > Aves > Charadriiformes > Rostratulidae > Nycticryphes > Nycticryphes semicollaris. Next base: position 378,579 of record VXBJ01005174.1, read on the forward strand.
TTTTCAGTAAAGTGACAGTAAAGGACAAGGCCTCCCAAAAGGAGCAGATAGGCCCAAATCTACAGAAATTTTTCAATTTTTGGTAGGGGATGAAAGAAGAGGGGACAGCGTAGAAGTGACATTAAGAGGATGAGTTTTGCAGCTACTCGAGACATGCACTTCAGCTTTTGCTCATGGTCACAAGAAGTATAAACATTTCATTAAATACTGCTGAGTTTTTTCACTTTGCAATGACAACTCAGAGATAGTACCAAAACCTCCTGCACAGTGAAACAGCTAAACAGAGACTTAGCCCTTTTAAAATGAGATGCAAGAAGATGTTATGAGAGCAGCCTCTCTCGTATTTTAATAAAAAAGCATACGGCAAAAATTTTAACTAACTTCATATATGGCTGCTTGAAAGAGGGCAATACTTTTTACTGGTCTATAGAGACATATTGTGCTGATCTATGGTGTCTAACAGGTGATATTTGCTTCTTTTCCTGCTGTAATGATGAATCTGTACAACCCTCTTTGGCACATGGGCAGGACTTTTCTGTGCGTGAATTTTTTCTAAGCGGTTTCTGAGTTTTCATTTCACCTTGAACAGTTTCTGCCTGAGATCTGATAAACCTTTCTTTAATAAAGCAAGATTTTAATAAAGAAAGGGACAGGGAATCTGTTTGTAATCAGCACTCTCCTAATGTAACAAATTTAACAAGTATCCTGATTCTAAATGATTATGCCTTAGTTGCTTGTGAAATGAAGCAAGTCCATTACACTTTTTCTTTGATTTCAGAAGTAGCTGCATCTAAGTTGAATGTTATCTCTTTAGCTCGTAAATAGCCAAGGTATTAAAATGTGCTAAATGCAAATAGAATTTGTACCATAATATGCTTTAATTTGATTTGACATTAGATTTCATCTCCTCATCTTTCATGATAGCTATTGAAAAGATATAATTTTATGTTGAAGTCTTAAATTTTACCTTCAGTGTGTTCCAATACATGGAAATTGAGGAGGGAAAAGTTACAGTGCAGAGTTGTAGACACATGCAAATTAAGTTTTGACTTTGATTATATTTTTTGCACTTGCTATTTGAGATGTGCACTCATTCTATTTTTCTTTTCGGTGAATATTTATCCTGATGGCTATCACTAAATAATTGCTTGGTGTCTAAAGCTCTTTTCATATGACGGGCAATTTAAAACCTTGATCAAGGTCAATTGTTAAGGTGTCGAAATCTGAAAATTTAATCATCACCAAGAGTAAAATGATACTCAGAATTATGCCTTTAAGAAAAGCCACTATTTACCAAGGAAAGTGTTTTTTTTCTATCCTGTGATCATAGTAATTTCTGAAGTGGAGCATCTTAGAATCTGCTTTGACTTATTCACTTGAGAAAATGGATGGCTATTCATTCACTTGGCAAATTCTGGACAGCTAGTCAGAAAAACATACAAAATCCAATCTGATCAACAGAAACTCAGGTTTTGTCTACAACTTAAAGAAACTTAGTGCACTAACCACAGTTTGGTGTGCCTCTTACACTTGCAATGCACTGCAAGTCCTTGCCTCAACTGAAAACAAGAATTCACAGTCACTTTTGATAAGACTCATGTGAATTTATGCCAACTGGACTGTGGTATTCCGTGGAGCCAGGCTTTCCTTCTAGATCCAGCTTTAGCTCATGTGAGACTTTAACAGCATTTTCTCATGCCAATAGTTCCTGTACAGCAGGCAATTAAAGTTTTAGTTGCTTTATCTGACAATTTTTTGAACCCATCATTGCAAAATACTACAAGATTTCTAATGGCTTACTTGCATGCACAAAGTGGGTACATGAGAATCCTATCTGCAGTTCGCAGTTACACACAGCCATGAATTTAGATATACAGGTGACTGACCCAACAGTGTATGATGGGGGCTTGTTCAGCTGGACAACAAGACCTTCTGTTTCTAGCTGGAGAGTTCCACACCATCTGATAATCCTTGTGTTGCACTGGGAGCAGTGCTGTCATCTTTTTTGGTGTGGTGCCTCACATCAGAGCAGTCACTGGAAAAGACACAAAATAAATGTCCTAGTACAAAAGATTGCTTACCAAGGATCTCAAAAGCAACTCAGACTGCACTTGTTGCTGTTTTCAAGATGCAAATCCAGTGCTCCATCCAGTGGAAACCCAAGGACTGGCATATCTGGAGGCTGTATATTTTTGAGCAGTAAAAATAACAATTTACTAGGATGGCTAGTCCAGAGCAATCCCTACCACCTTCTTGAAATAATCTCAGCTGCTTAGTGAGTGCATCTCAAGTTCTTCAGGTGCTTTTGTTTATTTTTCTTTGTTATTTTTTTTTTTTTATTTTTAAAGATTCTTCCTGATAGGCACATCAAGAATTTACCTGGGGAATGGCACATACTTTGTTTCTGAATGGATATTGAGTCTTTGCCCACAGCTGAGAAGATACCGCTGATACCTTTTGATACCTCAGAGAAGGCAGGACAGCAGAGTGTCATGATGGTAACTGTTGGTTTAGTACCAAGCATGTGTTGTTACTGCCATTAGCAAGCAAAACTGAAGACTACACAGAAGGATGCTGCACTGACAGTGCTTTATAAAAACAGTATGTATGTAGTTGTTCCTGGTACCAAAGGGCCTGTTTCTGGAAAAATGCACAGGACCCCATTTGCTAGGCACTCTAAATAGCAGATCTTTATTCAGGTTAGTGCCATAACTATTTTTCTAGCACCTTAGGGGAGGGGAAAGGAGGGGAGAGGAGGGGAGGGGAGGAGAGAAAATAGAAGGACAGGGAAATACAAGGTTTTGTTCAAAGCACAGCTTCCTCTAAGGACACAAAGGCAATGCTAGAAAAGAAGCTGGGTGCAATTCTGAAAGAATCAGATCTCTACACAGAAGTATATTATCTCTGTTTTCGAATGTGGACTTTAAAAAATAGTAAATATTAAATTACTTGACTTGCCCAAAGTCACGAAAGAAATTTATCAAACTGAGAGCTCCAATTACCTTGTTCAGTTCCCAGTTTAGACTACAAAGTCACCCTTCATTTAAAAGTAATTCAGGTCAGACTATTTGAAATGTTTCTGTGACTGTTTTTTCTTATTGTCCCACTACTGAAATGTTGCTACAAATACTTTTAACTTGGAACCTAAAAGCACATCAGCAGCCATGAAAGCCTTTCTTCTGAAAAAAGTGTTTCATTTTCTTTCGGGTTATTTGTTTTTTTCCCTTTGGTAGGCGTTCAGCCCTTTTTACTAGGTCTCTTCTTGCCACCTTAAATTAAATTCATAAAAATGTCAGAATGCAAGTGATCAAATTTTTTTCTCATCCACACTGCAGTTCTATTGAGAATTTTTCCCAAAATGATACTATTTAAATCTGACTATTGACAATAAATTTATTGCTTACAGAGCTCCAAATATGTGATATCTTTTCCTTCACTTTCCTGACTTTATGCTTGCAACTTTTTCCTTTTCTGGGAAAATATTGCCACCCACAAAGCACTTTTCTCTATGTAAAAGAAATTCTTTTGTCCCTGCCATAAACGGGTCATATAAGGTAAGGCTTCAAGATGAAAAATAAGCTTGAATCCATTATGAGAAGCAACAAGATTTATATTTAAGAAAAATAGTCTCTTTCCCTTCCTCAGTTTTTGATTCATATTTAGTTTTTAGCAACAGAAATCTGTTGTCATGGCCCTGAAAATTGCTGAGGTATTAAAAAAATACCCATATGACCCTTAGCCTACCAGTGTCAGTACCAAATGTAGAGGTATTAATATGAAAAAATTAGTTTAGCATGCACTATTTTGTGTTTTACAAGAATCATTGCATGCTGAAAGCAAGACTATAACAGTGCTTCCAACACTCATGATTTTATTACAAGTCTCATGATATTTGGTGTTTTTCCTTAAAACACCAACTCCTGGAGACATCTCATTACCTGTGATTCTCAGCTTTCATTGAAAAGCAATGCCTTTCACTCTTGTAGTTGCAGAGAAAAACATGCAAGTCTGAGCCCTAAAGACTTGAGAAGGCAAAGGTAAAGGCCAAAAATTTTTAAAATTCCAGTCTTTAAGTTGAACTTAACTGTCTTTGGTTCTGAGTGATCAAGACTGAGCATAGATCTAATATAAAGTTCATGGATTAAAAAATTTTAAATTAATTTAAGTATATTAACTACATATATATATGTGTGTGTATATATATATAACACTACATATAGTTACAATTACAACTACAAACCACAGATTTTTAGATCTTTATGTTTGCTGCTTCAGATTTAAGTCTTATACTACAGACTTTGAAGATGTAAACCTCCACAAAAGTAGGTGAGTTAGGGAAACAGAATATTCATGTGGTCAGTATAGATTTATGCCCTGTAGTAAGTATTTCTATATCTAAGAATATAACATATAAAAATATTAGAAGAATATTGCATAGGATTATGTTGATAATTTGAACCTAACCTGTGTTTGCAGCACTTACTATTTAAAATTGGAAAATTATCAAGTCATACATCACAATAGTAAAATCTCTTAATTTTGGCTGTATGTGCAGAGCTGCACAGGAACGGTGAAGGAATGTGTGGGAGAGGGGGGAAGTATAATAGATTCACTTGAAGGCTACTTTGAAATGCTTTAATTCCTTTCCTGAGAAAAGTGACTAGGATCACTTGTGTTTATCAGAGGGTTTACACAAAAATGAATATGTTAAAAATACAATTATCTCTTCCTGCAGGACTTGTTTTCTGTTCTGCAATAAGAGAATAAAACCAATACCATGTGCCCCAGGTGGTTTGTTATGCAGCATGAATGGCAACCAACAAAAAACACAGAAGAGCACACAGCTTGTAAATGATAAATATATAGGAATGTATTTGTCTTCAAATATAAAAATAGCTCAGAAATAACTTTTGATTGGAAAATTCATAAATTACTACAATGTGTTATTATTTTAACATTTATTCATCCGTACATGTTTATATTCTACCAATCAATATTTAACTCAGCTCATGATCCCACCACATTCTATTTATACTTACATATCTGAATCAGACAAAGTTTTTACAGCTATGTGGTAAATTCCAGTCATGCAGTTCTGACTTTTTATGATTTGTTCGAAGAAATAAGTGAGCCAAGCAGATGAACTGGAAGGGAAAAAAAAAATTTAAAAAAAAAAAAAAAGAAGAAAGAGGTCAAAGAACAATTTCTTGATAGAAAATGAGAAATTGAAATATCTGAGTAGAATTGGCTCCAAGTAAAATGCTTTTCTTCTTTTTGACTAGGGTTTTTCTACCAGTATAATTGTAGCTTGTTTTTAAAATTGGAGTTGTAGCGTAGCCAGTGCCAAACCAAACAGAGCTGGCTACAGGGTTTTGATCATTTTCTCTGGCCCACACAAATGCCTACCTACTGTAATTATTACAATACTTCCTCATGATGCTGTGTTCATTGTGCTGGTCATGAAGTTTCACAAACATCAGTTAGGAAGCAGCCTTTCACTTCCCACCACTCCTCTACCTTCTCCTCCCCTGAGTTTGCATCTGAAGCAAAATGGTCAAGGGAAAAAAAGGAGGAGAAAACTTTCTCATACACATATATATATATGTACACATACACATACATACTCCTGTGTGTAAATACATTTCAGAAAAACTATGAAAAACTATGTTACATTTTTGCACCTCCACTCTCTCCCATATACAAAGTCTTTGAAAGATGTAGTGGCCAGCACCGTTGGCTGATGATGATGATGAAGATGTGCTGTGTGTCAGGCTGCCACCATGGCTCTGCTTGAGCATTACTCCTACAGTGATAGTAGACAAAACCTTTTAATATTATCTCTTTGGTGTGACAAGGAGGAAGCTCTTCCCCTTTCTGGGATTCAATAACAAAGCCTCAGGTCATCCTGACTGTCCCTTGTGGGGACTCAGGGGTTCCAGCACCCCTAGGCCTTTTTGGGGTCCTGCCTGCGGGCTCTGCATGGAGCATGATTTGCAGTCACCCCTTCCAGGTAACCACACTTCGGGATCATGTTCTTACAAAGCCATTTGAATCCAGGTACAAAAAATTGCTTTACTTCATATAATCACAGGATCATAGAGTTGAAAGGGACCTTAAAGATCATCTAGTTTCAACTCCCCTGCCATGGGCAGGGGACACCTTTCACTAGACCAGGTTGCTCAAAGGCCCATACAACCTGCTCTTGAACACCTGCAGAGATGGGGCATCCACAACTTCTCTGGGCAACCTGTTCCAGTGTCTCACCACCGACACAGTAAAGAATTTCTTCCTAGTCTAAATCTCTCCTCTTTCAGTTTAAAACCGTGACCCCTTATATCACTACAGTCACTCATAAAGAGTCTCTCCCTGTCTTTTCTGTAGGCCCCCTTAAGGGACTGTAAGGCTGAAAAACCCCAACTCTCTCAGCCTATCCTCATAGGAGAGGTGCTCCAACCCTCTTATCATCTTCATGACTCACCTCTGGACCCCATCCAATAGGGCCACGTCCTTCCTATTTTGAGGGCCTTCCTGCTTTCTATTTCCCCTTACTTTGTTTTTCACTCTTAATATATTAACATACTGGCTTTTGCTCCATTAAACTAAAATTTTCAACTAAATATCTAAGCGGTTAATCCCATTAAGCTTTTTATTGGATTTGAAATGGATTTGTCAAGGAAACAGTATTGCTGCAATTTATGAATACCCTCCAGCGCCTTTTAGAGACAACTGTCTCTGCATTTGGAACAGGAAATGTTAAATGGAAATTGAGAGAGAATTTGTAAGATTTATTTTCCACTACTTCAAGCCTTCAAGAGCTTGATCTGAAAAATAGATTATTCCTTTTCTCCTTGTGTCCAAGGGACAGTGCTATATTTTTTTAATAAAGATCATATAGCCTTGGAAAGCCATTTAACAAGCTTCCTCGGGATATTACAGTGCAAGCAAAGTTCGTCTATGAAAAAATCTTAAATGTGGAAAAATATTTTTAATTTTGGGCAAGCCATGGCTCACTTATTTGACTTTTTTTTTAAATGAAGTTACCAAAGAGATGTTGTCCCGAAATACCCTGATCTGCAATGATTAAACTCAATCTTGTCTGGAGGCCTGGCACAAGTCCTTTGCATCATAGCTTAATGATTTATTTTGCTTGGAAAGTAGTCGTAGTCCTGAACTTGTCCTTATTTAAGTCCAAATGACTTCCATGGGAGCTGATTCAGACCCTCTAGTTTATGTGACCAAAAATGAAACTTGCTTTGAATAAATGGTGTTGGGCCCAGGGCACAGTAGGGCACAGCCATGTGAAATACATTTTTATTCTCAAATAGGGTAGTTGAAACATATCTTGAAGTAGACCCCAGCCGCATCACCTGCTGCCAAAGGACTGCAAGACCAGGCCAAAAGCAGCCTGACCACTTGTGGGTACATTCTTCTTGTTTCCATCCATTTGGGTAGAAATCCCTCATGGCACAGTTATGTGTGGGGTGACTGCTGAGGTGGGCAGGAGGGAGGAGAGGGGGGCAGCCAGGTGAAACCACAATAATTCTGTGGCTGTGGGGCAGAGCGGACTCCAGGCGGGTGAGCACAGGAGGTGCTGGGAAGGACCTGTGTGGCCCTCATGTGAGAGCCAGGCACTGTTTCAGGGACCTTCAGAGGGGATCTAGCTTCTAAGGTCTCCTGATCCCCTCGATGGGCTACAACAGGGCTGTGTGCAATGCGCTGATTTACTGTCGGTAACACATTTCTTCATTCTCTGTCCCTTGGGCTGGATTATGTCATCATGCCAGGGCATTAACCTAGGGCTTGTGCATCTAAATTTATTTTGGTTTGGGATTTTTTTCTCTTCTAATATTACAGCTTTGCCTCTAGTTTATAAATATTCCATTTAAGGAGCTATTTAGCAGTAACAACATTCCTGAGCACAATCCAAGAATTGAGCTAATTATGGCTCCCCTTCAAAAATACGTCTCCATTCCCCCTGCAGTGGCCTTCTCTCCCCTGTGGTCAAAGAGGCTGAAGATAATAAAGTGCAAAAAACTCCTACCTAAATAAACATATGAATTAATTGGATACACTCTCTCTGACAGATTAGTAAATCCCAGTCTTGCAATCCTTATTTATGTGAGCCATCCTGCTGAGTGGAAATATTTGTGTAAGTAATACCCTGATTTTTAAGAATTATATTGAAAACCCATAGAACACAGGAGTTTTTTTCAGTATCTTCCATAAATAGGAAAAGACGGAGTGACAAGTAATCTGTTTAAACTACTTATTAGCTAATTGAAGCAACTGGTGATAAAGATACTAAGAAAGTTCCTTCTCTTGCAGTTACATAGCTGTTGCGTTAATTTTTCACTTTCACATCCAAGAAAAAGCATGTCTTCAAGGATCCTTGGAAAAAAAAAAGTCTCTCTGTTTATAGGCAGCACAGTTCCACATTCGTGGTATATGGAACACCAAATGTCCTGGGATAGCCAGCATCCTGGCAGAGCGCCATGCATCTTAGTATATGGTAGGAGAGCCAAATTTCCTCCTGCACAGTATGTCTATAAATAAAGTGCTTCTTCCACAAGGAATTAAATTGAAGCATTTTTCCAACCAGCATGCAAATACAGGGTTTTTTTTCCCCTTACTGAAAGTAATATCCAATTTATTATATTAGTTTAAGGTCAGAATTATTTTAATGATGATATTAAAATGCCTTCTCCCTGGCTTTCACAGGGATACAAAAAAAAAAAACNAGCATCCTTCAACTGTCTGTGATTAAAGTGTTATATGTACATCTCGGCAGGAATTTAGAGTTAATTGGTAAAGGTTGCCACTCCAGCCTTGAGACTGTGTTTGTATTCAGTGTGTAACTTCTTTGGGGTATTTGTGCAGTGTATTTGCACAGCACCTAGCAAAAACTCATATTTTTTGCTGATGGTTCTAAGGAGATACTAGAAAATAAATTAATATTATATGATTTTTAATCTAAAATATGGATATAATCAAACTGTTATCAAGTTGCTTTTATCTGTAACTCTTATTCAGAACATATGGTTCTATATTTATGTGATTGAGTAATAAGGTTGTTGCAAAATGAAGAGAAAAGGTTAGGGCATCTTCATCCGGTTGCTTTGGTAGCTTAAATTTGCTGTAACAATAAGTCTAAGAAGATATCTCTGCTTTTCAGTCAGAGCAGGATTGTGCCACATCACCCCTTTCATGAATGAGGACTGAAAGGAAACTAGAGTGGCATCATCCTGTTGAACTTCAAATATTAATAATATTCTGCAAATATTAATAATATTTGAAGTTCAACAAGCAAAGTCAACATTCCACAGTCCAACATGCAAAGTCTGTCTTATGTGACTTTGTTTTATTAATATGAAATGGCTCAGAGACCATCAGGAGACAAGGGCTTTCTTCTGTTCCTTCCAAATCTTCGGTCTTCATCCAGAGTAATCACGTAATGTATCTGCAATGTTTTATCTTCTTCTTGCACGCTAGTTTCTCAAAGGAGAAATCTACCTATCTTTCTTTCTTTCTCTCTTTCTCTCTCTCTTTCTTTCTTTCTTTTTTTTTTTTTTTGAGAAGGAACAATTTCAACCTACTTGTTTTCCTTTCTCTCTTATTACAAAATTTGTATATCTTTTCTCTTTTTTTTCTCCTTTCTCTTCCATTATGAAAGCTTTTTGCATACAAATAGTATCTCTCATACAGAACTACTTCCAGAAGGAAATGTTTACTGCAGTGACATCCCATACGGTAAGAAGGAAGAAGTTACAATATTTAATCAGAACTGGAAATTAGATTCTTCATGTTACAACTAGAGGCAGTATTAAAAACAAGAGCTTTGTAAAAGCGCTGCCTCTATTATTGAACAGAGGAAGGAGTTAATATTTTTCTTGTGATTACTTTCCAGTGAAAAACAGTATTTTTAAACAAATTTTGATATAGTACATGCAGAATAGTTTCTTTGTAGCTTTGTCTGTGCCTCCCACTTGGAATGACAGCCAGAAAGGTGTCATACATAGACCTAAGTGGGGCCATCTTTTTTTAAGACAAAGTATGTTCTTAAATAATAAATGATCCTGGCAAGTTGTTTATTACCAGCAGTTAATGATCTGTTTATTAGTTAAAGTCTGTGGCTGTTAACACTCTAACAAATCAGTTCACTCTGTTAAACATCAATTTTGAGTACATTATTGGTATTAACCATACAGAGAACTGAAACTGTTGCAGACAGTTGATTTTATTGCTATGGCAGAATTGTATAATAGGAGGCAAAGGTGTTCAATAGTATACTGATGTTTTTGAAAAGAAAAATAGATTAGGTTATATTTGTTTGTATTGGTTAACAACTGGCTTTTATTCATAGTGAATGTGTATTCTCATTTTCAAAATGTCTTTCAAGCAGGCTCAGTTTAAAGTCCTACATTTTGTCATTTCCATGTTTTTAAGAGTGTAAGGATTACTTTTGCTTGCTTGCATATAGTCTGGGGGGAAAAAATGATGGCCTTAAAAATTAACTTCTAGAAGGTGTGTGGAATGAATAGCTTGCATTAAAAAAAAAGAGAAAAAAATACCCAAATGCTCAGAAAGCAAATACTGCTAACACCGTTTGTTTGCCTGAGCAATTGGCACTGGATCAACTGGTTTTCCAGACTAGTTGCAGCTACTGGGAGGAATAGGCGGAGACACAGTTTGAAGATCCTGGTGTTGGCTCTGCATTAAGCTATGCTTCACTTACATCATGTTAAAATCCCACAAGTGTCTTCAACAAAATAAAGTTCCAAATGGAAGGCTTGGGATATTAGGTGCTCTTGATGAGAATATTTGGTCTTGAGTGGAATGGTGTTCTACAAGGTTTTGGCTCTGCCTAGCCCCAAACCATAAAATACACGTATTGCAATTTTGCATCTGATCAGGAAACAAAGCTGTAAAAGTAGGTTCACTCCGAGGGCTCAAGTAGTGGTAATAAGTCTGGCAAGGCTGGATAAATAGGTGTGAGAATTACATTCCAACCCACAAATTCAAGAGTTCAGATCTGTTCTTTCGATTTTGGCCCACTTGTCATAAAAGGTAGCTCTGATACTTTCAGCATTTAGAAATAATCTACTGATACATTAGCAGAAAGTAATCCCCAAAAGCTTTTCTCTAAAATGTAGCAAAAAAAAATTTTCCTCAATCTGCTCAACAGCTAAAATACTATTCATTTTTTTGCTGTGTTGGATTAATTGATTGATGCAAAGCCTTATATGGGCCTAGTATTATTTCTCTCAGTTGTAGAATGGCTTGTTCTGATTTAACTTAAGTCTTTCTTGATTCAGTTGAACTCAGCTAAAATAAACATAGTTAATACAGTAATCAGTGGTTCATAACACTCAGACAGAGCAAAGGCTATCTCAAAAGAACATTCTAAATTAAATCACACTGACTTTAAATTGATAATCTGCAACTTCCTTGAGGTAGAAGAAATTACTGGAAAACGTGTTGTACCGCCACAACTGTGGCTGTAGTCTAAAAGGTCAGTACAAAACAAGAATTCAGTAACAAAAGTGACACTTTGGACCCTGAACAGCGGGATGTCTAGCAGAGCTTTCTGTAATGGTATTAAAGTATTTGGCTCTTTTCACGTTTGCCAACCTATTTACTGGCCTGTTATAGGAGGAATAGGAGGGCCTGTGGTTTACACCCAATGTCAACAACGAGATAATTTCCCTAAAAGTACTGCTTTTTCAAGAGTTTTAATTACCCCAGAGGTCCTGTGGTTTTCATCTGTCCCTGCAATTAGCCACTTCTCCCACGGGAAGGTATTTGCAATGTAATCTGAATTAAAACCTAATCCAACTCCTGTTAAAACCGAAGGTGCTGAAGATCTGCTGAAAATCTCTCACTGTCTGTTTGGTGCCAGCGTATCTTGCTTAGGGTCTTGAGCTTCTGTCACACAGGGGCAGTCTGACCAGCTTCAGGAAAGGCCTGGGAAACGAAGCGACAGCAGATGTGAGCTTGGCTCTCCCCTGTGCTAAGCAGTGGCACAGACTTCCCCGCTTTCCTCTGGGAGCACTGAATCACGTTTACATTTTACAAAGCCTATGGAGTTCATAGACCAATGACATAGAAGTGGTGTTAGGTGAAGTCACATCGCTCACTGCAGCCCTTGAGGATTACTGACGGCATCTGAAAGTTTCTGCAGTTGGCATTCTGAATCACTTAATTCACAGGGTGCATTATGAACACAGCAAGATTACGCAAAGTCATAACCATCCAAGGAAGGTATTTGTGGTGGTTGCTGTTTCAGCTGATTGTTAGTGATATAAATGCAAATGTACTGACACTTGCTTCTTGCCTGAAATGTAATGAACTCTATGTATGTTTATTTGTGTTTATATATTAAAGCCCTGTGTTGGATGACATGAATGTAAAATGTGGTTTTCTTCCCTGACATGAAGAGCTTTTACTGCCCCTTATTCTAACCTGTTTATACAGTGCCACATAGCAATGAGTGGTTTTAATAGAAAAACCTCTGATTTGTTTCTGGTAGTACATATTTTTTCTTATCAATGTATGCTTCACTCTGCAATACCCAATAGACTCTTCCTGTACTTTTATTTTCCTTCCAGCTGTAAGAATAAGGCTCCATTTAAATCCCACTTAATGAACACCATAAATGACACATCAGAGAAAAAGTTATGTTTTTCCAGTGAGGCTTGAGAGTGTTTGAAATCAGCCCTCGGTTTCAAGTGATAGATAGATAGCAGCCAGGCTGGCAGAGCAGAAGAAGGGTAAGAGGGGAGTTTTATAGGCTGGAGGGGTCACTGTGACTTGAGGGGACATGTCACTATCACACTTGATGAGATAAGCAAACACAAAAATTATGCTATTTTATGTCCTATGGTTCTTTCTCTTTATGAATAGCATCTTTCCTGCAGCTGTCATTCTCAGCACAGAAATGTTACATAGTCGGTAAACAGGCAGAAAATTCAACTGCAGGTTCAAAATCAATGGTGTCAAATTTGTAATTACTGAATTTTCTCTTCTGGATTTTCACAGAAAAAGTACACCAGTTCAATCAAGAAGGATTTCAGAACAAATGTACTGGTGGAATTGCTGTGCGTAGACTAACTCCTGGATTGCCTGAGAAGAGTGAATACCTCAGTTTTCCTCCTTGAGAATTTGTCTTTGAGGCTTCACAACATGCAACACAACTAAATGTGGTATATAGTGCAGAAAATTTAAGACACAATCTGAAGACTGTCTATCACTCTCTCTTTGAGAACAGAGCGAGCAAATGGCACACTCATTTAATGTTTGTGTTAACCATAGTCAGTTCTGCAGTCAAGGCATTCTTTGCATAAGAAAGATAGATTTCTTTCAACATAGCTCTTTCAAGAGCTTGATGTTCATGTTTAAATCATCTTATAATTAAGAATCCAGTTGTTGGGGCCAGAGTTTAGACTAGGGAATATTTGTAGAAAATATTTAAGGTTATTATCTGCTTTCCCTGGATCCTGCTAATGTTTCAACATGGGCCAGTCTCCTTTTGCTGAATTAGGGCAGGCTGAGGTTAGGAAAACCTAAAATTAGTGGGATTTAAACTCTAACAGCTAGACTAAAGCATTAGTTGTCTGGTGAGTGATGCCTTAGATATCTGTAAAAAAATATTTTACAAGCAAAGGAAACCAAAGCAGTGCACTACATGTTTTGGACAGACTGAGATTATGTATATTGGAAATTTTTGGGTTATAAAGTTTCAAAAAGTTCTCCAAAACTTTTACAAGTTTTCTCTGTGTATTACAAAATGTATATATGCTGGAACTTCACATGACACCGATGATGGTTTTTGCAATGCCTTAAAGTACATAAGCAGGTAACTTTTCAGATAGATCCCCAAATCAGTAACTAAAACCGGTAGACATTTAAGTACAGGCAGCTATGGTGACAGCTGTTGTTGGGCTAACAGTCTGAGTTCTGAAAAGACCTGGGGTCTCAGTAGGACTTTTGCTGCTAAATTGCATAACTTTCCTTATCTTTGGTCACTCACAAACAGGAAGTGGTAAAAGCCCACAGCTTACTTTAAAGTAAGCCTGCTGGGTGAAATGATGGGCTTTATTTAGGATCATGCAATAGGGTACAGTATAGGTCTGCAACTCACTTCCTCGAGGTAGCTGTGCAGATGCTCATGGTACACGTGACATTCAGGCTCAAAGTGTTCTCAGTACAAAAAGCTTTTCCATGTACAGATTTAGTGTAGACCAAGAGTGCTCTATAAATTCACATTCCTTGTGCACTGACTTTCTTGGTTAGATCTGTCCCAAATTGCCTTGTGCCCGTTGCATTTTCTCAACATGCATATTTACTCCCCTGAGGTTAAATCACACTGAAGAACTGGCCCAAGAAATACAGCTATCCATCCCGCAAAGTTTTAAGTGTAAGCTGATGTATGTTGATGTATCCACTGCAAGAGGCGGAGTGGAGAAAGATTCATTATTCCCTCTCTCTGAGAATATTTTGCCAATGGCAAAAGTCATGCAACGATTCATCCTTGCTCTCCAAAGCATGTTATGCCATGTCAGCACATAAACAAAGAAGTAATTGATAAAAATTCTGAAAAAGGAACTATCCCTGACTTTTGGCTGCTGTATCATGTTCTATGCTCAATTTCTGGTCCAGAATTATATCTAACTGTGCACCACACTGACCTCCTGAAACAGGCATCAGGCCCAGATCATGATCTTGCATATCTTACTAAAACTTTGGAACAAATCCATCAAGAAAACTCAGAATTTACATTATAATAAAAGAACAGAGTTTCCTTCCATATCAAAAGGTTGAAGACTGGACTGCATGGAAACAGTCCATAAAAATTAGAAAGAAAGATAGAAGCAAAGGGCAACACGTCTTATCTTGAAGAGAGCTGCAAATGGATAAATACTGATATAATATTCCTGATTGACATACTTCAGTGACATACTTGTTGCTCCAGAATATTATATAATGCCAAATTATAAAAATTCCTTATCTCATTAGATGGGGTTCGAAGTCTAATAAGCACATGCTGCAAAATTTTCATCTATAGGTGAATATACATGGCAGGACTTTGAAAATGGAGTCCTGCTTTGGGGATAGCTAGTTAGGAAGGAAATAGCCATAAATTAATCTAGACTTCAAGATAATTGTATCTAATTTTAAAGTCTTCTCGTGACTTTCAGAAAGGTATCAAAGGTCCTAAATCTACCAACATTATAAATGAAAATGGTTTTAGATATAGTAAAAAGAAACAAACCAAGCTTTATAATATCATATAAATACAACTTTTTACTTCTGTCCTCTGGTGGAGTCTTGCATTCAGTTCCACAAATGACCTTTGCTGTAAATAGGCCGTTGGTTTTTACGCATAATGCATAAATTAGAACTCAAATGGGGATATAGCTGACTGACAGTGGTGTGGTTACATCTAGATACTTAGATTAAGGTTGAGAGCATTAGTAGTTAAGCATAATAATTATTCCTCCTCAGTTGCTTCACTGGATGGTCTTGGTTTATCTGTCTAAAGTAACCACTGGTCACTAAAACTGATTATAGTGATACTATTTATTTCATTACTTCAAGATACCATCTAACCAAGGTAGCAATTTTGAGATTCCTTCTGGCATATTTGCCTTGCTTTCTTCAAATCTATTACCATTAATTATATATTTATCTACTATAATTTTTTTCCACTTTTGACCTTAATTTTTAATATAAGTTCCTGTATTTTTCAAAAAAACCCATGCAAACATTCATTATATGTATCTGTCACACTTCATTCAAAAAAACTCAGGTTTCAGTTATGGGAAAGACAAATGACTTTTAGGTGGCAGATCCATCTCCCTGCTTCAGTTCCAATTCAAAATCACTGGCAATTGCCAAGCAGACCTCCACAGGTGTGGGCCCCATCTCTAGTTCCACTAGTGATTTCTGTGATGTTGTGTATACACAGTGATACGATACAGTGATATCATAAACTCTAAAGCTCCTAAAAAAACACAGAAGTTTCAAAAATACATCATGTGTATGTTATGGAAAACAATGCAGTAGCTGTCTTTTGTGCAGTTGACTTATTTATTTTTAAAGCTGACTTTGTTGCTCTAACTCCCTAGAAAAGCCTTTTGAGGCTCTTTGCATTACAAATAAAGGGCTATTTTGGGTGTAATCGTCCAGGGCCTTTTCAGAGTGAGGAGAGGTTCTGATGGCATTAAGTACATACAGTTTATAAAACAAAGAAGAGCTTTAGCCAATGTAATAATACTTGTGTAGAAAGATAAGTGCTGACCACACACAATTTCTGTTGACTTGATTTGTAGCTGTGTGTGTTCAGGATCTCTTGTGGTTTAAAATCCAGTGTGTTACATGATGATCCAAAAATTTAGTTCAGTCATTGGAAAGAGGCAAATCAACAACAGAGCTCTTAGTTTGCTTTATGTTTGTCAATCGGCCTTTTTTTTTTTTAATTGCTGTACTTATATTAGTATAAACCCTGGCATAGAAAGAAATCTAATAACATAATGATGCTTAAAACGAGCACAGTTTATGCACATTATACATAGGGATTGCATACACACAAATATCTATGAACTATTATATGTGACTCTGTGAATAACATAGAGAATTAGAATTATTCACCCTACAGAGAAAAAGTAAAGTACAAAAAAGTTAAAAAAGTACAAAAGAGCGAAGCCACCTTGCCTTGAAAGCTTGGAAGCACACTGTTATGGTGTGATTCAACTGCAGCAGAAATTTTGGCTGTTGGCTCCACTGGGATAGAGACAAATTTCTAAAATATGGGTCGGTCCCGTGTGTGCAGCAGAATTCTGCTGTGTCAGCCTCTACAGCACATCCCCTGGCATGAAACTTTTTCTTCATGTAGGTCATCCAGATCACCCCATTTTACTGAGCTTAAGCAGATTTGATCCCAACATCTTTGAGTAAAATATCTCACTAAAACTGTGTTTGATGGAAAGCAAAATTACCAAGTAGCAGGGCATCCTCCTGTTGACCCCTGCAAGTGTAGTCAAGGACCCAAAGTGCTTTCCCACTGTCCCCTTGAAAAGATGTATTATTTTAAAAGATTCTTCTTGGCAAGGATCCGTGCGGTTTAGATGTAGATTCTTCTGTTTAGAGGAAAAGTCTTCTTCCTGCTAAATCACTGAAGTTATACCTCTTTGTTTGCCAAGTGTGTTGTGGATTGGAGTACATATGAACTCTGCAAAAACCCTCTCTTTTGCCTTTGTTCACATTCATGGAGACTTTTAAGAGATTCTACTCTCTTCATTAGATGACGTCACATCAGACTGAATCCACATCAGCTTTTAAATTGCTATAGCATCAGAATTGTCTACAGCAGAATATGCCTATGTTGGCTCGTTACAATTCTGAAAAAAGTCACCTCTGACCACTAACAAAGGGGTAGTGTATCTTGAGAACTCTGTGTATGACAAACTGACATATACAATAAATATGAATGTTACTACAGTAACAGATTGAAATTATATAGTTCATTTAAACCTTTTTCCAACTTCAGCTGAGTCCCAGCAAAAGCACACAGGAAATAAACATATTGAGCTGTCTGGCACCAGGCAACTATCCAGGTCCTGTTCTGTCTAGCACTGGGCTAGGCTTATCCACCCAATCAACATTAGGAGGTTTATTTATGTGAGACAGATATATTAGTAATAAATGGATTTATTCAGTAGCTTGGTGGATTTATACACGTAGAAAATCATTTTAGTTTAAGGAGACTTAAAACTGAGTGACTCCACTACTTTTATGGGCTGTATCCTGAAGCCCTTAGCAAGTTCTATTCTCCTCTTCACAAGAAAAAAAAATAACAACCCCAAACCAAACTGAAATCAATGGGATGTTTGCTGGAGCAAAAACTGCAGAAGACTTAGGAACTGGTGAAATGCAAGTGAACGTGCAGCTCGCTAAGTGGCAATTCAAAGGGTTATTATATATTTATATATACATTTTATGCAATACCCCGTATATAAAAGTCTGGTTCAATTTTTTCCAGACCAACATGGTCTGGAAAAGAGAAACAACTGATAGAATTCAGAAGGGATATCTGGGTTTTCTTTATCACACCTATTTGTACTTTAGACAGATTTTGTTCTAAGGCATTAATTTGACATGCAAGTCAGGTCTGTGCTACGTTGAAGTCTGTTTTCACTGATTCATCTGTTTTTGAGAAAACAAGACAGAGAATTCGCTTTAGTGCTATGGCTAATCCATTTCAATCAGATAGTGAGTGGCACATTCTCACCTCATTTGCAGTTTTTAATTCCAGTTGGACATTGCTTTTGAAATGTCCCTTCTCTTTCTCCCCTTTATTCTGCCACTTGAAAGTTGAAATGTAGCAAGAATGTAATGTTAGGTGCCAGTTTTCTGAATTACAGGGTGACTGCTTTAGCTGATCCCAAAAAGCAAGTGTCTTTTTATACCGCATAAAAGCCTGAAATGTTTACATATCAAAAGGCTATAGGCCAATTTCTGTCAAAATTATACATGAAGTTAAGCAGTACAAGCAATTTATTTAAACACTAGTCATTGTAGAAAAATCCAAAACCATATGCTCTTTTAGCAGTTTTTCACAAATGCATTTGACCCATGACTTGGCAAGACATGCATGCTTCATAATTTACCTAAATTTCAAATCCCCTCGACATTTAAATAAAAGATCTTCATTAATAAAGTTTATATGAATGAAAACTTTAGAAGTTGATATTGTTAGCGGGAAGTTTTAGAAAAGGGAAAAAAAAAAAAAAGAAAAAAACAAAACGCGTTTCTGCCTCGTTTTCAAATGACTGACTTTCCTAATCAGTTCAAGATAAGTTTATTCTGGGAACAAATTACGGTAATTTTGCATTGTATG
>VXBJ01005174.1:401630-565646 GCA_013400055.1 Nycticryphes semicollaris
CCACTCTCTCTCCTTTCGCATTTAAAACGCGCTGGGACTGGAGGTATCTCGCTGCGGCTCTGCTGCCGGCTGCGGGGAGAGCAACAGGTTTGCAGAGTCAGGGGTGGGGAGGGGAAGGGAAAGTTGTTGTCATTATTACTATTCTTAATATTATTGTTATTATTTCCAAGCGCCCTTCTGGGGGCGTCTGGCCGAGCCGATCACACGGGCGTGAGCAAATGCCGAGAGGCGGCCGTGCGGGCTGAAGGCGCTCAGTCTTTCCCACACGAACGGCTCCGGCAGGACGGGGGGCAGNCCAACCCCACCTCTCACCCCCCACCTCCCCACACACACTTCACCCAATATTTTTAATTTCTTAACAGGTTTGGTTCAAAAACCGCCGGGCAAAGTGGAGAAGGCAAAAGCGATCGTCTTCGGAGGAGTCGGAAAATGCACAAAAATGGAATAAAGCGTCTAAAACGTCTCCGGAGAAGAGACAAGAGGACGGGAAAAGTGACTTGGACTCGGACAGCTGATAGCTCACAGAGGGGGACGTTTCCCGTGGACTGTCGGATACGCTCCAGAGGATGCTACTAATCTTGCACAAGCTCTGCCTTGTTGGAGGGGGGAAATATCTGTATATAATGTACAATGCCCAGAGATGATTTCGTGTAAATAAAATGCGTTGCGGAGGTGTTGCACAGGTAGACGGCGACGCGTTTGTTCCCTCCTACGCCGCGGAGAGCGGGGAGAGGAGAGGAGGGCGACGGTGTCCCCCTCCCTGGGGACCAGGGGTGGCTTTGCCGGCCCGGTTACTTATTTAACGAGGTTTCGCCCAGTTTGGGGGCAAGCGGAGGAGCAGCCCCTCCACGCCTACCCCAAGTCCAAAGGCTTCTCCCCAGAGGGAGCACCGGCGGGCGACCCCCCTTCCCGCCCCGCTGGCTCAGCCAGGCTGGAGGCGATGCCCTGAGGAAATATTTGCAGGCAAAGCAAATCTGGCCTCACACTTGTTACTCCTCTCCCGTTTTCCTGCGCTTTTCTCTCTCTGCAGTTACACCTTGTTGAGGTTTCCAAAACGTTTGTCTTTGATCCCCGCTTAGAATAGCTATCTCGCTACATCGGTGTTTAAAATGACTATTAATAAATTTCAGCCGTTATCAGGTTAATTACGCATGAAGGGAGGTACGAGCCCTCGTGTGCTGCTCCAGGGGATGTTTCACAAGAAGTTGCTAATGGATGTTTTTTCCCCTTTGAGGCAGCACCTTTACAATTAGGAAAGCCGTGACAGCCTGGTCTCATCTTATTCTTCCCTCTATGAGGGCCTCGTAAAAGAGACGTCTCTTCCCCCTTGTAAAATTTGCATTTACTTTCCTTACGCTTTTTCTCCTCTGACTCCCCTACTACTGGTGTTTGTCCCTTCAGAGCAGAACTACCGCAGTTTGCCCATAATGTCTTGTTTAGAAAAACTTTTCCCTCCTACGAAGACTGTCTATAAATTTAAAACAAGCGACCTGAATGTGTAAAGCCAAGGCAGATAACCTCTGGCTGGAAATCTTCATGCTGTGCCTTTCATTCAGAAGTGGTAGGGAGCTGATTTTTCTTAATTATGGCCAATGCCTAAACTCACCTGTATCTATTCAGCTCGCCCAGCTTAGACAAGAAATTGGTTTGTACAAACGTGCTCACCATTGCTTCCAGTCACACTAGAAAGGGTCAGCTGCTGTGTAGCTTGTCCTTGTGCTTTTCCTCCCTTTCCAGCTATATCCAGTTGTTGACGGGTATTGTAGAGTGGTGGGTATTGCAGGTGTTAGTGCAATGGAGTGAATCTCAGTACTTATCCTCTCAGATAACATTTCCAACTGTACCTATGGTTCCTCATAGGTGTGGTATCTCTCTCTAAGCAATCTCTCTCCGTACCAAGATGTAGGAACAGCAGCCGTGGAAGAAATTAAGTGTGGTTTTGTACAAGTCAGTCCTTTAGGGGGCTTACAATTTCATAGTTACTGCTCTCTTGAACAAGAGAAGAAGAAATTTAGCCCCTTTTGTTCCTTAGCACGTCAGAGGAGGAAGGGGAAAAGCAATCTTCTCAATGTATTCTTCTTCTTCTTGGATATATATCATCGTCTAGCTCTACAGAGCTATTGCATTTTGGAGACACTACCCTATTGCTATGTGTATCTGATCTGTGTAAACTGTATTGAATTACAGCCCAGCAGCACTGAAAATTAGTTTTCAAATTACTGAAAACTAGTTTTCAAAAGAAGTGTTTAGTTATGTTATATGCAGGAAGTCTCACTGAGTGGAATTTTAATGTCATCTCCTCTGTATTTAGTCATTGTTAGGTTTTAAAGCGCATTCTTGATTTGCAAATAAAAGCCAAGTCTAAGAATAATATTGCCCAGGATTTTGCAAATGCTTATGTATTTTCTTTACTTCCCATGTATAAATATCATTACTGCCACACTGGGAGCTTGGTAGGGTTTAATTTTGTTTTGTTTTGCATTTTTGTGTGTGGAGTGGTAATTTTGGAAGTCACTACTAAGGATTTTAGCCTGCATAGTTCCATGTGGGCGTTAAACTGGATCTGGGTGTGTAAGGGGTGGGCTTTATATATTTTTTTGATAACCAATACTGATTACTGAGGGTTGTAGTCCATACCTTCAGAGATCTTTAGGCTTTTTTCAATGGAGCAAGGTGCTTGAGAACCGCGGAAGCTCTGGGTCACCAAACATGAAAATCTGCAAGTTTATTTAAAACTTTTTGTTGTGTGGGATGTGACGTAAGAATTAAAACCTCATGATCCAAAACATGCTTTCTGTGCATGGGATTGTGATGATTTCACCACTGATTGCTTTAAAATTATGTTGTACCTTAGTCTGAGTTAATTTTTGATTTGACTATAAATGCTTGATCTTGCAGTCGCTGGTATCTGTTCTTAATACTATATGTAGAGGTAGAGCTATTAGAGATAATAATATCACTTTAAAATATAACTGAAAGCAATTTTAGTCTTGACCTAAAAGCTTTAGATCACTTTCTAAAAATGACATTTGTGCCATTAGACAATAGGAGTATCTATCTCATTTATTTTTTTTTCTCACTCGTGTTTGAGAACCTAAAGGCTTCATTCTCCTCCCCCGCCCCCCTTTTTTTTTTAAACTACAAAATAACATCCAATGCAGTCTGGAAGAGTCTGATAACTGAAAAGTGAGAAGACAACATCAAAAGGATCAAAAAAGTAGAAAACTAAATAATTGAAAGAATGAGGGCTATAATAATAAGATCTCTCATTCATTTGTGCTGTTTGGTTGGCATAATCTGTCTATAGATGTTTGCTTGGATTTTTATTTTAGAAGAATTCCCACATGCTAAAACGCAAGTGCCACGTAACAACTTTCTTTATTTTCTCTTTCTGTTGGTGCAGTATGGGAAAGGCAAAGTGAAGGACCTGAGTACGTACTACGTTCCAACAGGTTCAGTTCTAACAAAGGGGCTTTGAGAGAGTTGATTGCGGTTGTGTTTGTTAACACTTGTCTGAGATGGAGAGCAAGAGAGATTTTTTTTTAATTTTGTTTGGTCTGTCTCTCTTCTACTGCTATTTGCAACCTTGCGTGTTGGTGCTAACTTGTTCTCAGAAGATTTAATATGACTGAAAAACCCACTTAGCTATTTCTGAAACGTGATGTATGGTTCATGGTATTGATATCCTGTCTAGGTTTTACATCATGAGTTCACTTTCATGCTGTCTCACTGATTTTTTAAAATGTTGGACTTCCTTCTTTCTAAATTTCTGTCTGTAGAATGAATAATATTCCTTTCAAATATCACCGGGGAGGTAGAGTGAGGTGAGGATTATAAGAAAAAACATAAGCTAGTTTGGAAGTTCACTATTGTAGCAAAGAATTATTTCATATAATGCTATGTATTATAGAAATAATAATAGAATAATTATACAAAAGAAGCATACACCAAATAAATCTTCCTGACACCAAACTGTATTAGGTTATGAAATTCTCTTGCAAGGGAAAACCAGGGAGAGGAATGTGTAGTAAGCAGAAGCCTTCTGTTGTGTAGAGGCAGATTGAGGAATCGGATGCACATCTTCATTGCGCTATCTGCATTTAGATGCCCCAAATTTATGTTTCTATTTAATACCTTATTTACCATATTTACTTTTGTAGCCTTGTTATAAGGAGTAACACTGGGAAGCAGAGGTCAGATTTTTTTGCTTGACACAAAGTGATTTATTATCAGCTGAAAGTCTGGACTCTTTTATTCCTTTCAGTTTTACTAATACTTGAGTTGACTGTTTTTGAGCTTTACCATAATGGGATCCTGGGAATATAAACCATGCAAACTCTTTCTTACACATGACTTGTGAAGCAAACACTTGGATTAGTGGAGGTTATTAAAAAAAAAAAAAAAGCAACGTTAAGGTACGTTCATATTTTTTGTGCTCCATATGCATTTATTGGTTCTCTGGGGTTATACACCACAGAGCATAAATGAAAAAAACCTAAAGAGTTTTTGTTTTGTATTCTACCCCCTTAGGGTTTTACTGAATTTATACTTTATGTTTTCCTACTTTGGAGACCTGGTAAGTCTTGACTAAACCTAGATGGAAAAGTTCAGTCAAATTACTCTGTTTCTCTGGGTTGCCACTTACCCTGATTTGATTAGAGTCTGTTATACAAAGGTAACAGTTGTAGCTGCAGTATTTTAGAATGTAAGCAATCAATACAAACTTTAAAATTACCTATCTCTCCAAAATATTTGATGACTTTAAACATAGAATCCTGCATTACAATATTCTGATTTGTCCTGAAACTATCCAAAGCTCATGAATTCAGGTGTAAAATCAAAAAAGGAATCAAACTTTGTTCGTTCTTTGCTTTCAGGATAGAATTGGTGCCTACAGACAGAGACTGTATCCCTCATGGCACATTGCAAAACTTAAGGCATTATTGCATGGAATAACATGGAGCAGAAGAAAGGGAAGGAAACTTGCTATAGCTTAAAGGTACTTATGTAGTTGAATGTTTAAAGTTACTTCACCTCTGTCTTCTAAATGATGTCTGGATAACGGCGTTTCCATTTTTTTTTCCTACCTCTAATCTAGACAAACACACATGCTTAGCTTGGAGATCAGGAGCTTCACCTCATTAGTATACCCCAAAACACATCAAATACACGTGCCAGCATAGAAGTTATAATTGTCCCTTTACATTCTGTCCAGGAAAAGGGCTCTGCCCCAAAAGTCTGAACTAAGCATTGAATCCCCACCAGAGTCTGTCTGTGTTTATTTATATAAGTACAACTATAATAAATCTTTATGCTTTTCTGTCTTCGAGAAGATTTATTCAGTGTTCGGTACCCAGTGACTGCAGAGTGCTTTGTTAACATTTTGTTGGGCTTTGACCATGGTTACACCCTTGCAAAACAGCCAACTTTGGCATATGGATCCCCCTTCTTCCAGGCAAAAGCAACTCCTTCACCAGGGCAGCTGCAGGTCTTTTACTCCCCTTTCTGTGCAAGGTGGGTGGACCAGTGGACATGGCAGAGTTCATGCATACTTTTCCTAGAAAAAAAATCCAGAGAATTGGGAGCCAGCTTCTGACAGCATTATTTCAGTGGTCTGGTTTGTAGGCTCACATCACAAACCACTGGATCTGAGCTTCAAACTAGAGCGCTGGAATAAGTTGCAGAGGACAAGGATGAGAACTTCTGAAGCTGACATCCTCCTTGACTCCAACGTGTTGTGAGTGAAGAATCTGAATATAACTGCATTTATTTCCTTTATTTGGAGCTTTTGGCAAGCTGTCAAGGAACTTAGCTGTGAATTTTCAGAGTGATCCTGAGGTGGGGAACTATTGTTACAACTGTTGGAAAAGCTTAGCTACCTCTTCCTCAAGGAGACATGCAGGAAGTCTTTGGCAGCATAGGGAAGCAGAAGTGATGCCATATTTTCAGTGGTGGATTTTAATGCCATCACCATGTTTTCCTGTTATCCTGGTGGAAATGTGACTTTTCTGGTGAAAATAAGGCCTTCATGGTTATGCTTTATGTAATTGTAATATCTCTTGTTTCATGAACAAATTACATGTATTTTTGCCACGCAAGTGAACCCAAACTGAGGGCTAAATTAATGGAAGATAAAATAGCATAGGTGTATGAAAGATGTATTTTGAAAATATGTGATACAAGAGCCCTGACTGCTTTGCTTGCAGACCCAAAAACTCTTGCTGAATGTTGCTTGCACAAGGAATGCAGTACCAGCAGAGAGTGAGTAACTTTCCATTAAGAGGAGAGAATGGAAAAGAGTTCTTTTTATGCCAAATTTTACCCCATAGTGGATAATTACAGCCAAGTTGTAAACCCCTTAAAAGCTATCAGGCACCAGTATAATGAAACACATAACTGAAATTTACTGTACTTGTGTAGATTGCAAGCTTACTCTTGAATATTTAGTCTTTGACTTCTTAAATTTGTAGTTTCCACAGAGGACTTGTAAGTGCTAGAATTTTGATTAACTGTCTCAAATAAACTACTGCTATTGTTATCACTATAAATCTCCCAAACCTAAAAGCCTCAAGGAGGCTGATATTTTCTGTGGAAACTGTAATGATTTAGAAGGGCATGAACCCAGTACCCTTTATTTGGGGCTTCCTGTCATTATATAGAAAGTCTCAGGCTTCGTTTACATCAGTTATTAGGTCTTATTTGTTTAATATTACTTTTTCATTGGTTTTATACTGTGTTTATCATGAACATTTTTAGAACATACTGTATTTTTCTTTTAGTTGGCCCTAATGTTATGGAGACAGCTCTTCACAACTAAATTTACTTGCTTGTGGTTCCTTTAGCCTGGCTGAAAGGACAACATAGAGGCCTGGCTCAAAGCCTTTGTGAATTATTGAGAAACTTTCTTCTTGAGGTGGCAACATTTCCCACTTACATTAATGGATGGGGATATTTTGCAATATGTTCAGTGAAGATATGGTGTTAATACCTGATCAAAAGGGGTAATGATTATGGGACAAAGCCATGCAGGAAGGGACCATTAGTAATCCCAGGGGGTCTTTCTTCCATTAAACGTCTCAAGCTGTTCTTGTTTAGCTAAAGTGGTCCTTCCCACCTTGTACAGGTTAAGTTTAATTGGTAGAAATGGGTTTAGTTACTGCAGTTAGTACTGTTGTTGTTGGAATGAGCATTAAGGGGGTATTTGTGTTCACGTTAAATTTTTAGTGGGATGTCTTTGAAGATAACATATGCTTGGAGCCCAGAAAGCCAACCACACCTGGGCTGGATCAAAAGCAGCATGGCCAGCAGGTTGAGAGAGGTGATTCTGCTCCTCTGCTCTGCTCTGAAGAGATCCTACCTGGAGTACTGCATCCAGCTCTGGGACCCTCAACATAAGAAGGATGTGGACCTGTTGGACAGGGTCCACAGTAGGACCACGAAGTTGATCATAGGGCTGGAGCATCTCTCCTGTGAGGACAGGCTGAGACAGTCAGTGTTCTTAAGCCTGCTGAAGAGAATGCTCCAGGAAAACTTTATAGTGGCCTTTCAGTACCTAAAAGGGGCCTACAGGAAACATGGGGAGAAATTTTTCACCAGAGAACATAGGGACAAGATGATGGGTAACAGTTTTAAACTGAAAGAAGGGGAGATTTAGATTAGATATCAGGAAGAAATTCTTTACTCTGAGGGTGGTGAGATACTGGAACAGGTTGCCCAGAGAAGCTGTGGATGTCCTGTCCTTGGAAATGTTCAAGACCAGGTTGGATGGGACTTTGACCAACCTGATGTAGTGGGAGGTGTCCTTGCCCATGGCAGGGGTGGTTGGAATGAAATGATACTTTAAGGTGTTTTCCATCTCCAACCATTCTATGATTCTATGAAAAAAGCCAGGTTTCTATGCTGAAATAATTACTCTATTACAATGCAGTCTTTAAATGAGTAAATTATTGCTGCTTTTCAGAAACAGTAATATTATTTGTAAGTGTATACTTGATGTAGAAGTATTTTCCATGCAATGAGGCTTGACTAGGGTTGACATTAGGCCCTCAGACCTTGTGTGAGGCTTATCTCCACCTGCATAAAGGCAAGATAAAAGTTTATTGATACCCATCACATTGGACCTTAAACGAACATCTGATTTACCAGATGTTTAAGAAAATCCAGAACAGTGTTCCTGAATTGGAAAGCAGCTGTGTTTTTCTCTGCTCACGTATTCATTGGCACAGCTGCTTCAGATATCCGGGCATCTAAATTATTCTGACATCAGAAAAAAAAAACACTGAAAGAGGGACTGATTATGGCCATATTGCTTATGATGGTTTAATGCTTTGGCTGACTGATCACTGGGAAAACTTCTCAGTTGCCAGACACGTTGCAGTTAAGGAGCAAGTAGAATTCATGCTGAGGACTAAGAGCTAGAACATTAGGTGCGCTAGAGGCATTCTTTCTAATATCAGTCTCTTTGAGGTCGCTATCTTAGGGACGGAATCAGTTTCCATTTCAGCTTCACAGCCTCTTTGGTTGCATGCTGAAAATTTTGGTCCTGGCTGTGTAGATGTCAGCTAACTACAAAATTGAAACAAAAAAAGGAAAAGACTTTATACTAAATCTGATGTAAAAAGTAGTCTTTAAAAGTCTATTAATTTGCATCTTGCTTATTTCTGCAGGTTTTTGCTGCTCTTTTCCCACTCTAGAGTCTAAGTTCTGCTAAAGACCACTGGACATTTAAATATTGATCCACTCAATTTCATTTGCATTTTTTTAATCACTTTTGAATAATCATGAAGTAGAAACTCAACTGTCCTAGAAAAACATCCGAGGACATTTTTGGAGAATGAAGGTCTTGGGATTATGGAGTCTTACCTTTATCTCTGGAAGAAGAGCATGTGAACTAGAAGCTGTAATCTTCCTAACAGCATTGCTGAGGCACTCTGTGCCCTGGATCAAGAAGAAAGAAGAGCAGGTAAGAGCCACCTCCACACATTTCCAAGTCAACACTGGATGTAAACTCATGTGTCCATGAGTGGCTGTGACTCTTGCTAAGAAGATTTGTTCCACAGAAGTAGCCAATAACAGTTACTGAGGGTTTTGGCTGAGGATTAAAACCATTTAGGGTTTGATTGAAAGTAGGGTTGTACAATTGATGTTTTAATATTTTTTTAACAATATGAAATACATTTCCTGTTTATTTTTGGAACAAAAATTTGAAATGCATTTTGGTTTGTATACTGTCATGTGGGTTTTGTTTTAGCTTATTTATTTTTACTTCCTCTTACTGGAAGCCCTTTCACTTTTGTTGCAGCATAAATTGTGGAGACAGGAATTTACACCTGTAAATAACCAAAGCCTTGTGACCCATTTTAGAAATCTTAGTAATTTCTGATAGATAATGGTTATGCGTGTGTGATACTGAAATGGTCGGCTGCCACACAGGCCAATCATTTGCGAGGCAGCTCAGGAGACCTGAAGGTTATGGGATGATGCTTTTTATAAAATTGAAAACATCTGAAATCTATCTTTTGTATGGAAGTGTCTTTTGTGCAGAATAAAATCAATGGAAGGTCATGCTGAGGCAGAAGATACATGACTGTTGCAGGTTGTTCTTGCAAGACTGAAGTCCTTCTTTACCCACCTCCTTGGGTTTGAATCCATGCCTGGCAGACACAAATTGAATCACAGAATTTTAGAATCATAGAATGGTTAGAGTTGGAAGGGACCTTAAAGATCATTAAGTTGCAACCCTCCTGCCATGGGCAGGGACACCTCCCACTAGACCAGGTTGCTCAAAGCCCCATCCAACTTTGCCTTAAACACTCCCAGGGACAGGGCATCCATAGCTTCTCTGGGCAGCCTGTTCCAGTGTCTCAGCTGGGATCCATTAACAACAATGGAGTGTTGAGAAAAGTTGCAAGGCACAGATGGCAGTGTTCCAGGCTAAAGCCTTGCTGAGATAGATTAGCCAGAGACATTTCAGTGAAAAAAATAGGTGGCATTTACAGGAAAAATTGAGAATGAGTAGTACAGTCCAGTGCATAGGACATTAGTATGGAAGCAACAGAAGAGACATTATCCATAGTTCTGCTGTTGCTAGAAACTCTTGGATGCCTATGGTCTCAGCTAGATCAAGTGTGTTTCCATCTGTAAAATGGAAATCATTCAATATGATTCTATGATTCTTTGATATCCATAGATACCAAGCCCTATTTCTCCATCAAAGTAACTTCTTGGTGAGAGTTTTCCTCTATTGATTGCACATAAAGACATATATTAAGTTGGAAAATAAAAATATTAATATGGATGTATGATACCAGATCAAATAGGTTCTTGAGAATAAAAACACTGTTAAACCTGACTTAACCTCAGTAGCCTCACCAGCAGTAGGTTGATAGGTCTGTAGACTAAAGCTCATTTTCCCCTCTGACATCTTATTTTAAATCTGTGCTGAGGGAGGGATAAAACAACTTTAGATCTCATCAAGGAGACATCTGAGCAAGTGTGAGATGCCAAGAAAAAATAGGTTGTCCCTCTGTTACATATTCTGCACTTCTAGGGGAAGGAGATCAGGCAGGCTGCAGAAAAAGAGATTGCAAGAGTAAGGGGGGAATAGAAGCATATAAATTCATGGGCCTTTTCACAGTGAAATCTTGCAACATTTTCTCTTCTGAATTGATCTAACGAATTGTTAAAGAGAGGGATGGGAACTAAAGGGTTAATCTCTTGGAATGGAGGCAGAAGATTGATCTGTCCTAGCCTGGAAATGCAGAAAACTCAGGAAATTGTTAATGAGTTTGGCAACTTCTTGATCTGTGTACGAATGTGATATTTTCACTGGTTGTCATATGGCGTACACCTGAATGTACATTTGCAAACAGAAAAGCTTTTCTTTCAATGTTGTCAGCATCCCATTGAGAGGTCTTACAGTGCACAGTTATCAAATGTTCTTGTAAACATGAACAGCAAGTTAAATGTGATCATTACACATTGTAATTTCATTAATGTGATGGAATCTTTTTTGGCTTGTCACTTGCTCCCTATCAAAATAAATTACAAGGCCGTAATGCTTCGCTGTGGTGAGGTGGATAACCACTTCATGGCAGGTGTTGAGCTGAGCTGAAAATTATTGCAACCTCAAAGCAACTATTTGAAACATTGGGTTTTAATCTCTTAGTACATGGAATGGTGTGGATGCTTTGCCCCAAAGTCAACAGTGTATTTTATGCAAGTAAGAGGATTCTTACAGTAGGGGTGGTTCATTATTGACCAGCATTTTCCCCCATCCTTTCCCTACTCCCAAAGAAAACAGCAACTAAGAGTAAGAAGATTGTAAAGGGGCTAAGCCCTTTTGACTGACTCTGTGAAATGGACACAGGATCTTGCAAGGCTGTCTGTATGTTCCAGTTTGTTCTCTGGAACAGCTAGGTTCTTGATCCAGGGCAGGAGACACAGCACTTGGGAGTTGGCCAGATGTTGCAGCTTGCTGACCCCGCTCGTGCCATGACTGTGTCCTTTGCAGTAATAGCAGATCAACCCCATTCCACTTGGAGACTTCCCCATGCCAAAAAAATCCCTAAGGAAGTAATTAAACTGCAGCAAGTTTCATAGAAACTTGCATTTTAGCCTGTGATCTGACTTCAGAACTCATGATTGAAAACTAGGTAGAACACTCATGATTTCCTCCACTACAGTAAGAAGATTTACTCGGTTAATATTTTTTTCCTAGGTCGTGAGAAGAGAAGTTATGAACATTGTAGATGAGAATTTTGAAAATTAGCTATTTATGCAAAAATATGTTTATGCCTGTATTAAGTGAATTGGTAAAAATAATTAGTACATATTATTGTTATTTAAGTTTATGAAATTACCTAAATCCTTTACAGACCAAATACAGTGAAGAAATTTTTTCTTGAAATGCTGCTGCTCTTTTGGGACTCAATGCTCTGCAGAACTATATGTGTTCCTATTGCCTGGTAACTGAGGTGCCTCAAGTGTGGGCTTGCAGCACCTCTTGAAGGTTCCTTTTCTTATAATGTCTTGTAAACGTGATTAATATCCATGCAAAGAATAATCTATTCTTTGAATTTGTGTGTCTTTAGGTGGCTAGAAGGATGGTTTTAATTTGACAAAGACTACTCTTGTGTGTTTATAGAATATAGTTTATAGCAGAATTTTATTTGAACACACCAGCTGCATACTGAATATTTCATTTCTTAGAACAGCGGTAGTATACTTGAGCTTTGAGAAAGTGATTGGGGAAGACAGGAAGGAGGGTTGCACCAGAAAAAATTGTTGTAGTGTCTCCATGGCAGGTATCTCCTGGTGAAAGACAGACTGCCTGGATCACCTTTCATCAAGGAAGAGGGAAAATGGGAATACCCAGAGTGGCCTGTTCTTTCATTACCAGTACTGCATAAGTGCAGCTGGATGTTAGGGTTGTGTCATGTTTCTGGTTTACAGCCCTTTAGCCATTGTATATTTCTAATAATGTCACAGATTTGCTGCATGACTTTACTTTTTGCTGCCTGGAGAGCTTTATAGCGTTTTGCAGCTACAGTTATTTGCTCTAAATCAGGTTACAAAGTTTGGGTTTGTGTGTGCGTATGACAAGGGAAGAGGGGAGTTTCAAATAAAAAATGTAATTAGTGATTTAGGTTGCATACATCTGGTAAGATTAGCTAATGTTCGAGCTTGTCTTGTATCCAGACAGTTGAAAGTGAAAGAACAGAATTAATAATGACCAATGTTATCTCCTCTGAGAATCAAACTGTTTATGTATGTACTTAGAATGACTATTCTTACACTAATTTAGAGGCATACCTTTCTATAGCTGCATTTTATTGTTGCACGTAGATGCATGTTACACGTGCTGGAAATCTAGTATTGGTTTCAGATGAGGACACGTGTTCTCTTAGTGGGACATTTTGGTTACATCTCCAATAGCTGCTCCCAAAAAGAAGCTTAACGGATGTTGACTGTGGTTACAGAACTCAACTCATGTTCTGAGAGATTCTTCCACATTTTGCAGTGGTCCAAATCCACATCTTTCTCATTTCAGATAGAAGAGCTCCAGAAATGGGTATGATTTGACCCAAAAGAGCATGTTTGGTGCAGTGCTTTGCTCATCTAATTTCTTCTGTCCCAAACCACTTTAGTGAGGTTCAGTTTACTCATACGAGATATTCTATCCCTGTGGTGGAAGAATTTACCCGCTTCTGATGTGGAACAGATACAGAAAACCCACTGCCAACATGTGTTTGTATAAACACATATACTGATGTAGTGATCCCTTTGTAAACATCTGTACTCAAGAACCTTGTTGGATTTTGAAAGCTCTTGGGAAGACATGGGGAAGGATCTTTAACAGAATTCTAACTTGCAAGACAAACAATTCAAGAACAGATTTTTTTTGACACTTGAATGGAAATTGCACTGTTTGCCTTCACCCAGCACTTTAGGGGAGATAAGCAATTCAACAATACATTATCCCAATAATAATATAGCTATATATATTTTATTGGAGCAAGTGTAGGCAAGTTTTTGAAGTTTCAGTTAAATTTTAAGATTCGGGTACCTTAGGTGTACCGTCTAAATTCTTAGGTTACAATGTCAGTTTGAGTTGGTTTTTAGAAGTACTGAACATGTTTATGTCAGCTAGACTGTTAAACTCCGTAATTTCCACATTATCTCAAATTAAAGCATTGCACCATCCCTGTTGGTGGCCTTTTGAGTCAGATTCTACTCAAGCTTCAGCATGGGCAGCTTCAGCTGCACCAAAACTGTTTCTTGCTTCCTATGATAAAGGTACCACTGCTGGTACCGGTGCATTCCATTGATGCACGATTTGTAGACTCGGAATTTGCAATAATGGTATGTTTTGAGAACCTTCCAAGAGCTCATATGGACCAAAGTTTGTTTGAAAAGACAGTGTTAAAACTCCAGCAGTGTCACAGTAGTCATGTGTGTCAGGTCAGAGCTGTCCCAGTAGAGATCCTTTACTGTGTGGTTATTGTTGCTTTCTGCAGGTCCTGGAGATCTCCTGATTAAATCTTGACTTGCCAGCTTTGTGTAGCTTTTGAGATCTGATGCAATGAGAGCAAAATGGAAGGGATACCTGATGTGCACAGTATTTCTGCCTTTACTGTGTGATTCCAAACCTAGGGCATTAAAATGGAATATCATTTATGACAGAGGAGCTGCAATTGACAAAATCATCGCTTCCTTGTTCCTGTTACTCTTCAGAATTCTTTTTGCCAGCAGCAGCAAACACACAAGTAAATTAAGGAACCATATTGTGGATATATTATTTTTGTTTTGCTTTTCACTTGTAAAATGGTAAAGGGGCTCTGGCAGATTTTAGCTTGATATGAGGAGAACCCTACTCTTAAGACAGTGAGATAATGCTAGGACGTGATCCATGGTGGAGGCTCTGATCTTTTTTTCTGTCTGTCACACTAGCATCCCACAGATGCAGGTCAGAGCAGATAATGTTAGGCTCTTGCATTGTTGAAACAGAATGAAAACAAGAGGAGAAGTAGAAAGGGAATTTTGGCATGAAGGGTGGTGGTATGCTTTGTTTCCTTTTTTCTGAATAGCATCTTAAATCTGATTAATGCAGCTTTGGATTGAGGTGTTAGCCAAACACCAGCCCTTTTTGGTAGTGAAGATAGTGCCCATATATGCTAAAGTGTGTGCATGCAGTAGACAGAGTGACCTTCCTGAGAATGTACTGTAATAAACAAGAATGCGTGTTTTAAAGGGCATAGTGTATACGAGAACATTTCTACCTGTAGATCACAGACACAGGGCATAAAGTACATACAATCTCTCACATGCACAGTTTTGTGCCCATGTACTTGTAGCTACTGCAGACGCCCATGTTAATAGTTGCTTATCTGTTGTCAGGGGTTCTCAAGTGATTTCAGCTTGTCTGTGGTATGACCCTGAAAAGAGGAATTCTACTAACAAAAGAAAGTCCAGCAACTTATTAGACTTGGAGGGAAACGGAAATAATGGATTTTTTTTTTTTTAACCTAATACCCTTGAAGCAGCTGTGCTAGAACATCAGTCTTATATGCACCATTTCAAATAACAAAAATTGTCTTTTTAATTGGAGAACAACCCCTGGATTTACATTGTGTGGGATGAAGGTCAGCGTAAGAGTACAATGAGTGCCGTGCCTCAGAATGAATTACAGTTTTGAGGGATAGGTCCTGTATGCTCATTTTTGGTTTTGGCATTTAATGCCTTCCTCCCATTCAAATATGTGGGAGGAATCAAATGTCAAAATCTTCACTATGTATGATATATAATTTCTCTCTTGTATTTCAGTGGGAGGAACATTGGACCCCAAAATGATTATGTGCATGCTGGTAAAGAATACATCACTGCATATTTTAATGTCAGTTGTGGGAATTGTAAGCAGGGTAAAATATTATTGTCACCTTCTGAGCTTCTGGTTGTGTTTTTCCATGTACTCTTGCAGGATGCCAACAACCCAGAACTTTAATTCTGTGTCCTGAGCTCTGGTCCTGGCCAAAGCAAAACTATAGAAATTAACATATCCCAGGACTTCAGAATCCCAATCCAGATCTAGGTCCAAAGAATGAAACCTAGCATTTGTAAGTAGAACTATTATATAATTGAAACAATTTGCAAGTCATCTTGAAGATTCCCTGATATACGCAGTAAAAACAAAACAGGCTAAAGGCCTATGCACACTTTACAATGAATCAGTGGCAAAATCTATGGGAACTCAGAACTCCACATCTTTGCGATTCTTAAAAATGTCTGAGATTCAAAGATTTGCAACCTTTTTGTGTTAATATTTTATTATATTCTCAAATAAGATGTCAATTTAAATTTGGTGTCATTTACAGAGTGAATCCTGAAGTCACAGGAAATAAAGTACAGGAAGTGTGTGGGAGAAACCAAGGTGGATATGAGATATATATTCCACATCCCAGCAGTACAGACTGCAGACAGCTAGCAGGTACTTTTCGGAGGTTCCTGTAGCTCACTCTTGCATAGACCTTGGGAGAGTGTCCAGCAAATGATACTAGAGAGGTTCGGACCATGATAGGGTTTGGACAGGCTTCTGTCTCTGTTTGCATTGCTCCTGAGGCTGGACAATGCACAAGTAGCAGAATGGAGAGGAGAATGTGGCAGCTTTTCTCACTTCGGCTGCACCTACAGTTTGTAGTGAGCAACTGAAGCTGTGCCTTCGTCTGTCGGTAGCATGAAGCAGGACAGAAATCTGTTCTGTGCTTCCTTACGCCTTGATTAAAACAGCAGTTCTGAACAAGCTCTGTGGATGGGGTCTGATCCAAAACCTCTTAGAAAGGAATGAAAGTCCTGCATCATCTTAAGCAGGGTTTGGATCAGGCCTTATGTGTCTGTTCTCACTCCTGGTGCAGTCTCTGGGATTTTTGCCAGGGATTCCTTGGGAATTGTTTGACTTCACTGGGACCAGGACTGGGTCCAAGATGAGCAGACACAAGGAGAATGAACTGTCTTCTTGACCGTTTCTCGCTCAAGGCTCCACAGCAATGCAAAATGGTGTAAAGCAGCATAAATAATTACATATCCTAGGAACAGTGATGAGAATTCTCAGTTCATGCAGTCTTACTGAATGTTATCAAGGTTTCCTAGTAGTTAATTTGATTAAGTGGGGCTCCCTGAATGCTTTTTCTCTACAAGTGATTTACAAAGTGTTTTAATATGAAGAGTTTCCAAAGGCTCTTGGATGTCAAAGAAGAGCTATTAATCTTTCTATTAGCATTTTGAAAAACAGCATGTGTTCCTTGATTAGCTGATATTTGTTTGCATTCTTCTTTTCTACCGAGGATTATCGCTATGACCTTTTTTAGCATATTGTAGCTCTTTTACATATAGGCATAGAATCTTTCCATGTTTATAAACTAGAGCTAATCTGGCTTTTCACTGGTGTAAATAGGGGCTGAATCCCACAGAGAATATTGAAAAACCTCAGATGTGAGTTTTAATAGTCTTTGTCTCATGAAACACACTATTGATCTAGCTAACACACCACCTCGGACAAGGCACAGTGGGGACAACCTGCCCAGTTGTTGCCCATGATGATTGTCACACTGGCTTCGGCAGGACTGACCATGTGGTCACCACCAGGATTTCTGCCTGTTGCATTTGCTAGTAAGAAACTCTTACTAATTCAAAGAGAGTAGGCCAGACACGAATGGCCCAGTGGGCAGGTCAGAGGGTTTGTCTTGCAATGCAGATATACTTCTTTCATGATTTTAAGCAACTAAAAAGTGTGCTCTGTAAACAGAATAGTAATAGACACTACTTTATGTGCTATGTACTACTGGAATTCCTTGTGTATCATGGTCATTTTTTACTACAGCTTGGGAGTGTATTCATTAGTGATTTTTCTGTTCTTGTGCATGTGTGCAATTAAAAAAAGCCCTGTAAACTGACACAACATTGGACTGATGATGCGTTCAGCTACTTGCAACTGCGAGTGGGACTGCAAGTTATAAAACAGTTGAGGTACTGTGCACTGTCAAGCAGAGGCAAAAAGAAGTATCATAAAAATTAATAAAAAAGGATATATTTCATGAGATTGCAACAGTAACTGCAAGACAATGTCACAGAAGTGAATAGCAAAGTCTAGACTACCAGTACATGCACTTGTTCTGAAATAAATAAAAAAGGAATACTAGGCTTGTTTTTCGTAGATAGGACTGTTGATTTTTTGCTTTGAGATTTTCAGTGTCATTAATTTGGATCTATATTGCCAGGTGAGAATGTGTAAATTACACATCGTTTTGGATTGCCTCAGTATTTCTGCTAGGAAAAAAAAAAAGAAAGAAGAAACCGCTTAATTAAGGATCTGTTGTCCATTACAACTCAGACTTTGTGTGAAAGAAGACACTGTGGACACTTTACTCCTTTATTATGAAATCTTATGGGCCTTTCGTGTTATTTGTTAATAATTTGGATTCTAGAGAGCCCAGTCATAATGGAGGCCCTAGTTCAACAGTTGTCTCCTTGCATGCAGCTGAGCACCTGATCACTGGCTTGAGCACCTTGAGAAAGCCCCTAGCAAGCTGTCTCGAGACCATCAGAGCTGCAGCTGGAAACAGTCGATGTCTGCAACAAGGCTTGGAGAGGATGATGAGATGGGGCCTGGCTGAGTGGTAGCCCATGAGGAGTAGCCCCATCTTTGAGTATATAAAGGAGTCCTGCCAGGTACTTTGCATTTTTTATCATGCTTCTTTGTTGCATTTCAGGTTTCTGTTGTGTAAGTCTACTTCTCCTTCTCTTCTTTTGTCTGTACAGTTCTGCTTCTTGGTGTGTGATTTTTTTGGTTACTGTGCCTTCCTCTTCAAATGCTGGTTGTCACTGGTTTGTTCTGTCCTGACTTCTGGCTTCTTGCCATCTCTGTTGTACTCTCTACTGACCTTGTGTTTCATATACCCAAGCCATAAAGTAGCTCTTTCTTAACCTCACTGCCTTCCTGTCTTCATCCTCAAATATTAGATATGTTAAATCTGCATATGAATTTATGCTTGCACACAAATTGGGAAGATAAATGATTATTACAACATGGAACTTGAAAATAGATAACATATGTGCTTTTCCCACCCTTGTAGGGGAATTTAGGTGGTTTGTATTAGCACACTAGCTTATATTTGGTTAAAATAAGCACTTTACCTAACCCATCGACCCTAGTCCCAATCCCTGTTCTCTGGAGGATTTGGGTTTGGCTCAGCAAACACCATATAAAGGGGTAATCTGCTCCCCTCTGCCAGCAGAGTGCTGCCTTAGTCTGATAGTCATCTACTTAACTGGCTTTTTAAAGTGCAGAAATGCATGTTGGGCTGGGCCTGTTAATGGCGCATAGAGTTTTTTCCTGTAGTAAGCCCTGAGATGTTTTTTAACAAAGCTTGAGGACTGTTATTTTTTCAGAGCATTTTTGCAGACAGCTAAGTAATGGTGGGTGAATTCCCACATCCCCAAATTTAGGCTGGAATTTTCTACACCCAAAAGCCTTTGGATTTGTGGCAAGGCAGTAACACAGAACGTCACAACTGGTGTTGTCGGCTCTCAAAAACTTTTGGGATGCTGCCACAGATCCCACAGCCTTTTGGCTGACCCATCACTAGTCGTGTAGAGCAGGGATAGCCAGCTTTTGTACAGGGGCCACTGTATTCCCAAGGAGGTATTTTGGGCAGACCAGAGACAGCCACATTTATGATCTGAGTTTTAGAAACCTTCCAGGTTCAATCTGTACGCTCTTTCCCTTTCCTTTCCCTCTCCAAACAGCAATATGCAGCCATGCTTGCCATGTGGTTGGCCTGGTGAGGCTGGATAGGACGGAGCTGTGGGCCACCTCTTGCCCCTGAGCTACCACTTAGTATCCATGTCAACTCCTCCTGCAGGGTCATCATAACCAGCATATGCAAGAGCTTTCTCTCGCACCTAGATCTACTCAAGCGTGACAAAAAGCCTGATGCCATATGGGATTTTCATTCAGAGTAGGAATTTAGTACCATGTCCTGTCTGTCGCTTAATTAGCTGCTATTTATGTTAATAGAACATATAATGCAAGGACTTGTTTTTTGTTGTGTAAGGGACTTGCATTGGCCTTAAATCCATAGGGAAGTGGTAAATAATTCACATCTACAAGAAGTAATAAAGTGCTTTTGTTTCCCTAAAATTATTACAATTTGAAGTCTGATATGCCAGATCTGGTATATGGCAGTAAATGTTGCACTGGGACTTAACAGTTATTTACTAGGTGATTATTTAGAGCTGCTTTGTTTTAGTCAATTGTAACATTTTACATTTTTGGGGCTTGACTGGGATACTGCATCACACTTGGTTCTAGCTGCATTGCAATAATCTCTGTGTGACATGGAGCCAGAAAGACCTATAAAAGCAGCTGTTGCTTTTATTAAAGCCATTACAAAGGTCTAGTTGTGGTGTCCCCAATAATAATTCTGATAATTGGTTGTTAATTTTAATTACTCACCAGATGAATATCTTGATAGGAGAAACAGGTATACATGTTCAGTCAACCAAAATAAACATATTTTCAATACTAACTGGCCATTTGGGTAATGTGCTAAATGTAGTAATACTGTGTAACGATGATTAATTTATAATCCTCATCAATTCAGTGGGGGCAGGATATAGTTAACATGATGTCATTGTTTAGACAGCTCCTTTTAATTACTTGTTTATATACATGTGTTCCAGCATTACAAGGTGGAGAGCCCACAATTTTTAGTACTGGGCAAGCTGCATGTTCCACTTTGGAAGGTCTTTTTCAGGCAGAGGATGCCCAGTTCCTTCAAATTCTTGTTTAAGTCTGACCCTTAGGTCTGCAGCACAGTCAGACCAGTAGCAAGCTACTTGGTACTTGTGAGGTACTCAGTCACATGTTGCATGGCTGTCAAGTTTTAAGTGAAGTAAAACATAACAAGAAAAGTTTGTTATCTACTTGGAGGCACAGTGTTGATGCAAGAAGCAACACCAAGTAGAAAAGAGATTATATCTTCAGTTTGCCACCTCTAAACCCTAGTCTCATTGCCATCATCCACAGTGGGGTGCTGTAGACAAGGCTCAGGAGACTTTGAAAAACCATTGCTGAAGGGAGCAAGGTTGTAGGGGTTTTGAGGTAGTAACCCGGGTCTTTGGAAACTACATGTTGTAATGTCCTAATAGTTGGATAAAACAAGTGTACATTTATTTCTCTTCACCTTTGCCTTGTTTTGTTTGGAGAATTCCATCTTTCTCACGGCACTGCAAGGAAGAAAAAAAAACCCTTTATTTAAGTTAGTACTGAATAACGTGTGATGTGTAAGGACCATTCTGTATGCTTCTACCTTGGCTGTCTATTGCATGAAATAAACTCAGCTGGGTACTGCACCTTAACCTACAGACAAGAATGTTTCTTGTGTTCAAGTGGTGAGAGGCAAGAAGGTGAGGGCACTACATTGCTATAGCATACACAAATGTTCATATATTTATCATAATATGAATATGCAACAGGAGAAGTGGAAGAACTATTTTGGCTCTTCAAACAGCATCACACATGTAGGCAGGTTGGGGGTGATGTTTCTTTTTTGCTCTAGTTATAACTATGTGTAAAATACACATTGTTGCCAAAAAGTAGAAATATGGTTAATTCATTGTTATTGTTTGGCACATTAGTGAAGTCGTGGAAGGGCTGGGATGTGCAGAACAATAGCAGAACTGGGAGGCTGTGGCATAAAGATACAAAGATACTTTTGAGAATGAAAGTACCAGCTGAGGGTGTTTTATGAAGTCTGGATTCTTCACCAGGAATGGTATGCTAGCAGTTCCTTCCATGTGCTCATTTGGTTGTAGTTTCAAATGTGCTAATTTTGAGTCCCTGGTGAGTGAGGTCATGTATCAATTACGAAAGTCATGAACTCCTGGCCTCAATATTTGTATATCTCCAACATTGTTAAAGGCAGAGAATCATTAATCCGATGTCCTAGTTGAGATGTGAATTGGAGAGAGTTCAGTGGTGAATATGTGTATAGATGCTAAAGCCCTTCTATTTAACCATCTTGGCTCTAGAGAATACCTAATTGGGGTGGAAATACATGACGTTGGAGTAACATATTTGCCCACTTCCTCTAATGGCTGAAATTCAGACCTAACTATTTACTGGAAAATGTATGCAATGGTTCTCACTCTGAAGTTTTTGTTATATATTGGCTTTTAAATATTGATTTTATAAGTTATACTTGTCTATTACTATGTGAAAAAATAGTCATATCAGGAGACATTTTGCTTCTATTTTTTTAAAAAATACCTGTAGCATGCAAATTTTGTTCATGGTGCGGCCTTGAAAAGGGTAGTTTGACCATGGTTTTGGGTTGCAGAAAGTGCAGTCATGCTCTTCTAGAATAAATGAGGTGTCACTGCAAAATACCAGCTACAATAACCAGGGGCAATTTTAGCCCTGTCTGGGTCTACTGCATGGTCAAAAGCTATTTATATGAATATTCTCACAAAGCATGCGAACAGTAGAGGTTACTGCTGACAGATATTTGGGCCTGCCATGGTTGAACATTAATCTAAGCACACCTCTTTATCCATACATATCTAATATGCAAAGTAGCTACACAATCCTCTTAGCTCAGATCACTTGCAACCACTGTACACTTTCATATTTTCAATAACAGCATTTTTTTTTTTTTGGTTACTAAGTCATATTTAAAATGCGATGATTCAATACAAGCAGATAGATTTTTAGCTCAGTGTGCAGAGATTTAACTGCCGTTTCTTATTGATGCTAATGCAAGTCAGGTGGCTAATACCCTGTATAGCTCACTGAAGATTCGCCCCAAGATGCCTTGTAAATTGCTTTTCATTGAAAGCACATTCAAAATTCACTTTTCTGTA
Organism: Nycticryphes semicollaris; assembly: GCA_013400055.1. NCBI lineage: Eukaryota > Metazoa > Chordata > Aves > Charadriiformes > Rostratulidae > Nycticryphes > Nycticryphes semicollaris. The sequence goes on from VXBJ01005174.1 coordinate 424,047, forward strand.
TATGGTTATTGCTACAGCAGTCTTAGTATAGATATTAAGCTTGTCACTGAAGAGAAATCATAAAGTCAAACAGGGCTTTTAAAGAAAATCTCATGCAATAAAATTTTAAACTCCAGTTGATCTCTTGAACTGCAGCAGTTCTCCCCTGAAGGTCGTGACTGGTGTGCATTACAGCTGGATCTGCACCTCGACTGGTTTGTCCTTTCAGTCTGGCACAACCCAACTTTATCTGTATTTGCAGCCACGAGTATTGAAAGATCAGATTTGGTTTCCCCCTTTTAAAAAGAAAAAATATCTTCATGCAGAGATAAATGACCTCCCAGACTATAACGCTTAATTAGAAAGAAGTTTGTTTTCCAGCTGGTCAGTATACTAGGCCATATAGCACTTTTTTTCTTCCTTCTTTCAGCTATACTTTTCTGCTGATGTTCTCTACTTCTGATTAATTACTGTTTCTGATGGTTGTGCTCTGCCCAATTTAGTTCGACAGCCTTCTTAGGGCTGCATTGCTGATTTCTAGGTGTAAAGAGTATTGTCATTTTAGAGCCAGTAGACTGACAGTGCAATGTGCTTCTGCTTGAAGATGAACAAGCAAATGGACCCTGTCTTTCTGTTGACCATACCGCTCCTCTCAGAGAGAAGCTGCAGAGCACAGTAATAACCTCCTCTGCACACCTGCCTCTTGTGATGGTCAAGCTCTGGTACAGGAGACAAAATTGCCCTTGTAACACCGTAACAGAGGTTGGCTTAGGTGTTTCTTCTCAGTGGACATTAGAACAGGATTTTCTGTGGTTTCTTTGTAACTTGAGGAAGTTTCTTTGGCTTTGGAAGGAAACTCTTAGAGTATCCTGAGCCCTTTTATGGGTCTGGTGTAAGTCTACAAATGATATCATACAAATGGGGTGTAAGTTCTTTAGCACAGCACTTTAATATTTGTACTTCCAAGCTTTCTGCGAGTGTGATGTGGGTTTGTTTAATAGAGGAGCTATGACAATACTCTTGACTATTCTGCAAAGCAGGGATGCTGCTTGTGTTGGTAAGAATAATGGGTTTTCAAGAGTAGTCTACAATTACCTATCTTTTTATTAAAGATAACAGCATAAGTATAGTACTCTCTGCTGTCCCATCCATCCGCATCAGGCTTGAGTTAACGGAGTCACTTCTGAGTTTTGATGGGAGGACACTATTGCGATTTGTGGTGTTGAATTTTATGTTGCAAAATTCCATAGAGGGGAAAGAAGAAAACATATGGATTTCTATCAGGGAGTAAAATCTGTGGGTGGTGGAAGACAATTCTTTTGAGGTGTGTTTGCCAGTGTATGGACACACTGCTCTCAGGCAGCCGACGTGCAGGTCCAGCAAAGGAAGGTTTGGTAATCTCCACCACCAGGGCAGAAGTTTCTTGAGGGTTAGTGAGATTATGCAGCCCTTCTGCCTGATTTCTTCCATTCAGTTTCTTCTATATTTTTTGCCTTCTCTCTTTTGACAGGGACTGAACTATATATGAGTCCTTAGGCTTTCCTGGCTAACTTTTATATTTCAGTAGAGAACTGTTTTAAAGATAAGAGAACACCTACTCAGCTGAATTCCAAGTCTGTTGTTTGAAAGGAACGTAGAGAGTAACAGTGGAGGAGACACTGAAAAGTTACTTAGGTGGTCCTCCTGGCCCAAGTTGGGCTCTCCTATATTAGTGTGTCAGGGATGTTTTTGCATTTGTGACCAGGTATCAAGAGCCACAGCTTTCAAAGAGGAAGGGCTTTGAAGTCCAATTTGACTGGAGTTGGTTCTCACCTGTTAATTTTTTCTCCCACTGGATTTGTATCAGAGCTGCTTAAACACCTTACACTATTTGCTTGCAAGCTGAGTATATCTCTCAAGGCCTATTAAATAAATCCCAGTGGTAAACTGTGACTGAAAGAGGAGAGACAAATGAGTGAAGACCTGGAAAATTAATTCATGAATAGCCTCGTTAACTTAGAGGTACAAATCTCTGAATGGGTTAATGGAGAAGTGCATAGTGTAGGTCAGTACCCACCCACAGAAATTATTTATGCATGTGTCAGATGTCCACTTTCTCCCACACACCTTGTTTCTGAAGCTGTCATCATGGATTAATTATCTTCCATGCATTTCAAGCATCTTGACTATTAATTTTGTCATCTACTGTGTAAACTTATGGGTTAGTTCAGCTCAGCAGGGTAGTGTGCTCTTCTTATTCTTTTCATTTTTAAGGAGTATTTCTACTTGCCTGTCCAAATACAATCACAATTTATTTTTATGAAGCTATGCAAGAAATTATGACAGTTTCAGGAGACATATTCTATGAAAACTTAGCAGGAATATTTTATTTTCCATGCAAAACCTCCTATTTTTTTCTTTATTTGGATGAAGAAGAAATGAATTTTGTCTGCATCTTTTGCAAAATGTAGGTAATGGTTTGTACCACAATAAGTCCTTCAGAAGAATGGAGCAGATTACCAGCTGTATCAGTGAACCCTTTCATATTTTTTTTGGACTAGTTCTGGGACTGTCTCATTTTTGTAGAGAAAAAGTTTTGTTTTGGAAAACCAAGTTGCACACGCTGTAAGCCTACATATTCATATTTTAATAAAGACATTCTTCTCATGGTTGAAGCTTGTTTAAAGCCACCATTGAAGCCTGGATTTGTTAGATTGATGTTGGAACGGAAACCGGGAATAAACCTTGGCCATGATGTAACCAAAGATCACTGATCTCAGGGAAAAAAAATATTCTCTTCTAAATTTGGGCTAGAGTAAGCCAAAAGTGAGCCAATATATATATACAATATTAATGAGACCTTTCCTGCTAACTGGGGGACTTATAAGTGGTAACAGTGTACTCGGCCACTGTGTATCAGACTAGAAGCCTTTCCTCTAGTGGCTAGACTAAAAATAATCTTTTTTCAGCTCTGTGTAAGCTAAGGTAAGTCACACACATGCATTCCTGTATTATTATTATTTTTGTGTGTGACACCATTTGATTACAGTTTCCCTCCTTCTAACTGAACTTCATTTTCATATATGCTTGATAAATAATCAGCAATTGCAGGATTAATTCCACGTTACATTCATGGTACAGCTTGCCAGGGTTGTTTCTGCTGGCAGATATCTCTCAAAGAGGTGTTCCAATGCACAGAGGAGAGCATCAGGTGAGGGCATGAGGTTTACACCTTGGGTGGCTGTTGAGTGAAGATGGAATGGTCTTTCAGCAAGGAATATAGTTTTCTTCCTCCTCATATACCTTGAATACCACAGTCCTATTTGTTAGATATGCTGAATGCCTGCAACCTTTGGGGAGAAGGTTGGAATGCCAGCATCTGTGAAAATAGGGCGTTTAACCTCCAAAGCTGTATGCTGTCTAGTGTTTGTGCACAGTTTCTCCACTGCATACTGTGGTGCAGCACATACACTTCATAATAATAATTTGTAATGAAGTAGTCAAGGACAGGGGAAGGCACCATGTGTGTCCTCATTGCTCACAAGAACGGGATTTGAATAGCTATACTATAACCCTATAACCATATACCACTAAAACCAATGTTGTGAAATTTTTCCTTTCCAGAATGTCATTCAAAATCTCTCTGGCTCCCAAGCACCTGAATTCCACTGTGTTTTGTCATTAACACTGTCTGGGGGTGGAAAACCCAAAGGCTACAAGTGTCTGAAAAGTCCTGCCCTATGCAAATGGTGAGTGTTCAGTTGGTTCTCATGGGAGGAGGATGTTGAGCTGTAATTATTATGAAAACCAGGGCTCAGAATTTCCTGCATACTGTTGGTTTCAGTTCTCAATGGTAATATGGAATTAGTGTGGGTTTTTTTCACTCGATGTTGAGTATGCAGGCAACTGCTCTTCCTTTATACCGGTGGAAATTGTCAACTATATATAATTAGTAACATTCAATCCGCTTTCCAAAATACCAGAGCTTGCCTGGGTCTCGGATTGTCAAGGTTTATTGCAAGCAGTCCAAGACCAGAGAGTTCAATTAGAAAATTAACTTATATGTTATTTTACCATATTAGAGAGTTGATTTCCTTCCAATTTGAAACAGATGATACATTGTTATAAAGGGTTGGGGTTGCACTTAATATTCTCCTATAAAAGAGGTAAAGACATACAAGACTTTTCCGCTACATTGGGTTAGGGCTTTAAAAATAATATGTTTTTTACAAGCCTAACTGCAGTTTTTATTCCTCTGAGTCACGTGTGTTTGGTGGAAACCATGTACTTTCAGTGCTTCTCAAAGCATAAACTGTGCAATAAAATTTTTTAAAAAGAATTTATACTATGTTTAGCTTTGGAAGGGAAAAAAATCTAGTAAATTTAATCTAATGTCATTAAACGTTGTGGTTTTCAGGTAATTTGTAATCCAGAAACCTTTAGTACTGGGGGCTAAATGGTAACCGAAAATTAAAGCAATAAGGAACACTGAAAAATTACTGGGATTACATTTTGTGAGGCTAAGTATTGACTATTAAAGAGTTTGTACTTGCAATAAGGTGGTGTGACTGTTGGCTCACCAAATATCTAAACTGAACCGGTACCCTTCTAAATGTTTGAATAATAAATTAGATGGACCTCCCACCTAGGTGATCTTGCTTGAGTAGATGGCACCAGGAAGGAATGGATGAAGGCAAAAGAACTGTTAGGCATCAACAGTTCCAGATGGAAATTCAGCAGAAGCTGCTTAGGACAACATACCATCCAGAAACCTTTCTTCAGAGAACAGTCAAGACAGCTGAACAGTCCTAAATAGCATCTAGATTGAAGTGTGTCTGCCCATATGACTCCCTTTTTCAGAAGCAAGTCAGTATTTCTATCGACACTCACGCAAGCAGGCAGCCATGGATCTGAGATATCTCCAAATTTTCTATTTCTGTTTTTTTTGCAGAGTGGTGTGTGTCAGGCTTTTACTGTCCTGTGATGTGTATGTCAGCCAGTGCAAACAATGTCGAGGTTCATTAGGTATATAGACTTATCGTTGAAAGTTTACTGTAGGAAGCAATCACACCCATAAGGGGCCAAGTGGATGCTTAGAGAGTGTGCTGAGGAAAAATAGAGAAACCTTTTTCTCCAGGCCTTAATGCATACAAGGCCAGTTGTGCTTATAAAGCAGCTGAGTGGATGCGCTATTTGAGGGAGTTATTTCAAAGATTATTTCAAGATATTTCAAATAGGAAGCAGTTGAATAGACTGCTGAACCTTTGTGGACCCCCTCCAGAACAGTTTCTTTGAATATTTTAGAGCTTTCTTCGTCAGTGCCTCCCAAGGGTAACAGAGTACTTCATAATACAGAGCATAAAGCATGTAGTGGCACATGAAAATAAAAATAGCTTCATATCTAAACCATTACTTCTTATTATCTCCCATAACAGTAATATCTGTCTGAAAATTCTGTTTCACTTGGGGAGTTCAGATTACCAACTTTCCAGCACTTTTTACCAGTTCTATCCAAAACCAACCTTGGTTTTTATAAGTTAATAAATGGATAGAGTACTTTTAATAAGGGAGACTGAGAAGCCAAAAAAACTGGAAAAGGAGATCAGGGGAAATTATCAATCTGTTGAGTGTATGGTGTTGCCAAATCCAAATAAGAAAATAAATCTTGATGCCCAGAATCCACCTTTTGGACAAGCAGTCACAGTCCAATGGAATTCTGAGTAATCCCTCTGCATGAGTTACTCAAATTCAGTTTGGTGCTTTCCACTTCTGATACAAGCTGGAAAGAGGCAGTTTTAAATAACAGGCTTGAAGCATGCACTGTTACTACTCCGAGCAGTTGCACACGCACTTCAAAATAAAGAAAAATATATCAGTTACCACAGCTTTGTGTCCAGGAGGGGAAAATTAAATATTTTTATATGATGGCACAACTGAAATGGTTTGTTTCTTTGGGCTTTTTTTCCTGTGAAGAAAGGTACATACAGGACTGCTAAATAATGGAATGGTGTTTCCTTAAGTCCTCATACATTCATTCTTTTTAGTTTTCTTGGTGAGGTTTATGTTTTCTAGTAAGAAAGCGGCAGTGTCTAGTGGTAAATGATATAACCAGAGAACATATCTCAGACCTTGGTAACAGTACCATTTCACTGGATGGTACTTAATGTATCACACTAGAAAGGAGAGCAGAATTGGTTCTGTGCGTTTCTGTCTCTCAGGAGAGATCCGCTCATTCCTTACATATGGGAGTCCCTGGGAATTTATACACTCATCATTAAAAGACTTAAAATGGAAGTACTGCAAGCTTGATAAGACCCCATGCTCTCTTATTTGTTTGCAGACTTTCCTTGGTCTCCTGATGGGGGGTGACTGAAGAGAGAGACTTTTCTCTGCAGAAGAACATAAGGGGAACAAACCCAGTCGCCTCAAAGCAAATTATTAAGGGGATCCTTGGGAAAATTTCTAATCCATAGTTCCCAGTTTTCCACTACTTGTAAGTCACTACAAATGAAACACAGAACAATGATTCAGGGAGGGAGACTTCACACAAAAAAGGGCTTAAACTGGTCATAGCTGGATCTGTACATTCAGCCAGTAAACATCAGGTTAGAGTTGTTCCTCCAGAGAAGATGGAACTTTTGTGTTGTTTTATGGGTAGGTGCTCTAGCTTCCTCCGATATCTTGCAGTCTCAGCCTAGTTCTCCTGTCAGGACAAAACCTGTGGTCTTAGGCCAGGATCTGGCACCTAAGTAAGTGCAGTCCTTTGTAAAGTCTGTGTGAGACTTCAAATAAGTAGACAGTTCCATATTCCATCCAGCTTGATTTTTCTGTAGCCAATCAGCCTGGGACCAGAAGGTGCTCTGCTCTGACAATGAAGATGTTGTCTGAAGAAACTTGCACTTGGGTTTATTTCACCTTCTGCGAAGTACCAAAGTGACCTGAGAACGTCAGTGGCTCTTGCACGTAGCAGGGAGTTTTTACTTGGAGGAGTTACTATTGTTTCAATCTAAGAAGCCTTGCAATTTAACCTTAGCAAAGGTATAGAAGCTTTACAGGGAAAGCTCCTCTGTATTCAGTTGGTCAGCAGATATTTCTGGTCTGACTGGTGGGCAAAGGTGTGGTTTGTGATCATTACACCCCTGCGAATTTTTTATATCATCCTGCAGAAAAAGTCAGTGCCTTGGCCAGGCACTGAACTTTGCTATTCCATCACATAAGTGGAGAAGCAGCTCCACTAAAACTTATACTAATGTCATACTTATTTGAAATCAGAACTTAGACTGGTACAGATTAAAATTATTTTTCTTTCAGGGTTTTTTTTTTGTGTGTGTGTGTGTGCAACTTGGAGCAGATCACTGAGGAGCTGACATGATTTTTGTTATGGAGTGTACAATATCTTTATCGTTACTTTGCATTCTTTTTCATCCAAACTAGTACGGCTTCCACGAGCATTTACCACATCTGATCTGCTATTTTCTGGGATTTAATAGAACAAAATGACACTGATAAGTTTATCTTCTTGTTTAACATTTCTGTATCACTATTTATAAGGTATTTAATTTGATTTTTTTTTTTATTCTTAAAAAAGGGGGAGACCTTTTTTGAATTGGCAGGAACACCATCCTCCCACTATAGAGGTTGTTTACAGATGTCACAAGGAGTAAGAGGTAGCTAATGAGAGCACTAGTAAAAGAAAGCAGTTTCTATTCAGATAAATTCTAACCTGACATGCCTTGCCATAAGATAGTTTTAAAGATACATAATATACATAAAATACATAAAGATTGTTTTGACTAATATTGTTTAATTCCTTTTATGATTCTAAGAGTTAGCAGCTGAACCTACATTTTACTAAATGTTTCTGGCACAGAAATATGCTCATGTCAATTAAATCATGGATGTGTTTTTACTAAGTGTGGGAGTTAGCTGGTTAAGTGTGAGCTACTGAAAAGAAAAACTTTAGTACAGATTTGTTGCATTTTCTTTGTAGGCTGACAAGTAAAGCGAATATTTCTTCAGAGCATACTTCTTAGTATTTCATGAACCAAATGTTGAACAGATGTACTTAGAGTGTGGAAAAATTAAATGAAAGGCACATTTAGGATTTATAGAGCTGAAAACCAAAAAAACCAATGGAAATTAGAACTTTGATGAAGAGAAACTATGCTGTTAATGCAGAAATTTTTACTGTAAGCTTAAAAAAAATTGGCTTCTAGGTCCCCAAACTGCAATCTGGAATCATGTAAATTATGGTTAGAAAATGATGCAACACTTGTTCTGAAAAAGGTAATTTAGCTCTAAAATATGCTTTTATATTCATTTTAAATTAACAATGACTAGTGTAGCTCCATAAAATTGTACTTCTTCCCAGAATCGTGGAAATCCCCAGAAGTCTGAGAACTACAAAATGACTTTTTTTTTTTTCCCCGTTTCGAAATCATGCAATGAAGACTACAGACAATGTGGAAAAGACAAGGATTTTTAATTCACCAATGATTTCTTGTCACAGTTGCTGCTGTGAGGAATAAGCACATCGGGTAAATTGCACTGCTGAAGTGTATTCATTCAGGTATGGGAGCAAAACAGTGTGCGGTTTATTTCAGTAAGAAAGGCACATATTTCTAAAATGAGCTGTGGCCTTCATTCAGAAAAAACACCCCTGTTCTGGAAAGCAGTCTCTTTAAACAATCACAGTTACAACAACTCTACTGCAGAAAGCGTTTCAGCCCGGGACTTTGGGAATTAAACACATGCTTAAGTACTTTTCCTTAATAGGGATACATTTAGACATATGAATTGAAGCTTGCATAGACCAGTAAACAAGGGAATTTCCAAACAGTTATCAGCCATCTGTATTAAGTAATCCACATAATGAGTGGAGCTTTGGAGATTTATATCAACTGATACTGTGTCTTGTACTGCGAAAGTGCTTCTGAAATTAAGTTCTTCATTAAAACAACCATGCAGCCCAACAATGTACATTCTGCTGAGGTGAAATGCTGTTGAATATTGCTATGTATTTCCTTTTCCTAGCTCATGCACTTCAGATGGTTATATCAAGAGGGAAAGGGATTTAAGAAGTGAAAACTGGAGCAGGCTTTGGTACTGATTTGAGGGCTGGCTTGTCCATTAGGCCGATCACTTCTGAACAATTCAAATTTAAGCATCCAAATAAGTGTTTGATATTTTCTCAAGTGCTGAGAGACTTTGTGCAACTGCTATTATTTTGGTAGATCTACCTATATGATTAATATATCTCATATTGCCAATGAGGATTTACAGTTTTAAGCCTTGTTTTCTATATTTAAGGTTTAGCAAGACCTCAAGTCAGTGTCAAAAATACAGGCTCAGACAAAATGAACCTGAGAGAAGACATCCTGTTTCTAGTGATGTCTAGGTTGTCACCATGATGGTGCCACTGGCAGAAATTGCACTAAACTTCCTATACCTTCCCACCTGATCATTGCATAGCCAGCAAAGATGGATCTTCCTCTGCTTATTCCTTTGTCCCTGGCATCTTTCTCCAGTACTAGTAACCATATTTTTACATGCCACAGGCTCCAGGAATTTACTGAAGTTCTGTTTATCTTTGATTATGTGTTGACTTTTACTATTATGGCTATCTGCAAAGCTTGCCTTTAAGAAAGAGTGATGAGCTCTGCTTTGGTTAATGCTCAGTGTACCAGCTGCTCTCTTCTTGTGAGCCTCCAGACCCTTCTAACAAAAAAGGTGATATTATATATATCAGTACAATACTAAGCTGTCCTGTCCTGTCCTGTCATGGCCATATCTGTAGTCAGCTGAATGATGATACTGACCAGTTGCCAAGCTGGAGAGGTGCCCTGACTGACAAGGATCTGATCCTGCCTGTAGGCAGAACGGGAGGCAGGCAGGAACCTCAGCCAGTTCTGCACCACTGCCTCCCAGAACGGGCTATACTTAAAGCTAGAAAGCCACATGCGGGAAGAGGGAAGTAAAACAGTATCAGAATAGAAATACGCTATAAGCTGTGATAAATATTGTGCGCCTTTTCTGCACTGGAACAGTCAAGAGCAGTGGTGGAATAGGCACATCTGGGGATATGGCACATAAATAGGTAGTTTTGGGAGGGGAATTAGCTCAAATGGTAGAGCGCTCGCTTAGCATGCGAGAGGTAGCGGGATCGATGCCTGCATTCTCCAGACATTTTTGTCTCCATCTCAGGAGACATTCAAAACCCACCTGGACATGTTCCTGTGCAACCTGCTCTAGGTGGACCTACTTTGGCAGAGAGGGTCCTTCCAACCCCATATCATTCTGTGAAAAGCAACTCGCTGCCGGGGAGCTGAGGACCACTATGGGGAAGACAACTGTGTCACCTGAAGAAGCACTGGGCTACGGCATGCATAGTTGTGCTTCCACAGAGCTATTAGAGTCACTGCAGTGGCAGAAGTAGAAAAGAGGTGAGAACATTTTTCTCATTGAAACAATTAAAACTTTCTTTGTCTGTCTCTCTCCAGCAGCATGTGTGAGACTCATTTTGTTTGTGCCAAGACTCATTTTTTTAAAAGGGATGGTGTTTTGAAGGCATGATTTCTGTCATCTGTACCATCATAACTGGTAGTCATTTGCTTACCCAAATAATAGATTAGCTAGTCAATCTAAAAGTCATATTGTGCTGTCAAAAAGCATTTTGATTGAGAAATTGAGCATATAATGTGGTTACTGGGAAGTCATATAGGTGATTTTTTGAAAGCTCCAAAAAGTAAAAGGCTCACTGCCTCTCCTCCCTTCACTTATTTATGTTATTTATTTTTTAAAAGTCAGTATTGATTGTCATCATTTTCCCATTAATTTTGAAAAGCATCCATTTCTGAGGGGTGTGTCAGTTTGATTCATTCTTAAAACACATAATTTACCACATTATATCCTCACAGAACATTCAGTAATAGGGGTGGGTTATTTCTTAAAATTACAGAAAGAAAACTAATCTGGAGATATTCAGATACTGGTGGTACATACAATTAGCCTGTATAGTCATATTGTTCCTTTTATTGACACCATCCCTTTCTATTTAGCATTACGGCCCCATGTAGTTCCTGATCTTACTGTTAGATATCTGTTTGCAAAGACCTCTGTCCAAACAGAGCTTTGTACTTGTTCAAAATCTGAATTAAATCGTTGGGATCATATGCAAGCGCCAGGGAATAGAGTGAATTCTTTGTCTTTATGACATTCTGCAAGAATCAGAACTTTTTCAGGTACCTGCCCAGCCTCTTGTACAATAGGGAGCAGAGGAAGGCTGCAGTTCTCATTTTGACTTGTGTATGATCGTGCAAATGACTGAGCACTTGGAGATGTTATGCAGAACTATCTAGCTGCCTGTGGTGGCCTTGGCATCTTTGGCAGCAGCTCTTCTCCCTGTATTGCGTGGATGATAGTGACAAAAACAGTTGAAGATCATCTTTAAAAGTGCATTTTAACTTGATGCTTGAGTTTTCCTTGGTCTTCCTGCTTTTCTGTAAGTCTTGGAAAATTCTTCATTTCTACACCTTTAGGGCTTGCTGTAGATCACAGGTTTCAGTCACAAAATGCGCTATCATATAAAATATAAAATGTATGTTATGATGCATAAAGATTGTCATAAACATTAATCTGAAAGAGTGGTACCCTCCAGAGGCTGTAGACCACTGCTCTGAACATTATTACTAAAGAGGTCACTTTCTATATTGGCACTTTCCACGGTCACTCAGTAGAACGTGTTGAACCAAAGGTACAGTCGATAATATACTTCTGCTTTGTGAGGAATGGGAGTCAAAATACTTCATATAATTTTCAGGATGGGATTTATTCCTCTGCTTGTAGTCGCCTACATCTGACTGGATCACAATATGAACTGCAGTCGTGGCTTCCATCTTTTTCATGGTCTTTGCTTTCCATTTGTCTTACAGAGGGCATCTGTTCTGCCTGGGTGCCAGCAGATTTCTCTGAAGAGAGTTAATGGATCTGTAAAGGGAAATCAGAGAACAGAGCTTCCACCCATTTACACTCTTCATGCTGCACAGTAACCAAATCTGTTATTTACTGTCAAGCCAATAGATAAAAAAACCCTAATAAAATACTGGGCTAGTACTTAGATCATACCCACATCACTTAAATAAATTAAGGGTAGCCAAACACATAATTTTTTACGCCCTATGTAAAAACCTGATGAATGTGTTTTGTTAGATGAAATTTTTAGGCACAGGACATAAGTCAAGATTTTTGACATCATATGTTTTGAGATTATGTTTGCTGGCACTGAAATCCCATGAGATTTTTTTGTAAGGTATCCCAAGGCTGTGAATGATAAAATCTTACAAATTCAGCTACTTTTCAGAGATTTCTTTTCAGTCAGCCAATAAAACAAAACAAAACAAAACAATTAATACAACAATTCTCTACCCTTTGATGGTTCTGGCTTTAAACTAACACCATAAACGTAGGTTTACATGTAGAGATTCAGAACATAGTGCATCTTTCTGAAGTTTAAAAAGGTTCAGGGATGAGATCTATCTTTTCTCCCTTTCACTTTTTGATAAGGTGCCCAGAGAATCTGGAAGTCAAATACTATGAGGAATAAAGATGTATTGAATGTGCTGATCACTGCAGAGCCTGAGTGGAATCCTTAGCTCTGGAATCCACAGCTCTGGAATCCACAGTTCAAATGAGCTTTGTTACTCAAAATATATGTGATTATCACAAATTTGTTTTGCTTTATAGTTTTTGTGGCAGGCATCATTGAAAATGTTGAATGTGGAATGAAGATTTACTTGCTGTGTTAGTCCAGTGCAATCTCATCAAAATGCTCACATCCAAAGCACAAGCATTTCAAGTAGTCCAGAGTACAAGATCCTTCTCTTTGTGATTGCTTCACAAAAGTTATGTTAGTCTGTTTGAATAACATTTGACATCAGTTTGTTCAAAAATTTAGAACTTCCCCTAAAATTCTCGTTAACATTGCCATAAATTTGGGGTTATATGCTACATTTATTTTTAAAATTTTTCAACCAAATAATTTATGCTTATTTAAAGCAGTTCTAACTCCATCCATTTGCAAAGATTAGCTTGTGGCATGAGACGAAAATATGAAATATTTCATATTGAAATTTTGAATGTAAGAAATGTGTTGCTCTGCCAGTAATACAGTCACTTGCACAAGTCAATTCTGTAGCTTAGATTCTTTGTGTATAAAATGGGATAATAAAGTTGGTGACTGGTTTTTAGGTTCAGTGATTAATACACAGTGTCTTTGGATGAAATGTGCTGTGTGAGAGGAATATGTTTTAATGAGATTAAGTCTAATCAGGAAGAAGCTGATGCACCAGAACCATGTCTTTTTTCTGAGTTTCTTATTTTTTTTTTTTTTTTTCATCTATTCTGGTGAAGCCACAACTGGAATACTGCATTCAGTTTCAGGCTTCCCAGTTCAAGAGAGACAGAGAACTACTGGAGAGTCCAGCATAGGGCAACAAAGGTGACTGAGGGATTGGAGCATCTCCCTTAGGAGGAAAGGCTGAGGGAGCTGGGCTTCTTTAGCCTGGAGAAGAGAAGGCGGAGGGGAGACCTTATTAATGCTTACCAGTATCTGAAGGGTGGCTTGAAGGAGGATGGAGCCAGACTCTTCTCAGTGGTTCCGAGTGACAGGATGAAGGGCAACAGGCACAAGCTGGAACATAGGAAGTTCCATTCATAGCTAAACAAAATCTTCTTTCCGGTGAGGGTGGCAGAGCCCTGGAATGGGCTGCCCAGGGAGGTTGTGGAGTCCCCTTCTCTGGAGACCTTCAAGACCCGCCTGGATGCAGTCCTTGTCATTTTCAGATGTGTGCTTAACTCTTTTCTTCCATCTGCAGAGTAAACCTCATCAAAAGTATCTTATCAAAAGTATCCTTCTCTTTTGTTCTCTGCCAACTGACCACTGGCATCAGTACTGTTTCTGCTGGGTGGATCTCACCACAACATTTTTCTTGCCTTTATGCATATGAAAACCTATTTGGCATCATGGGAATGTATGTACCAGACAAGAGGATAATAGTGAAAAGATCTGCCAGACAGATCAGAGAGGTGAAATTAGTTCTTAAATTACAGTTTAATTCCTATTTGTACGTAGGCTGATAACTTAGTCTGGATTTTTCTTCAGCACATATTTTCTAATATTTCACCTGCCAAATACTGAACAGATGTACTTCTAGTCTGGATAAATTAAGAGACACACATTTAGGATATGAAGCTGAAAATTCAGAAAGCAATAGACAGTCAAGCTTTGAGCTGAAGTTTTACACTGACAACAGACTTTCTCATATAACAGAATGTGACATTCAAATTGCAGTATCGGTATATCAGAAGTATTGAGAACCTAGGTTTCCAGCAGTCTGAGCACAATCACCACCCCCACCTTCCTTGCCCCTCCAAGTTCATGTGCTTGTCCAGACTGAAAGTGCAGTTCTCTACTCAGAGAATATGAGGTACCACCACTACCACTTGAAGCTGGTTTGGCCAAGAATCAGGATTGTACAACAGCTGGAACAAAAACTCCTGTTAGTGGCTATTTTCAGTCTCATTCTCCATTGGCACTCCTGGAATGTCTTCCACTCTCACTTTAGCTGCCTCAGGAGCTTTACAACTCCAGAAGAAATGTTTGTTATGGAGCAGGGAGTAAGAGTTGAGTGTTTCTTCCAGGTTTCATTTGGAAGAAAAGCCTTATAAGTGGAGCTGCATCTCCAAGATTTGAAAAACCCCCACAGGATTATAGGAATTTTAGTTATTCTGTAATCAATATGGCTTTGAAAGGGCTAGATTTCCAAATCTCCTGGAATCCACTGCTGCATGAAATCTTTGTTCAAAAAAGCAATAAAACTGCAGTAGAACAATACAAATATGTGAATAGACCTGAAGATAGTATTTTGACTCTCTGAACTCAGCTGTGCTATCTCTCACCGGATCAGTTATATATGGGAGCAAACATTTGTATTTTCTGTGCCATAATGAATGCATCTCCATGGTCACATGATAAAAGGAGCACATATAATTGGTCATGAACATGAGGAATGACCATGGTGCTGAGGTGGTTGCAGCCTTTCTTTCAGTAGCACTCACAGGATCACAGGTGGCTGAGGTTGGAAGGGACCTCAGGAGGTCATCTAGGTAGAAGCCAGTGACATAAAATATGCAGGCATTGATTTCAAGCACAGAACTGCAAATACATGGTCCAGTTAAATCGTGATTCGAAGTTAGGAGGTGTGTTAGATGGAGGGTAAATCTGCTGTAAAGAGGGTGGTGTGAGCAGGCCTCCTTCCAGGGTGAGAAGCCATGACACATGGCATCACACGCTTTGTTATGTGTGTCATCAGGCTGCCGAGCAGCACTGCCACATAGTGTGTGATTCCAGAGCTGGAAAACTAACATGCAGATGTGCAAGTTGTGCAACCAGTAGTTGAATAAGTTTTGAGGACAAAGGCACAAGGTCTTAGAAAACGATAGCATTAATAAAAAAAATAAAAATAGTTCAGGCTATTGACTATTATCTTTGCACACACAGTAAATGGAAGTGTTTCCTGATACTGTACAAATAAAATGATATTTTGATGGGCTATGAGACTATTTAATGTGCACAGAAATGTGATTTTGGCATGATTAACAAATGAAAAAAAAAAAACCATTTGAGAAAGCCATCTAATCCTGCTTCCTCCTTTTAACTCTGGAGAACCAGAGAAACGGTAGCATTTGAAATTACGATTTCCTCTTTCGTCTAATTATTATGGGAGCTGGAATGATTAACAAAACAGAAAACAAGCACTTAATGGACACATAAAAGCTGTCAAATAGACACAAAAAACACTTGTGCTCTGTATTTTCTTTGCTGTTAGTGGTGCAGTTTCAGAGACACTACCTCAGCGTTACTATTTAACACATGAGTTTTAAAGATTCAAACAAGAGCAGACAGGTTTCATTAACATAGGAGGTCCCTGAAGAAATAAATATTTATTAAACTTTCAGTCATGTAAAAAAGTGGGGGTTTTAACCACACTTCAAGTGTTGGTGTACAGCCTGCCAAATACATGCCTAGTGAGCTATTTAGAAACTTCCTGTTCCACATGCTAATTAACAGTCTATGAATTTTAACTTAAATCAGGGTCACATAGCTGAAATGTATTTCAGAGGAGGCCTGCATTTGTCATTCAGAGGCATTGCCAAGGTTTTAAGGCCTTGCTATAAAGTGGATTTCACAGCTTGAAAAACTAGTTCTCCAATAACAACTGGGTCAAAACTGGGAGGAACCTTTATGAACTGAGTCACATGAGGTGCATTAGACTGACATTTGAAATCAGAGCTAATCCAAAACTTGAACATTCAACATAAACCTCTTAGAATCTTCGTGGGCAGTGTGGCCTTGGATTCAGATCCCTGTATTTCTCTGCTCCAGGTTGCAATGAGATTCATTGCACAGGTAGCAACATTCTTAGGCAAAAATGCTTCTTTTCTGTCAGTGGATCTGGACAGATTTTTTGGAGAGCAGGAGCTAAGGTGATTGGTGTCTTCCACCTGTGTTCAGTGCAGCATGGACAGCATCACACCCAGAACAGAAGCGGTGTAGCAGCACAACCCCCTCTTCCTACCACTGGCTCAGTTGCAACTAGCAAATGAACAGCTTCTTGATATGCAGATATCTTGATTAGATTGTCTTTAGAAAATATTTTTGAAATGTTTGCTAGCTGATGGTACTGATTTACAAATGCTTTTCTTTCTTACTCTCTTTTTTCCTTCCCCTCAGGTAGAACTAGTTTGAGGGTACTTCTTTAGTACATTACAGCTTTCTAAGCAAGGTTTTGCTGGGTTTCTTTGTTATAACATACACATATATACATATTAGCGTCTTTGCATCTTAATAATTTAAAAATATATTGCCTCACACTTGTATCATTGATTTGGAAGATCAGATGCACATACTTGCTCTCCTTTCCATCATTTATCACTTCCCCGTTTGTTAGCTGCAGTCTTGATTACTTTCAGCCTTAGGTACAGACAAACAAGAAGTTTTACTTTGGCAAATTACAGGCACAGCTGTCTAGGGAAAAGGCAAGTGAGTCACATCTACATGCTGTGATTTTACCCCAATAGCTCAGGTGTATCTTTAGCTGAATGTGAGTATCTGGGGAGACAAATGACCTAGAATCAGAAATGGGGTCAGAATGAACAAAGGCAATCCAGGTATTCAAGGTTAGGCCAAGCCTGGGTTAATGCTAGTCAGAGTAAAGAGAGATAGATATGGAGGAAGAGAATCTGGAACATGGAGTTCTCTGGAAGTGCTGAGATTTGCTGCTTTTTTTTTTCTCTTTAGGCAGGGAGGAGGGGGAAGGAGTGGAAGGGTTAAGAAGGTAAGGGAGGTATGGTGGCAGTTGCTGCTGGGTCTGCCAGCCTTTGTTCTAGCTGTTCGTGCCACATAGCACCTATAATTCCTTCCTTGGCTGTACTAACAGTAACAGGAGTGACTCTTCAAGGACCTATTGTAGTAAAACTTGTAAAGCTATGACTGTCTCCTGCAGCAGTCTGGAAATTACTTACTTTTCCTATGGATAGAGTAGTTCCTAACAAGAAGGGCCCTTGGATGTATAGAGTGGAAAATATTCAGTAGTTGCATGGAAGCAATGTTTGGTACCTGCGATCATGGTGGGAACATGAGGTCAAATTTTGGCATCTGCAATTGAAGAAAAAAAATAATAATAAAAATTGGACAGGGTTCAAAGAGAACCTACAAGCATGATCAGGAGTGTTGGAAAATATGTTTTCCGCTCTGAAAACAAGTTCAGCCTTCTTCTTTCATTGAACAAGAAATTAAGTCTTTCAAGTAAGACTTACTCTCAGTATACAAGTAAACCTAAATGGGGGTCTAAACTGGTTCTTCTGTCTGGCAAATAGCAATGTAGCAAGATCTAAATATTCAGTGGCTATTAAATGTTGGAACAGCCTAGCAAGTTCCTCACTATTGAACACACAAAAACAAAATTTGGATTCTTTTTTTTAAAAAAATAATTTGTAACTCAGCCATAGAGGTTGAAGTTAAGGCATGAGTTAATCCAGAAAAGGTATTGTGTGCAAGAGATTATCCTGATTATCACTGTTGTCTCTTCTAGTCTTCAGAACAATTAATTGTGTACCACAGGCCTGTCTGCTCCCTGAAATACAGCTGATCTCCTCTGTATTAACTCGCTTTCCTCAACATTCTCTATGTGGTGAGTGCGTTGCAAGAACAAGAAGTTCTGTAAGCAGGATTCTTTCAGTGATCCCGTGTGCAGATTCTCTGACATGTACGAAGATGCTTCCACTCGTTCTGTATCGTTTCCATCTGTGGAAACATCAATGACGTGCCCCTGTCCTGGCACCTCTCCTCAGGAAACTTGCAAGAGTGGAGCTCAAGGAAAGAATATAAACCTGCAAGCCTTGTTTGCTTAAGGGAATAGCCTGAAAAAGAAAGTAGTTCCCCTGATCATCGTTAACTGTGATGATACAGGGACAAGAAACAGTGAAACTAATCATCTGAATTTTCAGTGACATTGCTAAAATACCCCGCTCAAGCTCCTGTGCACCATACGGATTAGCAAGGATTCAGCCAAAAAGCCTATTGTATTTCTTCAAGATGTTTTCATTTTCAAAGAGTTGGGAACACTATGCAGCAAGTTCCCATTTGGAAGTCAAATAGGAGAAATGGGTAAAATAACAAGGACAGCAAAGGAGAAAAGATCCTATAGAGTAGGCAATAAAAGTGGTTCTTCCTATAGTGCTTGAACACACTCTGTATTGTAATTGTGGATTTTAGGAATGAAAAAAATCAGCTTTTATTTTTGGCCTCAAATATATATTCAACATAAATAAATACCTAGTGACTTTAGTAAGACCAGTGTTCAACTTTGCTTTCATCAGCGCTTGAATATGTCTCTGGGTGTTCACCTCCAGTACTGATATCCCTAGACTGACTCAAGAGTCTGTGGCAGAGAAGAAAAATGGGTCAGTGCAATTCTCAGTGTTTTGGGATTTTTTGTTTTGTTTTCAATACACACATTTGTAATCTTTAATTTGCAGAATTTATATGCAGTGCAAGCAGTGTTTTCTCTAGCATAACATTTAAGGACAGCTTTATCAGGTGGTACCAGCAGTCTGTCTAGGATCTTGTCCTTGATACTTATTTTTTATTAACAGTGGGATTTTTAGAGTAATCTTTCCCTATGAAACTTTCCTTGCATCTGCTAATTAGTGATTTATAAACTGCATGAAATGGAGGTTGCATCTGGGACACCACGTTATGCAGTCAAGGCTGGACTCCTCTTCTATGAAGTTGTCTAATCCTTTTAAAATTATTTTCTTTCTATTTCCATGATGTTCTATGGCAGTGAGTTCCACATTGAGATGTGTACGTTACTGTGTGGAAAAGTATTTATTTTTATTCACTTTAAACCTGATGCTTGATAATTGCACAGATGAGGAATGAGATGAGAAATGCTGAATAATCAATTTTTGTTCATATTCTCAGTATCACTCATGGTTTTAAAGCTACCTATTATATCCTCTCTTAGGTGTCTCCTTTCCTAGGTGAAGACTCATAGTCTAATTGATCTTTCATCAAATGGAAACAGTTTCATATACCTGCTTATCTCTATAAATGTAGTACACTTCCTGATTTTTCTCTGTCTTCTGTTATCATTGCATGGATTTATCATGACCTGTTTTCTACTTTTTTCTATTCTTTTCCTTGTTTGTTTTTTTTTTCCCCTCTGTCCCTTTTTATGTTTTGACTGCTGCTAAGTAGGAAGCTAGTGATTGCAGACAACCTTTTGTTGTTAACACAGCAGGCTTGTACCCATCATCAATGTGTAAATAGTTTTCCACCCCTCCTCCACCTGCATTGCACATACTGACATTGGGCTACATTCACTGCTCAGTTGCTCAGACATTCAGTTTCATAATATTTTTTTGCAGTCAAATTCATACTCTGTGACCCTCTGCAATACCAAGTCAAGAGGCACAAAGAAGTCAGGGATAGTGGAATTAATTTGCTAAACTGAATGCCAGCCAAAAGTTTATATGTGTGTGTCCGCAGGTTTGTGTGTGTGGTCATGCACTTTTCAAAGGAGGACGCTGAAATTCAGGATTTGTTTCAAATGACCCTGTGTTTACGCAGGGCCAGGAATGGTCATGGCTTGCTTTTAGGGATAAGCATGCAATAAGATTCTGAGAAATCACAGAATCGTAGAATTGCCTAGATTGGATAGACCTTTCAGATCATCTAGTCGAACCATCACTAAACCATATCTCTAAGTACTATGCCTACCTTTTAAGTACCACCAGGGATGATGAATCAACCACTTCCCTGAGCAGCCTGTTTCAACGGTTAATAACACTTTCGGTGCAATTTTTTTCCCCCAATATTCAATCTAAACCTCCCCCGGCACAACTTGAGGCCATTTTCTCTTGTCCTGTTATCTGGGAGAAGAGACCAACCCCTGCCTCTCTACAACCCCTTTCAGGTAGCTGTGGAGAGCAATAAGGTCTCCTCAGCTTCCTTTTCTACCAACCCCAGCTCCCTCAGCCTCTCCTCCTAACACTTGTCCCCCAGGCCCCTCAGCAGCTTCATTGCCCTTCTCTGGACACACTCCAGCACCCCAATGTACTTGAGATGGGGCCTCACCAGTGTCGAGTACAGGGGGACGATCACTTGTAGATACCAACTTCCTTCCAGTTTCCCATTATTATCCTGTGTATTGGTTTCCTTCTGATGAAGGCAGAGCTGACAGACTCTAGACATCCATGTTGTCCAGATAGGCACCACACACCCTGGAGCAGTTGTTATGTGGAAGTGATGTATTTACTTTATGAGAAGGGGCTATGTGTCCAGCGTAGATCTTGGAGCTTTGTAGTTGGACAGAAGTGCTGCAATTTTGAAGACTTACGTTGGAAAGTATTATTCTTAAGAGAAGGGAAAACTCCTATTGTTGTTTTTTTTTTCTCCTTTTCTACTGTAGCTCCATTTATTTTCAAATTTTTGTAATACGATTTCAGAATATCACTGTGGTTTTGAAATCATGCTCGTAGTTTTCAACCACTCATTACGGGAAGGAACAAATACTATTTGCTGTGCTGCCACCTAGTGTTTACAGATGTTGCTTTAATTTTGAGTCGTTAACTTTTTTTTACCTTTTTTTTCCCCCTGCTTTTTAAAGTTCTCTTTCTCATAAAACGGCATAAATTAAGCCTTTCTCTTAGTTTGAGAAATACAGTTGCAACTTGTATCGTCTGGTTATCGTCTGCAGAGGATTTGGGAGGCACACAATGAAGAGATGTTCTTCATTAGGAAGAAGTTCAAAGACACCCTTTCAAAGATGAGAGTGTGGTTAATGGGGGACAATCCCTACAATCCTGAAAGGCAGCTGTTTTTCCGAAGAGATGGCATTTTTCTGTTGTTTGCTTTGTGGGATTCTTCAATCTCATGTCTATTGACATCCATTTTGTGGGCAAATAAATAGTCTGGGTACCTAAAGAAGCAAGCATGAGTGTGCTCAATGACTTTTTTGTGTATAGCAGGTACGATACAAACCACAGTTCTAACTACTCCCTGAGGTTAAACAGAGTTGCAGAGAAGAAATTATAGAAGGGATGTATAGCATATAATATACAGCAGAGTGCAGTGTTAATACAGTTTCCATTGCGGTCTTTTCTGTTTCCAGGCTTTAATGTTGTTGTGGTTCAGAATAGGCAAATGGAGGCAGAAAAAAATTAAAAACAGCCTGATCTGTTCCCTGTCTTCAGAGTCAAACCTTTTGGAATGCCTGTGAAGGTTGTGTGTAGGCACTTGTAAGACCCAGCAAATCCTGCTGAACTGTCTCTTTAAAATTTAACAACTCACGTGGGTCTAGCTGCAGTTTACACCCCTTTGGCCCCCTTCAGAACAGTAAAATCTTGGATTGTGTAACATTTGTTCTGCCTCCTTCCTGAGAGGTCGGCAGTTTTTGCAGGGAGGAAAGGTGGGATCCATACATGTTGCAGGCTTTTATAGTCCCACTGCACTTGCTGAGGCTGGCCCAGGTTTGGAGGTTGCCCTTGAGTATTGCTAAACTTTCAATGAAAAGTCTGTGGAGCTAATGGGAGGACCGGTGGCTACTGCCTATTTTGTTGAATTTTAGGAATGGGCCAGTCAAAAGATGCCATCTCGTTGGAGGGGAGCAGATCTGGCCACCTTCTTCTTCAGGTGTAGTAAAAAAGGAGGGGAAAGCGTTTTATTTCTAGTGAAAACTTCAGCAATGTTCTTGCCATGGTTCAGTGATTATTTGAGTGTGTTGTCTACTTCACTGACAGCATACTTCTTCATGCTTTACCTGTACTTTGTGCATTGACTCCTTATTCATGTGACTATTTCTGTCTGGTAGGTCTGAGCCCACATTCTCTTCCCTGTCAACTGGAGACACAGGGGAAGACCCAGTCATAGAGGGCTTAAGGGAGAGGTTTGTAGCTATACAGTAACTTGCTTGTGTTTCTCTGCTCACAGGGCAAATGCATTTAGAGAGTAGATGTGTCTATGATACTTTAAAATAAAGTGTTGCTTTTTAAACAGCAGCCCACCCTTTTTTTTGGAAAAGGCTATATAAAAGCAATATATTCCTGCTTTATAATCACTTCAGACATGTATTTATCCTATTATGCTTTTAAAACTAAATGCAATTTATTTTAAAGTAGGAAAAGTGAGGAAGGAGCAGTGAAAGACAAAATCAAGTCTATCTCAAGTCTGAGCAGTTTGTGCATTCTGCTAAGGAGATGGGCAGGAAGAAAATAGGACTTAAGTTAAAAAAATGAATTATATGACTTTAAAAGTTTCTTATTTGTCAATATTTGCACATTTAACTTTAAATAGTTAAGCCCCACCCTTATCCTCAGGACCTGACTTCAGCTGCATGTGAACTTTTCAAATCTGAAGGAAAGGAAACATCTGGTGTATCATCTGGCCCAAAAGGGCACACACATTGCACTGCAATAAGTCATGACAATACATTTGATGTTTTTATTGCATATATGAATAATGTATATTGCTTTGTCTATATATTTGTCATTATAATTTTCCTGCCATAATTAACCCACAAATCATGCTGCAGAAATATATGGATGACTGAATTAGTCAGATGCCCTACTAATAGTTCGACATCCGAATGCGAGAGTTGAAGATGGCTGCATTTGGAATGTATTGTTCCTTAATAAATGTTATCATATCTCAGAAGATAAATATGAATGTATCCTGTAATATTTTTGGCTTATCATCTGTATTCTTTACTAGGGAACTGTATAACTTCTATGTCATCTCTAATATTTAACCTACCTCATCCAATGTTACTTGTCTGGAAAATATTCTTTGTAGGGCAGAGGCAGATCTGCCTTTGTACAGACTTGTGGATGGAGAATGGTACAGAGACTCAGGAAATTGCTCTTGTTTCTCCTTCTAGCTTCGTGAACATCCCCAATCTGACCCAACTAACAGAGTCCTGAGAGTAAGGACTGATTTCTGTCTGTTAATCAAATGTGTTTCCAGCCTTGGGGCACATAAAGAGCGCTAGATGCTGATGTGAATGTACTTCTGTTGATGTGGTTTGCTCCTTTATGAGGACTGGAAATAAGCTTGAGCAGTATGAAGCACAACTTTAACAGAGTGTGGAATGCAAGTATGTTATGGAATAGGCGGGAGTAAGTATTTCCATTAAAAAAAAAAAAGACAGACCTACTGAAAATATTTATGTCAATACAAAAAAGTCATGAGGTCCAGGCCATTGGGCACCTGCCCTCCACCTGAACAGAATGGGCACTTGTATAGATACACAGCTCTTTGTAAAAGAAGTCTGCGCTACATGGCCAGTAAAACATATTCTTTGTGGCCAGAAGGTCCACAAAGATAATTTTGTAATTGATGAAAATCTAGGTGTTAGAACATCAAAGTGACAGCAAAACCTTGAAGTGATTTTTACTGATGCAGAGAGATGCAACCAAGTCTTTCTTATCTCAAATCCATAATTAACCATCAAAGCAGTACCATTTCATTATAGTTAAGAATTTTTATTTACTTAGGATTTTC
The DNA here is from genome assembly GCA_013400055.1 of Nycticryphes semicollaris. Taxonomy (NCBI): domain Eukaryota; kingdom Metazoa; phylum Chordata; class Aves; order Charadriiformes; family Rostratulidae; genus Nycticryphes; species Nycticryphes semicollaris. Next base: position 448,126 of record VXBJ01005174.1, read on the forward strand.
CTTGATGTTGAAATGATGCATTTTGTATATTTTTGCACTATTTGACAGCAATCTCAGAAAAGGCACATTCAACCCCTATTTATAAGGGTTGCAGAGGTTTGTCAGATCAAGACAGCTAAAGTAAACATGACAAATGTCATTTTGTAGTGCTTAATACCATTAATCCTTAAAGCATGGAACCAGGAAACCCTTATTCGTACTGGTATTTGAAACCTGTAAGCAATCTCATGTTTCTAATGCTGATTTTCTTTTTATTCCACAAAGAAAACAGTACCAAGGCCTTTTCCCTGGAATATTACTTGAGGCTATTCAGAAAAAAAAAAAAAACACAACAGGAAATTTGGCTCTTTAGCCCTAATAATGGTCTCTTTATTGAAAGGAGACTTGCTTTTTTTTGTTAAACAGATTTTCTTATGAAAGGGTTAGAAGTGAATAAACGACAAGTTCAAGCTCATCTGATTTCTTTTGATTTATGTTGACCTTGAAAGAGAGAGAGGTCATGCTGTTGGCAGGCAATAAGAACTAATCTGTTACTAAGTGAGTAATTAAAAGTGAGGCCTTATATATTTTTGTAATGAGTTGACAGCAATTCCATCCCCATGTCATACGGTTGCTCTAATCAACATGGTCATTGCATTTAGTGCCAAATGAGAAGTTTACAAGAAGTCAGATGACAAACTCTGAAATGTGCAGCTCTTTCAGATGTGCAGATGAATAGACTGACTATATTGTAGATGAGGAAAAACTCCAATAAAAGTTAACGTCAAGCTGATGTGTGCAATTAGGGATTTTATATTTTTCTAATGAATTGGAGTGGATGCTTATTAGTATGTTCAACTGAAAGATGTAAAGTTTGTGTCCAATAAAAAAAGTAATCTGAGTTTTGGCAGCTGAGGCACTGTAAGCTTCTACTGTTTAACGGGCATGACTTAAGACTGTTCTGACAGCAGACATGACAGTATTGATTTCTATGTCACCACATAACCAAAAGAACAGTCCATTTTTTTTAAGATACATTAAGAAGTCTGTTTTTTTCAGTTCAGGGCAATTTTCTAAGTTGATTCTGGGCCTGGATAAGCCTACAAAGTACTGAATGTCTTGGCCCCAATCCAGAAAAATTTAACAGCGTTGTCTTCCCTGTCTTTTAAGAGTGGCCTGGAGGCTTGACATGATCACGCACACTTTTAACCGATAGGAGCTCATTGATGTCAGGCTTGGAGACAACTGGGCAGAAAACGTCAAGTTTGTTCTCTATGTTTTCCATCTGGTCTTGTGAAACCATTAAAGAAGCGATGTTGGGCAAGCAGGATGTCCTAGGGAGAGGATGAGATGGATTAGATGGCATCTCATGGATGAGATGTCCCATAGAAGGATTCTGTCATTGCCTGCTGTGAAGACAGGTAGGTATAAATACAGGTTGGGTGGAGAATAGCTGGAGAGCAGTCCTGAGGAGAAGGACTTGGGAGTACTTGCTAATGAGAATCTCAACATGAACCAGCACTGGCAGCCCAGAAAGCCAACTGCATCAATAGAACTGTGGCCAGCAGGTTGTGGGAGGTGATTTTACCCTCTACTCTGCTATTGTGAGACCTCACATGGAGTACTACCTCAAACACCTGCTTTACTACTTTTTTCTTTTTAAGATAGTGGGACTTCCATGTGTAATGTGCTCTGAATTTTCAGACATATGCCCAAATACTTTTCAAAATTCATGCAACCCCTGGCAAGAATAAGCCTCCAGAATCAGAGGTTTCTGTAGAAAAAAAAAAAAGCTAGTGTAACCTCAGGTGGTGACTACAGCTGGCACGTGCTACAGGCAGGTTGTCAAAGTACTCAGCAGTGTTGCTGAAGGCATATCCATTTTTTCCAGCTATACCACTTGGTCTAACTAAGGTATTATCTTACTCTACAAGTTTTGCCTTTCCAAAAATACAGAAGAAAGACCTCTCCCAGAGAAAGCATAAAAAATCTTTCACGTTTTGTCTGGTTTATATAGAGGACATATCTGTCCTCTCTTGTTTAAGAAACCACTTAAAGGCAAAATTTTAGTTAAGACCTACATGTTAACTATGAGTATTTTTTTAGCATCACTGCCAAATTTAGAGTTACATCTGCCTGTCTTTCAAAGAAGTGGAAACACTAGTCTTGTTCACAATTTGCTGTCAAGTTTAACTAAGATATAATTATGGGTCTCAGTTGGGTCATTTAGTTTTGATTTGTATTTCCTATGCCTCCATTAACAAGGCTCCAACCTATATGTGCATGCAACTTCTATTTTGAGGTCTTATGTCAATAATCACAGTTTATGGCTTGTTTGTTCTCATGATACTTACAGCCATGTGAAATTGAAGTATTTGAACTTAAAATCTAGCATTGCTTAATGTGGGATTATCTGAGTATCAGCAAAAGTTGGGATCACTTCTTTGCCTAATTTCCTTAGATTATTAATCAGCTTCTACTACAAAACACCAGAGCTGCAAGTGCCTATAAAGCACTTTTCCCATTATCCACTCATGGCCTGCCCTTTAAGTTCTCTGAAGTGTGATAAAATCTACAGAAATATGTGAGATGAGTTCAATTGGCATTACAGTCAGGCAAAAGATATTTCCTGCAAGGGGCAACAGCACAATTGCATCTCAGCCAGCATTTGCTTGGGTCCGAAACTATTGTGAAACAGGCTGTAACTGTTTGTGAATGGGCAATTCTGCCTAACAGATGGTTATATGTAAAGGCAGCCAAGAGACCATGTATGAGCATCGTGTGTTTGTGGGGGCATGAGTTGTTGCCAGAAATGTCTATAAAGAATCTGCCCTAAGCTTTCTGGTCCAAGATTAAGCAGATATGTCATTTCTAATCCAGTTTTGGGGTAAACTTCTGAAGTATTAAAAAAGAATGTTTCTGCAGCTGTTTCTGCACAAAAAGTAAAAAAAAAAAATTTTAAAAAATGATGTCTATAAAAAGAACTCCACAATGTGGATGAGGTAGCTTGAAAAGGTTGTTTTTTTAGAACTGCATTTTTCTATTTCCTAGTTAGACCTTTAGAGCCCATCCAGCTTTCTGCCGAGTAGGTTGGCAGGGCACAGGAGTCAGATACACAACAATCTGCTGCCTTCCATTCCCCCCTCCCGCCCCCTTCATGTGTAGTGTTCCTGCTGCATAAAGCCATTAGTGACCAAATTACAGAAAACATAGGGTTTTGTTTCATAGCTTTTATTTGTTGTTCCATTTCCTGTTTCATTCCTATTTAACCTCTGCTCTTTCTAGTTCAGACGTAGTTTAAAAGTGAATTTGGAAATGAACTTCATATGGATGAGAATGAATTGTAAACTATACATACTATATCCAATATCATGGTTTTTTTTTTTAAAAAAAAAAGCCTTATAATTGTTTTTTAATAAACAGAATGTTTTTTATTAATCTACTAAGTTTTAATAAAAGTGCATTTCCCCCTCTTCCAATATTTATTTTCCATCAAAACCATCCTCAAAATTAATCAAGAGCTGCATGTTTTGTTGCAGTCTTTTTAGTGCAAGCTGCTTTTGAATTGCACAGAGGGAGCCTGTAATGGCTTGGGAAACTCAATGTTTTGATCGTCAATTAAAGTGCTTTCCTAGTATAAATATATCTCAGTGTTTGGATTACTATCTGGAGTATCAGAAAATCAACTTGAGTTACATGGAAGAGAGCCTTTCAAAAATTAAAAAGTTAGAAATATGTAGGAGGACACTCTCTGAACATGATCAGAAAGAAGAGCAGCTACTCTTCAAAATTCAAATCATTTTGAGCTGTTTTTTGCAAAGCTGAATTAAATATATTTGTAACTTTGTATGGCGGTTTTGTGAATCTGTCCATGATTTTAGGAGTTGCCATCCTGGCTCGGGCTTTAGGTCTGGGGGAACTGATCTGAGAGCAGGGGTTTCCAGATGTTTCAGAGAACAAGGGGAACACCCTGCAGTGGGCAGAAATGGCACTGTCTGGCATGTCACTAGACTTTATCTTATGTACTAGCACTTAAGGGATTGCTTAAGACCTCATGCTCGTCTCATAAACTCTCCACACAGTTTTCAAGTGTTATGTTAGGGAATTGTGGCTACCTACACAAATACCTAGCTGCTTTTTCATCTAACTGCTCGGCCTCATTATCTTTCTGTAGGAAAGATTTCCCCAATTAGCCATTGTATGCACATGCATTGCCTTTCATTGTATTTGAATGTTCCAATTCTCAGTTTTTTGTTTGGTTGCTTTGAGTTTTTTTAAGAAAATATTTGTATATTTTATTGAAATATTTTTTCTTGTGTTGCAAAGTCCTTGGGTATGTGATACTTTATTATATTTTCATTTGTTCATCCTTTCAAAGATAAAGCTACCCCAGTCTTTTCTAGCTCTTTGCATAGGTTTTCCAGGCTGAAGCTTATTGCTCATATTCTTTTAAATTTCCAGGCTTGTGTCTCTTTGTCTCTTTTTCCTTTTCACCTGTCTGTTTTGCAGGATTCTTTGAGCTGAATGTTCAACATATCTAGCATGCAACTTTGTTGTAGTTGCCTATAAAGTTCATTTACTTTATTCCATTGTTTGTGCAAAATGACATCTTTCTTACTTTTTGTCTGCTATTTAGTTGGATTGTGTACAGAGTCAAAGCCCCTTTCTCAAAGATTCACTTTGAATTTCTAAACCTGTAAGTATAAAGAATATATGTTTTTATTTCAGAGCATGTTACACATGCATATTAAAACCGTATAAACCTGTAAGTATAAAGAATATATGTTTTTATTTCAGAGCATGTTACACGTGCATATTAAAACTGAAGTAGCTTTTATTTCACTATTTCACATTTAGAAAGTTGAGTATTTTCAAGGTAAAAGATGAAGACTTTGAGCTTTCATGCAGTAAAATTATGTAGCCAGTGGAAAGAGGGGAGGATGGGTGTGATGTTTTTATGGTAGATTGTGCTGTTCATAGAATTGTAGAATGTTCTGTAGCATTTCATGCAGTTGGATCTTCTAAATAACCCTATAATTTCATACCAAAAATAGAGAACTGGAAAGTAAGTTAGCTCATGCAACCCTGGCAGTGATCGCTGTAATTTATCATCTTCAGACTTGAGAAGTCCATTCACTCTAAGAGAACTACCTGGACTGCTAGTCTTTCTCCGGCATTTGAGTAGTATTTCAGATTGAGCTATATATATTGACACCTGTGCATGGAAGAGATAAAGCCTCATTGTCACTAAAATGTCGTTTACATTTCCTGGCCTTATATCCCATGTGAGCACAATCACTTAAGTGATTCTGTATATGGTTTAAGGCTAGCTTTTCTAACAGCTTGCTTGGTAATGAAAAGTTTGGACTATAAGATAAGGAATGCTTTCTTCTGTGTTTCTTTGGCTATTGTAGCCTTAAAGGATTAAGAAAAGTCTCTTCTGACAGACTTGTTGGCTGTTTGAAGATCTGACTAGCACTAGACTCTTTTCTTTTTTAGGTGAGAAATGCCATGGGTTGGATTTACAGTGCATCATGACTTCTTACTGCTAAATTCAACTGCGCAAAGAGTTGTGATCCATTAGGTACGTATTTTCCTGTAAGTGCCAAGGACAGAGTGCTTAACAGCTTCTTTGAAGGCTGATGGGACATTTTCCTTGGCTTTTACACAATTAAGAAATACATCGTAGTTCTTATATATTATTACAAGAAGGCCAACAGTAAACTGTTACCAGTGTGGCTGAGGTAAGGTCAGAGATAAGTGATTGAAATGGACACAGGGTATCCAGATTAAATATTAGAAAATACCTTTTATGAGATATTTCAGCAGTGAAACTAGTGAGATTTTGTGGGCTGTGGAATCCTCATCATTAGAAGTTTTTTTAGGAACAGATGAGTGTCAGGGATAGTCTAAGTTTATTCACTTATTTTTTCATAGATGGGAGTCAAAATAGATATCCTGTGGTTCATTCTGTGGTTTAGTCTCTATCATCTTAATGCTTTAAGGGCCTGTGAAAGATTGTGCTTGAGATTCAGCTTTGGCAAAAGACTCAGATGTGAAAGGCTTCAAGAGCTGGCCTAAAGATGTCTTTTGATAGTAAAAGGGAGAAAAGTGAATTTTGGAGTTTAGACACCTTATAGCAGCCTTCCAATAACTGAAGGGAGCCTATAGGAGTGCTGGAGAAGGATTCTTTGTCAGGAAATGTAGTGACAGGAAAAGGGGTAATGGCATTAATTAGAAGAGGGGAGATTTAGGTTAGATACTAGAAAGAAATTCTTTACTGTGAGGGTGGTGAGACCCTGGAGCAGGCTGACCAGGGAAGTTGTGGATGCTCCATCCCTGGAAGTGTTTAAGGCCAGGCTGGATGGGGCTTTGAGCAACTTGGTCTAGTGGGAGGTGTCTCTTCCGATGGCAGGGAGGTTGGAACTTGATGATCTTTAAGGACCTTTCCAACTCTAACCAAACTATGATTCTATGTTGCTATGATCTGTCCTTAATAATGTGTGTTGAACTTGTGCAGAATGGCAGGCTTTTCTTGAGCATCCCCATTAAAATACCACTGACCTCACCTTTAGACTATTTATTTTATGTTTGTCGATAACTTAAAGTGACTTTACGTGAAATTTGTTTCTGTTGCTAAGTGAATGAATACAGTGGTATTTATCTTACATAAGGGACCTATCTTTTCAAATGTGATGTTTGTGGAGAAGACAGATAGCATGTTGAGAGATGGCCTGTCCTGCCTGTGAGGGGTGGAGAATAGGTTGGTTAGTATAAGGCTTGAAATGTCATCTAGCTGGATTTCAGTGATGCAAGCTACAGTGGGTGATTTGTTGCTAATGACTCAGATGTTGTTGGTTGTTGGCAGCTCTTCCATTGACCATCATCCTCCCCCTCTCCCCCATACCTGGTTCTCTTCTGGACTCGTTTCCTCTTTTTGTTCAGTGTTATGCTTGAAATTGATCTTAATTTTCTGGGCTTTTTGTCTTAAGTATTCACCAAAACCTTCCCTATGTTATAGTGCTTATCCCTTTTTATGTTATCTCTTTACTGTTCAGATAAATAAAATTATGATCTCTTCTACTTAGTGGCTCAGGTCTTACATGAACTGTAAGTAATATGCATTAAATAACTTAGGAAACCCCAACCTTCTTAAAACCAGTTGTTCCAACCTGCAGCAGCTTTGTCTCCAAGGTGAGAAACTTCCTCATCAGAAGGTGGCTGGTAATTGCTGTGCATGTCTCATTAGAAACTAATTCCTGCTTCACCTTAAACAAGTAACACTTCTTTAATAATGATTTTGCAAGGCTGTGTGAAGACATGAATATCAGGGCAGTTAGAGCAGAGAGGTGGCTTATGTAAGTACATCAACAGGACTTCAAGGAGCCTGCTCTTGTGTAAATCAACCGAATGTTTGAACACCTTGACTCAGCTCCAAAACTACTATAATATAGCAATAGGCAAAACCTCATCATATTTCAGTGGCGTAAAATATTTTTACTCAGAAGTTACTAAAGTCAATTTCGACCTGATTTTGAATTGATCTTCCTGATTTTACAAGTGTCTGTCCTCTCATTGTAGCCACATAACTTTCATACACTCAGAGGGTTTCATAAACAGCTCCGGCTGATGTAAGGCCACGCTGCCAGCAATCTGCATGCCCAGCTTTGTCCTGGCCATGTGCTCCTGCCTCTTCCTTCATGTCAGTTCTACCACTCACGTGGCCACGGAAGAAGTTGCTTGTCTAGCTGAAATTTAACTGAAAATTAAGAAGTGTTTTAAATCAGGTCAGTGAGGTGATCTGATGTGTAATGAAAATGAATAATAGCTGAGGCTGAAGCAAAGTATGGGCCAGGACTGCAACAGGACCTGCAGAAAAGGGTGGGACTGTCCCTTTTGCAGTAGCCTGCAGGCAGATCAATTTAGGCTGCTGTGAATTTATTATGCCTATGGTGTTCTTAGCAATTTGCATAATACACTTGGTAGGTGATAAAAATTCTGTTTGAATTTCCTTTTTATGTGGGTGATCTAATTGTAGAATTCCTCTGAAGGGTTTAGCATATTTTTATAATACTAATCTTGCAAATTGTAAATAATCTTCTTTGTTTTTTATCAGACAGGTACATCTCTTACCATACTCATTCTGTTACATGGAATTGCTTACATCTGTCTTTCTTTGTATCTCATTTCCCTTCTTTTTCCCCCACTACTTCTGTTTTATAAATGTTATCATCTGGGTTGATTGTTATTTCAGGTAACAATGAAACTGAAGAGTTTTAGTGAGAAATTGTCACAAATCATCATGTGATAAACAGGAGGCTAGCCTACTATTGTGGGATTCATTGCTTGGTCTAGAAAGAAAATGTATGACAACTTATGTCTGTTATATTTTCCTCCTGTTCTGCAAACAAGAACCAAAATGGAGAAGTCTAAATTAAAAGTACTGTGTATGGTCTTGGAAGTTCCTGACTTCCAAGGTTTGCCAAAATAACTTAGTGACTCAAATTACTTTCAGTTTTATCTTTTACATTAAGTGTTAAGTATTCAGCAACTGAAAATGGATTGCTTTAAACTATGAGATGCTTTAAAGATGAAAAATGCAGTGACTACCACTCATCTTTTGCTTTTTAAGGATTTAATGGCCTGTATTTTTTTTCTCTCCAAGTTCCATTCTTGTGCTTACTTTAAAATCTTTCTAGCTTAGAACAAAGGCAAAGGTATAAGAAGAAAGTTAGGTCCTACTAGTGTTAGTAGTACTAGAACAGGTATGTAAGTGCTGAGAAGGGTCTTCCCTTGATTTTTGCAATTCAGCTGTTGAAGTGCTTCTGGGGGACAAAGTCCCTCTGCATGGGTCTGGGAAACATCACACTGATTTCCTCAGCCAGGCAATTAAGCCAGCTTAGAATGCTCCAGATGAGAACAGCATGCTTAACAGAATGCAAAGTTGCATTTCATAGTTCTGGTTATTTTAATCCAGTGTGAGGTCATCACTGTGAATGTTTCCTTCAGTATGATGATGACTAGAAGCTATTGTCTATTGTACTGTGGCTGCCCTTTACCATTTGTGGTTTTAAACAAATTCCACTGTTTCTTGTACTTCTGTCCTACTTTATATCAAATATTACAGGAGTAATATTTTAGTGTTAATATGTGCTCAGTTAGAAGAAGAAAGGCCTTGGAAACTTTAAAAGGAAAAATATGGGCTCATTTCTGTATCTACTTTCCAACCTTCACCAAGCTTAGTAAAGCAAGTGGATTATTAGATATATAATTGTACTCAAGCATCCTCTGGTATCCATTTGGCACCTCATTCCATGGTAATCATTTACAATAACCAGCAATAGAAATCACCTGAAATAAAGCTAGTTTTCAAAGACATCCAAACTTAAGGCCAGGAACCCCTGAATCCTGATTGTTATGCTGGTCTTTAAGTGAGAACATGAGTAAAGACGAATGGCAATAATTTAATTATTTGGAAGTATTATAATGTACTTGGATGTGTACTTGTACAGTTCCTGGAATGATTGCTTATGGCCACCTTTGAGAGCATTCTTTAGCAATTTCGGCATAAGGACTTGGCACTCCTTGTGAATACAGTGACCTACCTCAAGAAAGAACATTCAGGACTCTTCTGAGATGATTTCCAGAACTTACAAATCTATTCTGAAGCAATTCCTTTCCAAAAGGTAATGGAGACTTAAGTTTTTTTCAACAGGAAGAGGGTAGCTGGCACCTGGAAGTCATATGTGGAACATCCTGCAAGAAAAATGGGAATTGCTGATTGAATGTCACGCATGAATAATTTGTTTTGGAGAAAGCTTTTGGAGATTGATGTTCTTGAGATGGGAACCTGAAGCGACTGTTTCCTCTTAGTAATAGTGGAAGGTGTTCTGTCTAAGCAGAGAAAGGACCATATTCTAGCCGTTCAGTGTGCAAAAGATCATGACAAGTGTAAGAAAAGGAACGTCCTGTTAGATGTTCAATTTGCTTTGCTTGTGAGACAGAGCCAAAAATGTGTTTCCTATTAAGTTCATTTGAAAAGGTTGTATATACACCTCATATAGGTGGTTTTGGTTTTGACTTTTTCCTCAGTGACCTAATCTACACTCTTCTGTTCTTCCATTTAAATGACCTATGATTGACTACATATATCTCAAGGGTTTTTTTAAGTCTAGAGTAATATCTGTGTCATGTGATTCCCATTAAACCCCTGTATCCAGGGAACAGGTTACAAGTCTTTGTTATAACTAAAGCTATTATGTTGCTTATTTGAAAAGCATTTTGGATACGCTTATTTCCACCTATGTTGGGGAATGTGAACAGAGCAGCTGTTAGAGGAATATCACCTGTCTCAGCTGTGGGGACAGTTCTTTCAAATAGTACTGAAGGAATAAAACTGAGGGATGTTAAACATTCTTGGTATTTCAGACATTTAAAATTTGGATTATTTGAAACTGTTGCATAGTTTAGGAGATTATTTACTTATCAGTGAGAAAGCAAGTTTTCAACTGCCTAGAATTAACTCTTCATCCCAACCTCATATAATGAAAAAAAAAGTGTTTCTCAGTCCATGGCTGGAACCCCTGCTGACACCTGTACACTGTCTGTTCCTTCACCAAGAATGAGACTTGAGTCCCTGGATGATGGCTGACATATGCCCACCTCTAAAAACATGTCTGTGTCTATGGAAGCCCACGATGACTAGAGGCTCCATGTCTGAGTTATCAGTCAGTGTCCTCTGAGAGAAAGTGTTCTGTTCTCACACAGCAACTATTGCATGTCCTTATCACTATTTGCCAGCTCCCAGCTGAAACATAGGCCATACGTTTCTCAAAGGAGGAAGGATGGACGTCTGGCACTTCTACATCACCTAACTCGTTGGTCTGAGTTCTAGTTTCCTGTATATCTCTCAGTTCATTTCCTTGGGTGTTACCCTGATGGTGCTTAAGCTGCAGACTGAGGTGCATACAGATGAAGTGCAGGGCTGCTGGGAGCTTGAGTTCACATTCCTAATTTTAAGTACATTCATACTAATTGCGGTCAATGACAAGTGTGTATTTTAGCTAGTCTCTCTTGTACCCTGGCAGTCCCAGATATATATGCCAAGCTCAGTTGTGAAAGATTTTTTCCAGCAACAGCATGTGGCTCTCTTTGGCAAACTCCCACCAACCATTTTGTGGGCAACTACTAAGTAGGCTCTGGATCTCTAATGCAGGAAGGCTGCTTGATGGGCTTCTGATATACATACTTCTCTGGAAGCAATTTCTTTGACCTACCTTTCAGTTCTGCAAATGCTCATTTGCTTTATATTTATCTATTTGGTTCCAAACCCCACATAAGTCTCAATACACATAGATCCACTTCCAGCTGAAAGACAGAATTTACGTTCCAGAAATCCATGCTATCCTTTGCCCTCCCACATTTCACTTGCACACCATCTTGTCATTGTGCATCTGTAAAAGCTCTGTGTTGTCCGGAATTCATACCCTGTGTTCTCCAGAAATCATGCCTCTTTTTGCTTGGTTAAGATATATTAAAACGACAGACTAGATGCGGGCTGCTTTTGGCTTAAGACCTCAGTATGGTCCTTGTACCATTTCTTGTACATCTGCAGTGGCAAGCCAGATGTTCTCCACGACCGTTAAGTGTAGCTAGTGATGGCTAGAGGAGGTGTATCAAGCATGCCAAAAGACATTCTTTCTGCCTGGCCAATGCTGACAGATTGGAGCCTGACGGCACTGCACCTGTTGAGCAAGACATGAGTAGTTGCATTTCATGCCCTTTTTCCAGAGATGCTTTGCCCTCCCCTTCTTGGCTCAGGGAATGCAAATGCAAAATGAACTGCCCCCCTCTTTGAAATACTGACATTTGTACCAATCTGTCAACTTACATTTTCTGCTGGCAGCTACTGCTCTGCTCTGTGCTTTTATTTGTCATTACATAAGACAGTCTCTCCATGGCTGTCTGCTGCTTAGAAACATATGTGAATTAAACCTTAAAATATTTCTGTGACTTAATGGAAATAACCCTGAGTTATACATAAGGGAGGGTGGAAATGCTGTGAAGGCACAAAATCTGTATTAGGCAGGAGCTCCTAATTGCTGGAATAAGTTTATCTCTGGGCAGAGCAATGTTCCCTATGTTTTCTGGTGCTAGATTTTTTAAGAATGAAGAAAATGAGGATGACAGGTAACAAGTTTCTCATAGTCTCTGTTGACCATAGCATGCTAACAAACACTGTCAATCAAAAACCTGCTATACTGTGTCTTACACCGTAGCAGATACTTTTTGTGTCATTTTTCTAACAACTGTGTCATACAAGTTCTTTCAGAAACCTAAGGAGGTCTCGAGCGCTGAAGAAGAATCCTTCCAAAGTTTCAGTGTTAACCTCCAAGTTTGCTCCAAGTTGTACTTCCATAACTTCTATGAAGGTAAAAATAGCTTCTTGGGTGAAGTTGTGAGCAAAGTTACTCCAAAGTCCTGTTGAGTATTGTCAGATTGAACGTATCAATAACAACAGATGGAAGCATTTCTACCTTCTTTCCACTTTGTCCATATGCTGGAAGAAGGGACAATGTGTAGTCCCCAAATGCATGCACATATGGGAGCAAATGTGGAATAAGTGTGAAAAAACAGCTTTCCTGAAAATCAGGTGTTCAGATGGAAATTACTGCATCTTCCAAACATAGATTTCAAGCTAAGTGAAGGCAAATAATGCCATGCCAGCATTTTTACAGATTGTTTATTCCTGCTGTTGACTTTTCACATGTATTTAGTAGAAACAAAAATAGTTCTCCAATGGCTTTTTGTGAGTTTTAGACGTTGCAGGCAAGAGGCAGATCTGTTGTATTCTTTCATCAATGTATAAGTTCAGTCCTGTAGCAAGTCATCAAGTAATGTGATGTTGTTTAACATGCTGTTGTCAATAAAGTCCCTCCATTTGGAGCAGTTAGTCTCCCAGGTAAACTTAGGATTCTCATTTTATCTTCCTCACCACTGATTTTTTTGCTGGCCTGAATGTAGATGCTAATATTATCACTGAAGTATTTTTAATCAAGGTGAGTGTAATTTTGCGAGGTGCTAAGTTTCCTTCCTTACAATGCAGCAGAAGTGTGCAGGAGTAAGATTTCTCCAGTGGTCTGACCTGCTGAGGAGAACCTTGTTGTCAAGATCCCAGATGCACCTAGTTTTGGAGCCTGTCTAGACGGGAGTGCTGCATGCCCTGATGTGCTTTGAACTGGTGACTGCAAACACTGTACAGATACTGTGGCTACAGGGGAGGCAACTGCAGCTCCTCACATCCCTCCAAATAGTGCAGTACGAGTGCTTTCTGCTTTGGTGCTGACTGAACATTATGTAAATCTGCAGTCCCGGCATAAAAGCACTTTCTCCGGGTAATTAGGAGTCTTAACCTTCCCACCCTCCCTCCCCCTGCGACGAATTGTGGCTGCTTGTGTATTTGGCTGGAGATCAGCAGTGCCTGCCAAGCCAAATTACTGGAAATTAATTATCTGAAGCCTGATCCGGAAGTTTTGACTCACCTCTTCAGTAGATCCATTCAATCCAATGCGATGATTGGAATCAATATGGATTTGGAAACGTGGCCCTTGCTTCATCAAGTTCCGCTACTCCATGTGGTAAACAGCCTCACCACGTCTTCGCACTCCAGCTGGGTTTCTGCCCATTTAAATCAAGGGTTGAGAACATGTAAAGCTACAGAATTTCATAGCTTTCAGGTCCATATTAAAGGGATAGAAGTTGCCATAAAGCAAACCTCATTGACAGGAATCCATTGACTTCCACTCACTCACAGTCACGGTTGTTTCATGTACACATAAAACAGCTGTTTCATGTACTCCCAAGTACAGACTGTCTCTGTTAGATGGAATATATTAAAGGGAATTTTCCCCTTGTATCTGTGGAGCTGTTATTTGGAGTGTTTTTTCCTTTCTGCATGCAGAAATGTTCTGATATCATCTAAATTAAGTAAATGCTGAAAAAGGGGTTTGCCCATAAATTTATCTTCAAAATACCCTGCTGAAATACTGATGGTATATAGTGGATATTTCATAATGTTCCTAGGTTCATTTGTATTGACATTGTGTGGAGAATTGGGGCACCAAAATGCAGTTTTCTTTCTAAAACAAGATAGTGGATGCACTCAACATCTATGGTGGCAAAGGGTTAGAATATGTATCATGTGGAATTGTTCCTTACACTTCCCTTGCACTATGAAGCTTCTGTTTCCTGAAAAGTATTGGGTGCTCTCTGCAGGTATATCCCACTATATTTCTGTCGCTGAATAGTTTAGCCTGTTTTTATTATTGCAGCATTCTCTTTATAGTCTATGCTCTCATTTGGGGATTTTGCAGAATCTGTGTGTTGTTTTGATTTTAAGACAAAACTCTACAAAAGCAAATATGCAGAACTGCTGTTGATGAGATTTAAGCTGCCATGTTTTTCATCACATATGCAAAGGGTTAGGAGCGCAAGATCAGGTAGCGTAGCTGAGTGGTAAGTTGTTAAATTGGGATAACTCAATTGCTTTTGATCTTTTGCCCACACCCCAAGATTACAGGGTCTTAATATCTGAAGTGAAAAGCAATGTTATTGAATTAGTGGTAAAAACTGATTTAGTAGTGGAATAAAAAAATGCAAAGTTACCATCTGAGACATCAGAAAACTATCTGTAAAATGCAACTTCTTGAGTTTCTTTCACAACCAAAAAGAAAAAAGCCACGCACTTTTGCCAATTTTTGCAATTCCATGGAAGCAAAGTAAAGCAAGCAAGCTATAAATGGGAAAATCACTGTTACTGTGATCATAGTGTGGGAGTGAAATTAATGGTTTAAATATGTATTAACTAGCAATTACCCTGGCTTAAGTTAAAATTATTGCATTCAAAGTATAAGGAGATCACAGCTGAAAGTTTCTTACATTGATTTTGCAAATCATAAGATCTACATACAAGCAAGTATCTGTGGTACAACCCATTTTGCAAGTGGTATGATCAGTCTTCTAGGTTACTGTAGTACTAAAGACCAAGAAAACCACCCAATATCAGCAATGTCTAGCTGTGGAAGAAAAATCAAATTACTCTGAGAATGACATCATACAGTGTATGTTAATGTAATGAAATCGAGTATAGAAAATACAGTGAGATGTGTAAAGCATTGTCCAAAGTCTAATTCCAAAAGGTATTTTCAATTAAAAATTCAAACTAGAGAATACTTAGAGAAAAAAACCCAACAATTCCTGAGGGAGGAAAAGAAGAGAATCAGTGATCAGGCACATGGGAAAAGGTGCAGGGTGTAGTGATGGGAATCAGGCATTTTATGCTTGAAATTATGAACCTGTTTAAGGAAGCAGCATAACTCCTGCTGCTATTGGAAGGACCAGAATCTTAACCACGTGGCTTATTGAGTCAATCCTGAAATAGTGTCATACATGTTTGCACTTCAATTTAAGTATACTGCAGTGTGGTCTTCTTTCCCCACACAGTTGGCTTTTGGGGTTTTTTTTTAAGGGCAAGAAGTTAGGAGCAAGATGGAGAAAAGGTTTCCTAAATGAAGGTGTTTGTGTTTATTTTCTTAATATTTTGCAGGCCCTTAACAGAAACTGGTCTGTGGCATCATCTGAAAAACCAAACAAGCAGCACTTCAGATTGATGCCCTCAAAAATGTAAGTCAGCAATCCAAAGTAATAGTAGTAAGCCACGATTTTTCTGGAGAGGCCATCTAAAGAAAGAATACATCAGCATATATATCTATCTGTTGTTTGGACAATGATGTAGCCCAATGCAAAAAGTTTAGAGCTTGTTTCAGGACACACTGTATATAATCAACAGCTCTCCAGTAATGGCATACTGTACACCTGCATTGATGGAGGAAAACAGGCAGAGTTACAGAACCTTTTTGAAAACCCATTTGGGAGCACTCTTACAGCCTGGTTGTTGCCTACATTATATCTCCCAGCGGCACCTCCTCTGTGGAGTCTGAAGGGCTGGAAGTAGAAACCCAGCAGGAAGGAATGCTGAGATTTTGCAGATTTTTGCACTTTTGTGTAACAGAGCAAAGAATTAAATCATCAAAAAGAGAAAGGTATAACTGCATTGTTTCTCAGGATTGTTCCCCAGAGGCTAAGAACAGGTTGGCATTAATGTGTTCTTTCCTTTTATTGCCCTGGGGCAGCTGTGGAAAAGGCGTTCACCTTTGGGCTAAAAGGTAATGTTATGATTCAAATTCTGCTTGTAGTAGTTTTCCCACTAAGCTCAGTGGGACTTTCTTGACCCCACTCACTTTACTCAGGTAAGCAGTAAGTTTACATGCCCGTGTGATAGAAAGTCACTGGTAGAGGACCTCCTCTGGAGCCAGCTTTTTTCTTCCCCGTATTATTCTACTTTGGATGGAAAGTACAGCTGGACACACCAGAGGAACGTTTCGTGAGATGCCTGATGAATTGTTCTTTCTATATTTTCTGTCTGTTCAATAGAGTCCAGCCAAACTAAATGTTTCCAAACAGCAAATCCTTCCAAAAAGGGGAAGATCAGCTAAATGTAATTTGAAAGTGTATTAGGCTCGCTTTCTTGTATTTCAATGTTTTCAGATTTAAATGTGATTCACTCGGACATCTGAATGAACTTGTTCAAGAATGCTGACATTTTCCTACTTCAGGAAAACAAAATGAAACCAAAATGAAACGGTTCTCAGAGGATCCTCGTAAAAACCTTATGCTGCGTGCTTAATGGCAGGCAGTGAGAGGTCCAGAATTCCAGCAAGGTGCCAGGGGAGCTGCACGTGTCGCGTTTCCTCTGCCCTTTGTACACGGACTCACAGGCACACACACTTCCATATCACTTCCTGAGCCCTGCGTGGCTACTTTATTATACTCAAATTGTCTCAGCAGCATCTGGGGAGGGTGAAAAGGCAACCAGAGAAAGGCAGAGGATTGTTCTTAATGGTACCAGCTGACTTAGTTGTGTGTTCAGTTTAGCAATAAACTTTCAAACGGGACTTGAAATTTTGAGTGCTCATTTTGAGAGATTTAGGCCTTTTTTCCTTTTATTCAGAGGTCATCCAGTGTGTGCTCTTTCTGTGAATTATGGCTGGAAGTCTGGGGACTCAGCCAAGTCCCCATAAGTCCCTTTTTAAACAGCACATCATTGGCATTTAGCAGCAACTATCCAATATCTGCAGATACTGGGGTCATGTCTCCGATCTATTAGTCTTTTTAGTGTCTCATTTGTATTGAAGCATACCCCAAATTAAAAGAAACATGAAGTCATTTAGAAAAAAATTATCTTCTTTTACTAAGTTACTTACATTGCAAATCATACTTACAGTGACTTCCCCACCTCTTTTTCTTGCGTTGTGGTGATTTTGTTAAACATGACAGATAATTACATCTTTGTTGATCCCTTGGCTATTGTACTTAAAAATGGCTGGTTTTGCTTAATTCACTTTTAATTCAACAGTTGCCTGCAGCCTACAATAAAAATGAATGCAAACTATGTTTAAAAGCTTTAGAAGGCAGATCTGACAAATGCAACATAGGATTTAGAGACAAAAGGCAATTGGCCACTCCTACCAAATCATATCCCAACTAATGAGAGGGTTTGGGATCAACAGAACTCTTCAGTAATTTGGAGCCTCCTGAAAGGCAGCTAAATCTACTGCTGTCAGAAATTGGGCACCATCTTGAAGTCAGAGCAGAGAAACATTCTGGGAAATGTGGGAACAGAGGGCTAGAAGGGATTGCCTGGGTCATCAAGTCCAGTTGTAGACATCCATGTTTCATAATCCCTTTCATTAAGTTACCAAGATCTATCTTAAAACTAGTTAGGTTGTTTGCCCCCACCGCTCCCCTTGGCTTGCTGTCACAGAATCTCTTTCTTCTGATGGTTAGAAGCCTTCTAATTTCCAACCTAAATATATTCATGGCCAGCTGACGCCCATTTGTTCTTTTGCCAACTCTGTCCTGAAGCTGAAAGAAATAATCTCTTCTCTCTCCTTCACTTCAATCCCTTGATGTAGGAGATGATAGCAAGTCCTGTTTATGCATTCTGCTGCACTATTCAAGCTAGGTCCTCTGGGTTTTTCTCTTGTAAGGGCATCTCTTTTCTCCAGGAATGCTCTTTTCTGAGCACGCTGGTCACAGTTGGAGTCCTTTTTGACTATGAATAGCAAGGTTTGACCACAGTGTGCCAGTGTGAGATCTTACCAGTGCTTTTTACAAGGGGCAGCCCAGCCATGACTGCTGTGAACACCTCAGTCCAGAATAGTGGTTCCAAATTAAACTGGTAACTCAGGTGTAAAAGACCACGTCTGTAGCTGTCACAATACAAACATTGCAGTTCATAAGCAAAAAGATACTGCAAGCTAAGAAATAGGTTTTATCCAGTATCCAGGCTTACTGCATGAATTTAAATATATGCCTTTGAGATTTTGTAATAGAATCATAACAATGTCACTCTAATTGAAAGTGCCCATGAATTGATTTGTCCTACATGATGCTGTTGATCATCCTCAGCCAATGTGAACAGAGTATTCTTTATTAGACAGGGTATATATCAGATTGCTTGCAATGAGCTAATACGTTTATGTAGAGTGAATAATAAACAGATTTGAAATAAAATAGTTCCATCATAAAGTAGTTAGAATCTGGAAAGCCTTGCTTTACCAGCAGATGGCACAAATCAGCTTGATTTCATTTCAGATCATTTAGAAAAAGACATAGAACAAATAATGAGTTGAAATTGCAATAAAGTTATTTTATTTATGATAACTAGATGACAGCAAAAAATATAAACAGGAGAGTAACATTCATATTTTGCATTATAATGCCCTGCTGGGCTTCTTTGTTAAAATTTATCTGCCAATGCACTAAACTCTGCATCTTAAGTGATTTTGGCCCAATTTTTGTCTTTTCAGACCTAAGCAGAAATGCCAAGGCGGTCACTGGGTTTGGATCTGGTCCTGATTTCATAAGTGCAAATCCTCATGTTTTCTCTAGACATTTTGCCTTGCACAGAGTGCAGATTTTAGTTTGTTTATTTTGTTGGTAGGGTAGTTTGTTTTTCTTCCAAGAGAGAAGACACTCTCACACTAAATCTTTCATTCCAGCTGTTTAAATACCAGTTGGCAAAGAGTTTCATCCACTAAATTGCCAATTCTTTTAATTGGGCTGCTTTTAGCTCAGGGCATTTGGTACTTTGGAGGATAGCTCTGTATCTTGGAAGGCACATCCCACAGTGAGATGTGGAGGAGTGATTCTGACAAAACTCTTGCCTCATCCTCCGCCCCTCCCTTGACAACCACGTGGCCACAGTTTTCATGGGGAATCCCAGCCCTGGTGACTGGACAGATTGGCTCCTTACTTTACAAAACAGGGCCATATTACAGAGCAACGAAGCAGTCCCAGATCAACCAGCTACCTCCCTGTCCTCTCAGGTGATGCCTCCACCCTGCTGGCAGCCAGGGAACAATGGCCCACTTCTCTCTTGTCTCTCTCTGTCCCTCTCTTCTACTGGGTCTCTTCACTGAAGGTTCCTTACAGGCACCATCACAGGGCATTTGCATCAGGGTATGTAAGGATGTTAGATTTTTCTTTACCAGACCATAGCCTTTGTCTGACTTAGTTGGTGACAATCCTTGCAACAGGAAAGAAAGCAAGAAAGAAAAAAAAAATTGCTATGTTAATTGGCCTTGTTTGAAAGTTGATTTTGTCAGCCTGATAGGATTAATCATATTCTGTTATCCAGCACAAAAGGAAGTCCAGTTCAACTTAGTTATTTTGTAAAGGTCATCAGTGATTAGATGAAAAAACCAGCTGCTTTGCTAGGATCTTGAAACAATTTTGTATTTTATTAACTGAAAGGTTGATCAATAGCTAATTGTTGTTGGGATAAAGAAAACAAACCCTCTTAGCCATTTTCTTCTTCCATAAATAAAATTACAAAAAATCTTCTTTGAGCGGTAGTGAATCAACTTAACTTGGACAGACATTTACCCAGTTATGAGCTGTTAAATGAGGAGTTTTCCTTGCCAGGGAAAATGGCACATCATGTTGTATAATAGAAAAAAAAAGGAAAATGATTGCTTTTCTCCCATTTCCTTTAACTTTTTTTGTATGCAATGAATTCATTACACCTCCACCAAGGAAGTCAGTCGGGAAAGCAGGATTTAGCCAACAGCATGTGAAAGTTGGGTTTGAGTTACATTCTACCTTGAAAGCTCTTCTATTCTAGAGGGAACTCTGCCAGCTGTGTGTCATTACAAAACACTGTCTTGGTGGAGCTTAGGTGCCCAGGGAGAGGTGCTCAGGAGCTGTAATTGTCGCTGAGTGACTCAAAAATCCCCAAAAGAGACAACACAGAGATGAGGATGCTACTAATGATAACAGCCTATAGCTGATGAAGTTGATGCTTCACAGCTCTTGGAAGGCAACTCCAACTTGGCCCAGGTGGGGAGGATTGGACCTTGAATTTAAAAAAATTACAAAAAGATTTGGAATAAAAGAGGAAGGTGGGAGGTGTTTTAGGCACTGCAAAAGCAAGGAGGCAAAACCCCCCTTATCTTTGGTGATGTGGGTGTGTTGGGTCGCTGCTAGGTGGCAGTAGCACACGCTCATGTCGCAGAGGTGATGTGCATCGGTGCAGGTGCATTTTTTTTTCTGTTTCTGCCTGGCTCGTTCTGAAAACCCGATGAGACGGTGGCTGCTTATATCCCAAGGCAGGCAGCCCTCCGCCCTCATCGCTACCTTTGTCACTGGATTTCAAGGATGAGGAAACGACTTTCCCTTCACGCAATCTGGAGCCTGTATTTCAGTGTTTTTAAAGGCTCTTTGTGAATCTTCAGGGGAGAAGGATTTTGTGTAAATCTAATTACTCTTGTGACACTGCATAGAATTTGCAAAGCATAATAACCTGCATGGGCGAGACTGGGCTTAAACATGAGAACAGCTCTTCTGTCCTTAGCTTTGGACATTTTTTATTGATGAGACTATGTTTCAAATTCTCATAGCAAGCAGAAAAAAATAAATTCAGTCTCATGAGACTTGTTGTGTAAATGGGGAGAGAAAACACATAAAAACTGTCCTGGATGATCATCAAAGTTTAGTAATTATTTTTATTAGTTGTGTAGCACCATTTCTGATTGCATTGGCAAGCTCAGTAAAAGGCGGTGTGAGTTTTAGAAGGGATTAGGATGAAAAGAGGGTGTCTGCCTTTCCCTGTCCATGAACTGGAAGGAGTTTCATGTACAAGGAGCAGGCGGGGAGTGGAGGCAGAGGGAGTTACCAGGGCAGCAGTGGTGCCAGAGGCACTGACATAATAATGGAAATGAAGAATAGGAGGAATTAAGAGCGGGGGTGTAGGCAGGGATGGACTTGTGCGGGGTCTGGAAGATTCCTTCTTGGCCCTGGTGTTTTCAAGGCAAATGCATACTAATGCATCTAATCTTTGCTATGAAGTGTGGTTCTTAACATTTCTGACTGTATTTAAAAGTACTGCCTTCATTCTCCTTCCACATGACCAAAAATCCTGACTAGGTAATAGAGACTAGATACTAACTTCCTTTTAAATTTGATGCTAAGAACTCACATCTTTTGCACACTACTTGTGTATGCACACCTCAGACATTAAAGACATTAAAAGGGAACCATGGTTACACATGGCAGCCTTGGCTTTAACGTTATGCTTACAGCATCTTTTGTGCAGTGTTATGTTCATGGGGTTAATCCAGATATTAGCACACTAATTATTACAAGGATATATATTTAAAGGAGCATATGGAGTTGAAGTGATGATTAACTTAATTCTGGTCTTTCCCAGATAACAATATGGCAACCAGTTTTAGAAGGTGGTACAAAATCGGTACTAAAGGCAATCTTTGGGGAAGTTCCACCTTTGATACTTCAGTCAAAAGAAAATGGAACCTCCTGAGAGTCAAAATACCATTTAGAAAACTCATAGGAGTAACCAAAGAGTTTGGCTGCCAAGGTAATGCTGTCTCAGCTGTACTTTAATGGCTCTGAATACTTGCTGTCCAGGCTTCTGCCACAGGGCAAATCTGGAGAAGCAGGATATCTTCTATCACTGATAGACTTGTCACTCAAGGCTGTCTGCATGTTTTGGGGTCAGGTTTATGGTAGTTGTAAATGACAACCTTGGTAAAGATACTTTAGGGATCAAGGTGCTGGTTATCTGATTGTGATAGGATGGATTTCTGCCCCGTTACAGACGAGGAACTACAGAGAATAGAGGGATTTTGCAGTGCAGTTATTTGGTTGCTTCTATTTTTTGAATATACGTCAAAGAGTAAATACTAATTTCTTCATTCAAGATGGAATATCTGGTCTGAAATTCTCCATAGCTGAGTAGCCAGACAGCTGGTACTGACCAGAGAAACTCCACCAGAGCTCTTCCTGGGAACAGAGAGAGGGAAAAGCAAATTGCCAAATGATTTTCCAGGATCTCCTGAGAGCAGCCACTCTCTCCCTGTTTGTTCACAGCCATTTGTTTTAAACTTGGGCTATACCAGGGCCTGATACACTCACGTGCTATTTTCTACATGTTTTCTCTTTCATCTGCCATCAAAATGGAACAGGAACATAGTAAAAGAGTTATTCCCATTCAGTTTGTGAAGAGACAGGAAACAGTCCACAGAGTTTTGAGACACTGGCAGGAGGTATTTATTTCCCTACTATTTCCCCTGCATTCTAGGGGAAAAACAAACATCAATGTAGAAGATGTTTCACTTTTAATATTGTCGATAATGGATAGCTTGTAACTTTGCTTCACAAAATAGTTTTCCGCATTTTGAGCTCATTTCTTCCATATTTTCCTTTTTGTTGTGCAGTGTTATAAGGTGAGTATTGTCAAAAGTATGTGAGTTTATTTTCCATCCTTTCCCATTTTCCTTTCTCCTTTTTTTGCTTTGTTCTTCCATTTATTTTAGTTTGCTTTTTCTGGAACTTTCTAAAATGTTTAAGAATTCTTTAGAAGCTTTTCTGATTTAGGAAAGGCTACAGAATAGTAAAAGGGAGTAGTAATTTTATAACGTTCATTCTGCAACATTTTGCAGTTCTAATACCTTTTGGAATTAATTTCTAATGTTCCTAAGAGTTTTTGCTATTTTTTTAAAGCTTCCAAACTGAGAAAATATTCAAAGTCTATTGGCTTAAAAAGAGAAAAAAGGATGAAAATACCCCAAACTCCTTTGTTGCATTCAGTGAGCAAAAGAAAAAAAGGGGGGAGAGAGCAGCCTTTCTGAAAGAAATCTGCAGACTATTTTGAAAGTGAATTGGTTTCACAAATGCATTATTTTTTTTGAAATATTGTTTTAAATGTTTAGTTTGTTTATTTGTGTGATACATCATCTTGGACTTCTGAAGGGTAGATTTTGGCCTGCCTAGGAACATGGTTGAGAGTGTCCCTTGGAAGACAGTCCTGAAGGGCACAGGTGCCCAAGAAGGCTGGTCATACTTCAAGGAGGAACTCTTAAAAGCGCAGAAGGCCATCCCCAGGTTCCATGAAGCAAGCCAACAGGGAAGACCAGTCTGGCTAAATAGAGAGCTTTGACTGGACCTCGGGAATGAAAAGAAAGTCTATGATCTCTGGAAAAAGGGGTAACTTAAGAGGGGTACCAAGATGTAGCAAAGATATGCAGGGGGGAAATCAGAAGAGCCAAAGCTCAAGCAGAGCTGAACTTGGCCACTACGGTTAAAGATAACAGGAAGAAGTTTTTTCAGTATATCAATAGAAAAAGGAGAACTAGGGAAAATGTAGGCCCACTGAAAAATGGGGTGGGCACCTCAGTGGTGGAAGACACAGAGAAGGTGGAGCTACTGAATGCTTTCTTTGCTTGAGCCATCACTGTTAAAACTGTCCGTCATGAATCCCAGACCCTGGAGACAAGGGGGAAAGTCTGGAGAAAGGAAGATCTTCCCTTTGTAGAGGAGGACTGGGTTAGAAACCACTTGGCCAAACTAGACATCCGTAAATCCATGGGCCCTTGAAGGGATGCACCCACAAGTGCTGAGGTAACTGGCAGATGTTATTGCAGGGCTGCTCTCCATCGTCTTTGAATGGTCATGGAGAACAGAAGAGGTGTCTGAGGACTGGAGAAAGGCAAATATCAATCCAGTCTACAAAAAGGGCAAGAAAGAGGACCCAGGGAACTACAGGCTGCTTAGTCTCACCTCTGTCCCTGGGAAGGTAATGAAGCAACTTGTTTCAGATGTTATCTCCAAACATCTTAAAGAACAGGAAATCATTGGAAGTGATCAACACGAATTTACCAAAGGTAAATCATACTTGACCAATCTGATAGCCTTCTATGATGTTATAACTAGATGGCTGGATGAAGAGAGAGCAGCAGATGTCACCTACCTTGACTTCATCAAGGCTTTTGATACTGTCTCCCATAACATCCTCATCAGGAAACTGAGGAAGTGTGGGCTAGATGAGGGGGCAGTGAGGTGAATTGCGAACTGGCTGCATGACAGGATTCAGAAGGTTGTAATTAATGGAGCATGGTCAAATTGGAGGCCTGTAACCAGTGGTGTCCCCCATTCAATACTTGGTCCAGTCTTGTTCAGCATAAGCCTCAATGACCTGGATGAGAGGACCAAGTGTATCCTCAGCAAGTTTGCTGATGATACCAAACTAGGAGGGCTGGCTGCCACTCCAGAGGGCCCTTGTTAACAATAGGGCCAATGGAATCCTGGGCTGCATGGGGAAGAATGTGGCCAGTAGGTGGAGGGAGATCATTCTCCACCTCTACTCGGCACTGGTGAGACCACAACTGGAATACTGCATCCAGTTCTGGGCTCCCCAGTTCAAGAGAGAAAGGGAACAACTAGAGAGAGTCTAGCATGGGGCAACAAAGATAATTAACAAATTGGACCATCTCCTTTATGAGGAAAGGCTGAGAGAAGTGGGACTCTTTAGCCTGGAGAAGAGAAGGCTGAGACCTTATTAATGCTTACAAGTATCTGAAGGGTAGGTTGAAGGAGGATGGAGCTGGACTCTTTTCAGTGGTCCCCAGTGACAGGATGAGGGGCAACAGGCACAACTGGGAATACAGGAAGTTTCATTCGAATATGAGGTGAAAGTTCTTTAGGGTGAGGGTGACAGAGCACTGGAATGGGCTGCCCAGGGAGGTTGTGGAGCCCTCTTCTCTGGAGACCTTCAAGACCTGCCTGGATGCAGTCCTGAGTGATGTGCTCTGGTCAATTCTGCTTTATCAGGGGAGTTGGACTAGATGATCTCTAGAGGTAGCTTCCAACTCTGACAATTCCATAATTCCATGATCTCTACCACTCTAAGGTTTAATCTATATATATATTTAGGTCTATTCTAGTTATAGATATAATTAAAGATAAATAATGGTAAAATTTGTGCTGGTAGATTCCAAGTCAGAATTTGATTACAGCAGCACCCAAATACACTTCATCTGTACAGCATATTATGCAATTGTGCCCAATCTAGGTGCATTGAAAGGCTCTACTGGCATGTTTAAAACTACACAAGTTTATGTTGTGAAACCAATCTTGTGTTAGACATGCTCTGAATGTTCCCATGGTGTGAGCACACAAAATGCTTCTGCATAGCTTAGCTGTCAGGTACACGCCTGGTCTGTTATTGATGTCTGATCTCCATAAACAATTTTGCCTAATTATGATCTAATCTTAGTCTATCTTATTTTAAATTCTATTTGATTTTTTTCACCCACTTTTCTGTTTATTATTTTTAAACTCTGTTTCTAAGATCACAGTCTTTCTTTGGAAGACCTGCAGATTAATTAGGTTAGAAAATGTCCATGCATATTGTAGTGACTGTGGCTACAAATGCTATGGGTTTATGCTTAAATGTCACTATATGTAACTATCTGAGATTAATAATAGTATTCCTTTGATGTGAAATACTCTTTAATGTTGTACAAGTACTACATATTTTACACATAAAGTAAGTAGCATATAATGTTTTTTAAGGTAGTTTGCTAGTCCAAAAATATGTGTAAGACTAAGCAATCGGTATGCTCTGCCCGATAGTAACAGCAGCACAGCTTCATCTGTCTTCTTCACCTGTCATCTCTCACAGTCTTGTTTCTCAGCTTTTTGGTATTGTCTAGTGTTTTTTTCACTGCCTGTGTTGGGCATAAGAACCCTCCTAGGGGCTATTGCAGCGGTAGTACGATAATAAGTAGAATGTACAATTATTTGGAAATAATACCTGTATTACTTTCCAACATTTATTAGAAACCAGTCAGTCAAATGCTTCTAATTCTAGTTGTCATTTCTGGACATAGACCTCTGTAATGCATAACTCAAAGTCCCAGTGAGGAAATTGGTAAAGACCTAGCTGTTCTAATACTGGACTCTGTATCTTTGAGAAAAATTTCAACTGCACTGGTTAAAGAGGTTAGATTGCATCATCTGTGTTACCTGTTTACTCACTTGGTAAAGTCAATGAAGAAGAACTTCAAACATAGGAAAAGGAAAAAAAAATTGTTCATGTGAAAAACTCTGTTGGGTGTACGGTCTTGTTTCTGTTTGTTTATACCAATGGTTGTGATGGAGGGTTACAGTAACACTATGTTAACTTTTTGTTGCGTAGTATCAAGAAAATTTGGTTACTTGAAATCAGGTCACTTACTGCATATGAAATTCTTGTGTCTGATGGGTGACGTGGTTTGTAAAGAATTTACTGTCCTTCAAAAAGCTTGTCAGTTGTTTGACAGCATGCTATTTCTACAAAGGTCTTTAAGAAGGATTTAAATAAACCCCAAGATAGTGGAAAAAAGATGGATTGTATAGGACTGAGTGCATGGAACAGAAAAGGAGAGTGAGAAAGAGCATGTCATGGGAGGTGGTCCTTCCCCACTACTCAGCACTGGTAAGGCTACACCTGGAGAACAGTGTCCAGTTCTAAACTCCCCAGTATAAGAGATGTGGACATACTGAGTAGTGTCCAGCAAAAGCCCATGGAGATAGTTAAGGAACTGGAGCACCTCTCATATGAGGAAAGGCTGAGGGAGCTGAGACTGTTCAGCATGGAGAAGAAGGTTTGGGGAAGGATCATATCATTGTATATAAATTCCTGAAGGCTGTCTGTAAAGAAGTTTTGGAGACACTCAAAAGTCATCCGGACGTAGTCCTAGGTGACTTACTGTAGGTGACCCTGCTTGAGCATGGGTGTTGTACAAGATGAGCTCCAGAGATCCCTTCCAACCTCAACCATTCTGTAATTCTGTGTAGAGGAACAGTGTATGAGGATGGAAATAAGGCTTCTTTAGGAAACTTGAGGTATGAAGAACATCAAGCAGTGAACTGAAGAAGCTAACAGGCAGTCCTGGAGAGACGGAACCTGCGAAGTCAGATGTGCAGAAAGCACGCTTTGGATACCTGATCACCTCAGTTCATTGGTACCAGCAGCAAGCATGCCTGTGATTGTGCTTAACAGACTGAGAGTTTCATTGTTTCAGGAGCTGGCTCCTCCCTGGAATTGCCCTTCTCCCAACACATATATCCAGGGAGAAATACATGGGTTCCTAATGCCCCTAAAGTGGTGAAGTAAGGTCAAATAGTGCTTGACTTTCTTGTTAGAAGGGTTGTGCAGCAGGACACTGAGGATCCAGCACTGGCATCTGCTGGATCAGTCATCTGCAGATGAGCAATGCCAGAGTTCAGGAATAGCTGTGATAAAGCCTTGTAGATAACCAGAGATGGGACTACGCCTAAAGGAGGAGAGAAAACAGAAGGTACTGCTGCCAGCAGTGTTGCTCCACCCAAAGGTTCCAGTTGAACAGGATGTCCGCAAGTCCCTTCTGCACTGTATGCAACAAAAGGGTTTGTAGAAGGAAAGAGAAAGGGGAATGTCACAGAAATATTCAGCAGAACTCATGGGAAGTGTTGTAGAAAGTATGTATATCTACACACACTGATATGTATGCTGTAAAGTAGATACCAGGAGATCTTAAGCAAAACTGAGCAACAGTGGGCAGCCTGGGTGTGCCTCTGAACCAGCGTTTGCTGCAAGATGAAAGAAAGTGGAGCATCCAGAACAGATTTTTTACTGTAAGCACTGTAAGGCAAGGTATTGCAGTGGTAAGAGCTGTTTAGATGTTCTACAGTGCCCTGTGTATCCCTTATTTCATTAATTTCAAAACTAGTACTTGTGCAGCTATCTGACAGTGGTACCATACTTTTCTCCTTCCCTTGCTGTTGTGAGCAAATTGAGAGACCTGTTGGTGACAAGCAAGACTCCTCATGTACAGCCCAGCTCTGACTAGTTCATTCATACTATGATGGTGTGGTTATCCAAATGGCAATCAAACTACACATGTGTGATCAACTTCATTATTGTCTCTGCCATTTGTGTTATGGTCTAAATTCTCATGCCAGATCAGATATAAGTTTCACAAAAACTATGTATCATGCACGAAGAGGGGAGGAGCTTACTTCTTGTCCTTCTGCATCTCTTTAAAAGTCTACTTTTTGGTGGAATTACTTGTGAGCTTCTGTTTGTTAAGGCCAATTCATTCACTAGGCCACTGCTAAACTTCATCATCACCTATGGTTTGATGTTCATGCACCAAATTATTATAGGAAACTTCTTTTTCACTAGTGAAGACTGATGTACCTGTGTTCTTATCATAGCAGTCTCTAGCTGCCAATGCTGGAGCCAAATATCACCCTTTCACCTGTTAGTGGCTGGATTTAGTTGCATCTTCTTTCCTCTTCTGGGAAGAAAAATTGACCTTCAGAAGATGGTAAGATATTGGGAAAGTGACCAGATACCTTCTTCTACTGAAGGAAAGAACTGAAAGCAAGGAAAAAGGCAAATGTTTCAACTGAAACTGCATTACAGATAATTTTTCTTTCTGTTGTCTCACAGCACAGCTCTATCATATAGCAATCCATGGAAAATGTCTGCCACCAAGATATGCTGAATTTCCACTGTCCCTACTGCTAGAGAATTGGTGAAGCAGTATCATAAACAGAGTGAACCAGCAGAGAGAGAGGCAAATACATTACAAACTTCAAATGGACTAATCTTCAGTTATTTCCATGCACAAATGAACCTCCGGTGCATAGTGCTTATATTCAGCCAGTTAATTTTCTTTGGTAGATAGGGACTATTCAGTAGTTTTTGGTTTGGTTTGTTGTTTGTTTCCAGTAGGTACATGTAAAATATGTAACAATTTTGTGCATGGTTGTTAGCACAGAAGATCCGGTTGCTTAAGTAGTTTTGGTGTGCCCAGGATAAACGTCAGTTGGTAATGGCAGTGATTTGGTGGTTTGATAACTGTATGATGCTTCACTAGTGACGGGCATAGCTCTTATCACCAGACTTGACTTGTTTCATGGCTTTTGATGATAATATCAGCTATGGGGATGCTGAGAATTGCAAACTTTTCTAAGTGATATTATCTGATGCATCTGATGCAAGGTTTCAACCTACTTGAAAATGTACTCCTTTTCTCTAGCAGTGTTTATTTTCTCTTTTTCCCATATCATGACATATTCTGCAGCCAATCAGTAAGGCACTAGGCAGAATATGTTAAATTTGGGGGAGTCAGTGACAGCAAGGCTTTGACTTTTTCATTAAATCCTTGATTGTTTTCTGTTTAAAAGACCTGAAAGAAAGATCAAATTACAGAACTACAGGTCATATCTAGGGATCCTGAAAAATTGCACCCTTGAGGATATTTCTTCATATTAAGAGCAGGCTGGAGATGGCACACATTTCGTGCTTACAGCCTCCAGCTCACTGTCCTCTGGGAGAGGAGAAAAACAAATATAAGGAGAAAAGTAAAGGCAAGTGAACTGTGAAACATTTGGTTGGCAGCTCTTCTGAGGCTGTGGTAAATGAGAATAGCAAGAGGACTCCTAATCACAGCTGAGGATCACTCTCAGTGCAAGAGATACTCAGGAGGGTCTATAATGGCTTTAGGTCATTTCTTAACTCGAAAAGTTTAAGGCAGACCACAGAATGTAGCCCACTACTCATAGCCATACTGATATCTCCTGGGATTCAGCAGGCTCGCATGCGTATGCCTATAATGGATGAGTTAGGAAACAGGATGTCAGCCACTTGTGCACACAAGTACCTTCACCAAGCGGACACACACCTTCTCTGCCTGACACATCAGGGTGTTTGAGCAAAGCTGATGTAACTGGAAGATTTGCACATAGCTGACAGTGAAAGAGCCGTTTGTTAGTGAGCTAGTTTGTCTGTGATGCTGAAAAATAATCTCTGGAGAGGAAGCCATTTTTTGCAGTAGGAGCGTGACCTTCTTTGGAACCTATGTAACCATATGCATACTGAGCACAAAGATTGGGTTTAAAGGGTGACTGAAGACCGTGTTATTCCCTAACGTGGATTGTATTTTTTGGATTGGTGAGAAATCAGGAACTGAATCGCTCCTGTTCTCTCTGAACTTTTGCAGTACGCCTTATTTGTAGATGTTATGACCAGTATATGATTGGCACAGACTTGCTTCAGGAGATAGCATAGTGTCAGTAGACAATACACATTCTTATCATGGAGTATATTGCTTCTGGAGACTGTGATGCTCTAAGTAGATGATTAATTTCTATTTGATATAGCTCAATCAGCTGTATATAGTTGATTTGACCCAATCAGCTTTGTAACTAAAGAGCCTGTTTTTTTAGAAGTGATTACATTCATCAGCTTGTTGGTTGTTTAGCTTCTAGTTGCATAAGAGAAAAGCTGCATGAAAAAGGGAGGACTTCCCTGGCATAGACGGCCATCAGTAGTCTGTGATTGACACAATAGAAACAACTCATCTGGTTTCTCTGAGTTACCAAGCACATGGTAGAGCCAGTGTATATACTGAACGATGCATGGTTCCTTAATGACCATAATTCTATATCCATACGACATGTACTACATAAAATAGTCAGTCTCAAGATCCCTGTATGTTGTCCCTATACTTATGAAAGGCTACAAACAACTGAACCTGCCAGTGTTGTTCAAACACTGTTTCAATAGATCACATGGGATGCTGCCAGCTGCTGAGTGAAGATGCAAACTCCTGTTCCTTTCCCGTGTTCCTTACTGTTCCGTACGGACTTGGTGCTAAGATCAATCATTCTGTGATTCAACGACAACTTAAAATGAAAAACATAATAATGAAAACATAAAATGCCAACATTTTAATTCCATCCAGTGAAATGACAACGGGTACTTTCTTGGACTCATGAATGCCTTCATTATATTGGTAGCCCCATCAGTGTTAAGAGCGCCCTGGGCTTGGCTAATTATGACATTGTCATTCAGCCTCAATTAATTAACTATACTCTGGGGGGTGGGAGGGAAGTCCTACATAAATGCTGACTGTTACTATCCTGCAGGAATAGCTCCCGGAGAAGCATTTAATTTGCATTTATTAGTATTACGGTGATGATTGATGTTTACCATTTGCATAGAATTTGCACAAAGCACTTGACAAAAGAGGTGCAAAATACCTGACCCAGTGAATTTGTAATCTAATTTTAGGCAGGTGCCACAGTGAATTAGAAAAACAAGAACTGAAAGAAACACAAAGATGAAGCTTAGTGTAATAAGACCATATATTAAACAAGATTTGCCATGTGTACTTGTCCCTTCTGTCAGTTTACTTTCTTTAATAGCATGGAAAACGTTGGACTGTAGGAAAGCCCCAACTGAGCAAATAGTACTGTGTGAAACAAGGGTATGACAAACATCCCATCTACATGCACAATGTGGAAAACAGTAAAAATGCAATGTAGGAAACAAAGTAATTGGGAAACCACAGAGGAGAAGAAAGTGCATAGAAGTCAGGGTCCTCTTGGTGGTCCTCTGCAGCAGTTTAAGAGCTTGTCATATTTGTGTTTCCTTTGACCATCCTTCACTCACTGGGAAGCCTCAGTAAGGATGAAATTCTAACCAACATTTGGCAGAGAAGGTGATAATCACAATAGCTGCCTGTAATATTCTTTATCAACAGACAGGTAGGAATGAATCACAAAGATGCTTGCTCATCTGGATGTTGTTGCTGCTTTCGAGTGTTTAAGGATGCCATCTTGCAATATTAGTATCAGTAATTTCCCTTTCTATCTTCAGTGAAATCAGATATGGTTCTTGTGCCATATGTATTTAGCATACTTGCTCAAATTAGTTGCTCCTCGGGCCTTGCATCTTGTACTGTGTAGTGGTACCTCATCACTGTTGTGGTTTTGACTTTGCTAATCACAAATTCACACACAAAAGACTGTGCCTAGGAACTTTTAGATTAATTAATTGAGAAAAGATGAAAGTAGACAGGCTGATGAACAGCAGTGGCAGCAATGGTACCCTACTAACTAGTGTGATTTGCAGCATTCTCACTGAATGAACGTCACAAGCGCGATTGTTCTTCTCTACCCTAGAAGCACCATAACAAAGGAAAGTATAACAAAGATTTTCAAAAGAATGACTAAATGGTCATGTCAGTAATTCTAGGGAACTTCCTCAAAATATTAGTGTTAAGATGGGAGAATATATGAAAGTGTTCGTTTGAAAATACAATATGGGAATGATGGGGAGGGGATTAAGGGGCAAGAGTTGTTCTTTGACACTGAAAGAGAGATTTAGGGAGTAGGAAGACTAGAAAAGGCTTTGAGAAGAAGATAGAGTTCATATTTGATATAATTTAAAGGAGGAGAGAGAGAAAGTCGAGCACCTCTCCTACAAAGACAGGCTGAGAGTTGGGGTTGTTCAGCCTGGAGAAGAGAAGACTCTGGGGACACCTCATAGCAGCCTTCCAGTACCTGAAGGGGGCCTACAAGAAAACTGGAGAGAGTCTGTTTGCAAGGCCGTGTAGTGATAGGATGAAAAGCAATGGTTTTAAACCAGAGCAGGGTAGGTTTAGATGAGATATTAGGAAGAATATCTTTACAATAAGGGTAGTGAGACACTGGAACAAGTTGTCCAGGGAGGTGGTGGAGACCCCATCTCTGGAGATATTCAAGGTCAGGCTTGAGAAAGCTCTGAGCAATCTGACCTAGTTAAAGAAGTCCCTGCTTACTGTAGGGAGTTTGGACTAGATGACCTTTAAAGGTCCCTTCAAACCTAACATATTCTATGAAGAGATGCATGGGGAAGGACACTGTGATGGTTTTGAAAAACCCTTGCAGGAGTACATTTGTCAGGAGCAGGAAAGGACTTGGTGGTATGCTTGGGTAAAATTTTCTCTGTACACATGGACAACAATGGCAATGCATAGACACGTTACATAAAAAAAACTCTGCAGAAACTCAGATAAACTGCTTGTGGAAACCTTAAGGAAATCTGGAGAAAAGAAACACGTTATGAGTCTTTCAAGCAGGCAAGCTTGTAATGGTGACCAGGCACATATTTCCTGGGAGAAAAAACTACGGTAGTTTTAATGTCCACGTTATTTTTAGTTGGTGTGGTGTGTGCTTCCATGTCTCCCAGTAGTGTCATGTCCTCATGACTGTGCAGATATTTTAGACTATAGCTGCCCCTGCTCTTATATGTGCTTGGCAGGCAGTAGTGAAAATTCCTTTGGAGAAGTTTTTGTCTTGCTGCACTGAGCTTGATGGGGAGTCTAGGCAATGAAGAACTGACAGAGAGCCAGGCTGAGATTTCAGCTTTGCTAAAAGGAGCAGACCTGAGATTCCCTAATAGTGTAGCTGCCTTTATTTGTGAATGATATAGCACAGATGAGGCACAGAGGAGAAGGAAAACTAAAGCCAGTATTCTATAAAGTCCTCGTCAGAAATTGGAAGGGTGATAGTATAAGATACAGACAAATTCTTCAAGTTAAGGTATTATCTTTACATGGTGAACTCTCTATAGCTAAGATTACAAGCTTTATTTTTAGCTTAGTGGAAATCATGATCTTCCTGTGATCGCCCTGGGTTCCTATGGGGCATACAGAAACAGAGGATGGTTAGCTAGAGTTAATATTATCATGTCCTGTACAATGAAACAGATACTCTGAAGGAAAATTGGTTCTTCAAGAGAGCAGTCTTCCTGAAAACAAATTTACCTAAAAGTATTAAGACATGTTCTTAAGAGAGAACAAATATAAGGATAATATAAAGAAAAAATAATTTAATAAAAAAATGGAGCTTTTTGCTTGCTTTGTTTTTTCACAAGTTCTGACTACGGGAGGAAGAACTGCTCAGTTGCTCACTGCAGAAGGATGAAATAGTTTTGCTGAGCACAGACAGATTCTCTGGGTTTCCCAAAGAAAGAGAGAATTAGCAGAAGAGATATTATATTTAGGAAATATTTCTTAGGATTTGTAACCTCTGGGGTTTGCCTCTTAAGCAAAACAATGATGTGCAAGAGCTCAGTAGAAAAATTATGTCTTGTTTATCTTGTGCCTTTTGAGTTCAACTGTAAACACAAATGCTTGTACAACCCCTTACTGTTTGGAAAATGGTATCCTTAAGCCAGAGCAGAATTTTAAAGCATGTACATTTGGGACAGGCTAGTGAACTGTGGGGGTGACCTGCATTGCACAAGTTTGCTTGAAGATCCCAAACTGAAGGCTAATCCATTGAGTAGACTCCCGAAGGATCTGTTTAGCTGAAGACCCAAGTGTTTGTGACTTCAGCTGTCAGTTTGATAAGTAGCTCAAAAGCAGATGTTCATCTAGACTTTGTTGAAGGATGTCATCTTTGAGGGACGTTGAAGGAAAAATTAAGGAGGTCAGAAAAAAAACCCAGGGAAAATCATAGAAATACAAAGAGAACAAGACTGTCTTTTACCTGTAAAGTTTTGGATGCCCTGTCCCTCACATTTTGCTTAGGTTGTTTTAATTTAGGGCTAAGTTCCTGCAGCTACACAGAACCTATCACTCCTGCCTAAATTTCCTGTTCATTACTAATGTCACTCTGTCCAGTCTCTGATTCTGATTTCCTTCCTTGAAGGCCTGGTTTCCTTTGTTCTGCTCTGCATTTCACACAGAGTAGTTATTCAGTTAGTTTCTTTACACTTCATCCAACTAATTGTGCCAAAGCTCTTTGAATAGGTTATCATTAAAGTTATAGCAGCCCATTATTGTGCTTTGTCTGGGAGGGATGTGATGCAGCTTTTGTAAATAAACGGTGGATTCCCCATATAATGAGGCCTTCTATGATTGAAGAGTTTCATAACTAGTGTATAACATCAACTAGAATGTATAAGTTGCCGAGAGATTCCCCTTCTTCTTTCACATAAATCACAGATTACTGATGTACCTGTTGGCTACAAAAGTATTATTAAATATCAGATTTGGTTTCAAAGGGAAGGAACCGCACATGAAGAGAAGCCCCAGGTAGCAACTATAAAGGTTGTATTCAAAGAGCTTCCAAATTAAAAGAAGATGGAGTGATACAGATGAAACCATTTGGCTCAGGGTGGAATGTTTTTGTAATGGGAGTGGTCAAAGCAAGCTCATGTGAGAGAATGATCCAAGGGAGAGTGAGAATTTACGCATGGTAAAAGGGAAGTAATGAGGAAGTATATGACAGAGGCCAGGAAAGACCGTGCTATAAAAGCAGGTGGAGATCAGAGCATACAGGAAGAGGGAGCTCTGCTTCCCCAGCTGTTTGCTTGTTACTAACATAGCTGAACTATCTTGCTGTCTGTGCTTTTGGAGTAACACCCCTGTCTCTCCAGCTATACCGAATCCTATTGGTCTGGAGTTACCACTCGTGAGAACTGTGTAGTCTTGTGCTCCTCTGCATGTTAGGAAGCGTGTAACATGCTTCTGTTGTCACCATAATGCCGACAGGCAAGTTATGGGCATTTGCACCATCAGGTGATGTCTTCAGGCCTGAAGTTGTTTGTGCCTTATGTTGTTTTATATCCTTTGAAGTTGATATTGGCATGTATTTTGCCATTTATTTCTGTTGCAGGCTTTATCTTGTGTCTTGACCTCTTTTCATGCTCCTTGGGCTGTTCCTTCCCCCATGACAAGGGTGTGGGCAGGCCTGTTAACTTGTGCCATAAACACATTCCTTCCTTGAGGGTGGTACTGAGGATGAAGTAAGAGTTTAATAGGAACTTCTTCAAATAGCTATGGAGTTTTGTCTGGCGGGATGCACACTGTGCTGCTGCACCTATCCTGCTGTACTGGCCCTGCGTGCCTCACTTAAGTAAATCTCCCTCCAGTCATTGATGTGGGTGCGTCTGTCAGTCCTGCATCAGGAGGAAGTTAGAGCTAAACCCTTCATCTACACACAGGGATTGCCCATCTAACTGTAGAGCTTAAACTTGGCTCTGTCCTTGTTGCTTTATGCCCTTGTATTGACACAAAGCAGATGATTGGAGCTTTGTTGAGGTCATGGTAGGTTTCATTGTCTTTGGCCTTCCGTACTGTGGATCTCCATGTGATTCAAAGGGGTTATCGTGTTGAGCGTTGTTGCATCATGAAGTTTCCTGAATGACCAGACATTTGTTTGCTTTACAAGCCACAAAATTCCAGCACAAAAGAGAGACTTCTTGGAAGATACAAAGTTAATACACATGGAAAAAAAATCAAATTAGGAAGGGAAGGCAGTGATGCAGTTAGTCAGCCAGCTTAAAACTGTGTGGGCTAGAAGATTCAAGCACTCAAATAAACAATCTTTTACTTTTCTGCTAATCCCTCTCTGCTCCCCCTTACTTTTTATTCCCCCTCACTTCCTTCTCCTGTTAGCTGCTAATTTGTGTAACGCTATACAGGGTATGTCTTTGATCTGAGATATATATTGAGTAAGGAGAGTGGATAAAACACATCACCCCCAAAACACTTGGTTTTCTATTTGGTGATTCTGCTCTCTTTTATACCTAAAAATATCTTTTAAAATTTAGGATGATTTCTGTAACACTTACTTAGCTGAGGTAGTAGCTGTCTAAAGGGTAAAAACTGCCTAAAAAGAAACTACACACTCTCAAAAGGCTGGCCTCGGGATTTTGTTCTTTAATGGGAAAAAGTCTGATGCTTTTAGAACTAAATATCAACTGAACAAAACTTGTGTCAACAAAACATGTCTGCAGGTAAGCTCAACTGCAAAGCTGAGTTCAACACACAGATAAATGAATGTATATACTGATAACACACCCGGTTTTGTGCATGACAGTGTTTGTTGAGTTTGTAACGCTTCACTTAAACATACGACTATGTTTGGAAAATTGAGTCTTGTTTAGATTCTTGAAGTTTCTTAAAAACCAAACCCCTAAATATCCAGAAAATAAAAAATACCCTCTCAGTGTTTTGTCTTTGGCTCATTTATGTGACAAAATGTATATACAGATGAGAAAAATGAAAAATTATATTGTTTACCTAGTTAACAGAGTTCCAGAATTGTAAGATGAGTTTACTACAGAGGGTAATGTAGGTCGTTGAGGGTATAACCTTGCTTCATGTAAAGGGGTTTATTACTACAGTCCTTGCAAATCTCAGCTCTTTTTCATGCTAGGAGCTTCTAAATTCACAAAAATTTCAAAATGAAATATTTACTTTGGAAAATCAGATTATGTATTTCTATTAGAAGACTTTTAAAGTGTCTTTCAGTTTTAACAGAATGGAAGATAATATGTTGTTTCAAATAACTTGCTGCTTAGAGCTTAATTTTCACATATGGCTTTTAACTTTTCAGTTATTAGCAACAGTGAAGTATCTTGTACTTTCTATAAACAATTAATTTTGGCTTTCATCGGGTACAGTGTCCTTGTTTTCTTTGAAGAGGGAAAGAATATCCATCTCCAGGCAACCAGAGGGATACCAGCATGGACAAATTGCCATGAGGCAAGTTGGGGTGTGGATTTACAGTATGTCACCTCCTCCACCCAATGGCTTCTCTCTATGGTACATGTAAGGCCTTTGCCACCTATCTGTTGAGGTGCAAACTACGTTACACTCAATGGGGGTAAGATTACATGGGCATCCAAGCAGTTACTGCTAAAGCCACCATAATTTCACAATCAGTGTTATCTCTTAGCAACTTGTTTGTATGGTATACATTTATCATAGCAAAAGCTTGTACACAACTGAAAGGGAGCTTAGAATTGTATCACTTGCAACCCGGTACTCAGTGTTGCTTTGGCGAGAGGCAATGTATATTTGTATTTGTGGGTAGTGTGGTGTTTGTTATTGTGAAACTCCTTTGTGGGGTGAAACGTCCACCAGGAGTAATTTCAGAAGAGATTTTTAGCCAAACAGTATTTTACGTTGACTTTTTACTGAAATGTCTTTTTACACCTAAGGTAGAGACAAGGATTTATTCAGTTATTGCAGGAAGATAAAGGATGTAGTTAATATTATACCTCATACATTTGTGAGAGATTTGGAGGGACTCCTGCCTCTAAAAGAGAGAGGAGAGATCATTTGGTTTTAGGTCCTTTTACAAAGTAAGTTCTGTACTGAATTTTTTGATAGAAAATAATAGGGCTATTAATAGTTAGCTGTTATTTTGTATAGACATAAAACTGACTGTATGAAGTGTGGCTAACATTTAACCTCATTTTAAGAAGCCTCTTGTCTCCTCTTTGTCTCCACTTCTAACTTTTTCCTTAGTTTTCTGTTATTCACTCTAACTTGCTGCCACTCACCTTTTAGTGGTTGCTCTTCATTTTCACTTTAAATGTGTTTATACCACTTGCCCATTGTAGTTAGGTTCATCAAACAGGAGAGCTGAAATTTTATAACATAGTGAAAGAAATCCAATTAAATTCAAGTTAGTGCTGAAATCTGATTTATGGCTTAATTATTAAACTCTGTGCTCTGTGGATATCTAATTACTGGGAATGTAATTTCAGATTTCCTTTCTCTTTTTATTTCTTTGTTCTCCTTTATTTCTGAAAGATACAGCAAAATCTCAATTAAAATATTTTAATATCTCAGAATCCAATTCTTTAAAGCATTGAAATTATACCTTCCAAGGAATGGATTTATGAAAAATGCTCATGCAGACAAAAATAACTGCCCTTTGCTTCTGAAGTGCTCAAATTGTTAACAAGCCTTTGTGTATGCTCATGAGAACTCAAATTTCTTCGTATGCTCACTTCTTCTGAAAATCTGACTCCTTAGAACTTCATTCACCCTTGTAAATGGGGCATAGTCTCTGAAAACATCCTAGCATTTCTGAAATTACCTTATGCCTTCCCATCAATATTTATCAGGTTAAGCCACATTGCAGAGACTGTTGACAATGGTTGCTCTATCTGGAGAACGTCTACTTTGGCAAGCACAGGTTTTCTTTCAGAACTGTGTAAAAATTGGAATGGTATGTTTAGAAGAGCTATGAAGGGAATCCCATTAAGCTTCCAAACCTGTCAGATAAGTACCTTAAAACTGGCAGGAGTGAAGAACAGAAGGTGTCTTTTAATGTTCAGAGTTATTTAGAAATATAAGTTAATCATAACTTGATGTGAAAAATAGTACTGCCATCCCTTTATATGTGTATTTTTGTGTGTTTAATATACAGCCCATTTTCTCAAGGAGCTGGTAAAAACTAAGCCAGTAATCCTGGAACTGATCACACAACAAAAGCAGGAGCTGCTCTCTGCTTTTTTTCTGTGCCTTATTGTTTGCACTGGAGTATGAGAACCACCTCATTGGACACCATCCTATACGTATTTGCTCAAATGACCTCTGTTACACTGCAGTAAATGAAAGGTAACCTGCTCATACATGAAAAACAAAGTACATTAGTGCATTTTTACTGCAGGCATTTGTCAGAGAGTATCTGGTGCCTACAAACTCCCAGTCTTGCTTATACTGTGGTAACCTGTTCTATTTCCCATAGGTTCGGGAAACTATTGTAATGGGGAAAACTGTAAACAAAGCTTCTGATGTATGAGGGAAACTCCAAGAGATTGAAATTTCATTCCCTATTAAAGCCTTGAGAAAGTAGCAACAGTTGGCTTTTTCTCTGCTGACTTCAACTGGGTTTGAATTAGGTCCCATCTTTTGTCCTTCAGCAGCAAAAGTAGGCTGCTGCAGTCTTGCAGGACTTCAGAGATAATGTCTTGAGATTGCACCAGGCTGTGAACAGCTGAGGCAAAATGTAAAATCTTGACATCATTTTGCCATTGCGTGAACCTTTTGTGAGTCTGCGGTTTGCCCTGCGGGTTGGGAAGCCCAGTGGAGCGCAGCCAGCACCGTAGATCCACATCCTGCTGAAATTGGGGAGGAGGGCTCATGCTTTCATTAGGTTGCTTTGATGAGGCCCTCTCCAGGAAGCAGCAGCCACCACAAGACAAATGCAAAATGTGAGTTCCTTTACATTTTTTCTGTCCCAGAGTTGCCAAAGCTCTTCCTGCTTTAGTAGCTGTTGCAGAGTGTCTCTTCACTTAACAGCTCTTGAGCAACTGTTGCTTTTTTCTTTCCTTTCATGCCACAGCCCATTATTAAGCAACTTTTAAAATACATACATACATAGATCTATAATATATACATTCTTCAATGACTGGCTTGTATATTGATTGAAGAGGTAGAATGGACACGTGTCTGTGGGAGGTTTCGGTCTTGTTATGGCCTGATTTTCTTTTTGTTTTCTTTCTCTAGAAGCATCTCCTTCTGATACTTTAGAATTTTTCCTTGCAAATTCACATTTCTGGCATCCACACATGTTAGTTCTTTCTGTGGAGAGAGAGTTTGTCCCAATGCCACTCCATGGGGGAGATCCCTTGCTGGGCTGCTCAAGGTGGTGCCTGTGTATGCAGGATACAAAAAGGGCCATGCTGTTTGTGGAGCAATGGGTATGCCCAGAGTAAAGACACTGAATCCTCCTTCCAGCAGTGAGGTGGAAAGCACAGCAGCTGTGCTGTGTCACTGATCTGCCCTCATGGCTCTACAGAACACTCTAAGTCCATCAGCTTTCCCATGCCCAGTGTTGAGGCAGTTATAATCTCTCTGATTCCAAACAGGTTTAATGGTTTTGAAGATTTAAAAAAAAAAAAAAAAAGAGCATTTGTGAAACAATTGAGCTGAATCATTTGGGACAGACATACATCATCTATTGTGTGTTACACAGTAATTATGATGAAAGCAATTCCATTTTCATTTAGTGCTGCAGTTGTAACTCACACTTCTTCTTCAGTGATACACCCCACGTTTTCTGTGTCCATGAAGTTAAACCATTACAGGTACAATTTTCAGCACCAGACTTTTTCTCCCCACCTCAGACATATTATCTATGCAGTGATGTAGCAAACAGTTCCAGTCACCCAGAACCAGTTTACTAGTTTCCCTGACTAACCAAGTTCAGTATATTTCCAAAGTCCTTTGCCTTCTGGACATGTAGCTCCCTCTTCCAATGTCATTACTATTGGTTCCTGTTGTTTATTTTCCTCGAGCTCAGTTTCTTTGGGCTATTGTCAACATTGCCTAACAGAAGCCTTTTCAGGAAGAGCAGCAAATCCTATGTCCTTTGTGTGCCTGTCTTTCAAAATTTGGAAGTGTTGTTTAATCCTCAGCATGTATGTTTGTCCTTGAATGATGATCTCCATAGACCACTGAACATGTGCTCATTACAATCATTAATTTATTTTTTCATCATGATCATGAAGTGATGGACACACCCAGCATCTCAAATGAACAATTCGATTTCTTTAGAGTTGTGCAGGCCTACAGTTCCCTTGGCTGTAGCTTAAAGATATTAAAGGAATTTAGACTGGTTTGAGCTAAATTAAATATCTGCACATGACAAATCCCATTTTGCTATTTGTTTGCTTGTTGCTAAACAGTGCAGAGTCCAGGCCAGAATTCACATAGTTGAGATAATGAAGTTTAACCTTCTGCATGTCACTGCAAATAGTTGCAATAGTGTAGCTGGAAACAGCATGTCTCCTAAACAATGGGTTGGTGCAATGGACCAGTAGAACAACCAGATGTGCAGCTGTAATATTTCACCCTAAGGCTATTTCACAGGAATGAAAATAATAATTTGAAAAAAAGATATAGTCTTTTTTGAATCAGTATGAATAAATCTTCACCTACCAGTTTCCAGAAGGATATAACTTGCTTCTGGCTGAAATATGAAGTTCATTTCATTGCTCAGTTCATTTGAGTATAAATATGTCCCCTTGAGAGGTCACCTCTCAGATCTAATCTGAATTCTAGAGAGTCCTTTTCTTGAGGACATATGCTAAACAGTATTTAAACAACTCAACATTTAATCAAACTCATCAAAATGTGATCTTGTCCAAAAAAAAAATAATAATCTCATGACAACTGACATCCTATTCCCTGGTTTCTGTTGTTTGTGCTGACAGAGTAAATTGCTGTCTGCATGTTCTCTACAAAACAGCTGTTAATATTTTTCAAATTCTATGAAGTGTCTTGAGATCTATTGAAAAAAAAATGTGCTACTGTCTGGTGAATGAGTAAACACTTTTTTTTTGAGAAGCATGTTTATAGTGTCATGGAAGAATACTATAGTTTGAGATTGCTGCTAGTCTGACTATTTGTGCAGGATACAAAATTATTTACTTTTGTTCATTTTGAGAAAGCCATTCATAAAAGAAATAAAACCTGATGAAAGTAAAAGAAAGGAATCAATAATATTGAGAATTTTCTCTTGATGATCACCTGTGAACCTCATTTTGCATTTAGGGGGATTTTCTTCTCTGTAATGTTTCTGCCTCTTTATTTATTTAAAATGTCAAGAGCTGGTGATAAGGACTGAGAGTAGAAAATCACTAACATCGGTGTTTGCTATCAAGGTGTTAGCATTTTAGGACAATGAGATTGTTGCAACTAAGAGGAAAACAGTATTGTGCAGATTTTCTCAGACAACAGAAACTTAAAAGCTGTAAAATTTCACCAAAGGCACATCAAAGAAAAGTTGCAAGGGCAAGCTGTTAAAATTCCAAAAGATATGAAGTGCTCTCTTTTACCTCTCTCCCCTTCAGGGAAGGAAGAGAAAACAAGAGGAAGAGAGAACTTATGAGCTGAAAAGAAACTAAAATATATTAATGAAATATTATCAATAAAATAATAAAATGAAAATATAATAAGAAAACAGGACTTGCTGAGGAGGAAGGGAACTAATTTAATGGGAGAAACATTTCCCTGGCTTTGAGGAGAAGCGATGAGCAGTAAACCAATACCAATTCTTCCATGTGATGATTATTCATCTTTCTTGAGACAAACTACTGCCTACTTCTTGTCCTTACCTTTCCCTCTCCTCTTTGTGTAACACTGAGGCTAAAGGAGATGCTGGAAGTGAGGGCAAAAGGTGTCAGTGGAGGCAAAGGGGACTTAGTGATGAGTCATTTGAGGATGTGGTAACTGGATGGTGGTGGTGTTTGGAGCACTTGTGTTACTGGGTGAGGGATTTAAAAAGTTATGAGGAGAGCTGGAAGGACGCTGAATTTCATGGGAGGGCTGTATGTGAGGGGGTGAGAATTGGTCTCTGGTGATAAGAGAGTTATTGTACAGGAGAGGCCTATCCTATCTAACATTTCTTCCTTACTCTTCTTGCCTCCTTTCCTGGCACCCTTACTTCTGGCTAGGAAAACAAGAACAGTCAAAAGGGAAGTAAG
Organism: Nycticryphes semicollaris; assembly: GCA_013400055.1. Taxonomy (NCBI): domain Eukaryota; kingdom Metazoa; phylum Chordata; class Aves; order Charadriiformes; family Rostratulidae; genus Nycticryphes; species Nycticryphes semicollaris. The sequence continues at coordinate 491,621 of VXBJ01005174.1, forward strand.
GACTCAGGGCTATTGTATGGCTCTGTTGAACCTTCTGCAGAAGAAGGGTTGTAAGGAGAAGTTGGGTGGTATCCTTCCCTACCTTCTCTCCAGGCAAGGAGAGGTGGGGAGCTGGTCAGAAGGGAGAAGAGCTGCCAAGCCACAGCCACTTATGCACTTTTCCTGAAAGGTGTTCTCATTTCTGACAAAACACTGCTGGGTTTGAGAATAATGACCCAATTCAAGAAAATCTTGTCGAAGTGTTTCAAGAGAGTTGTATGTCTTTACATACAGCCATGCATTTCCGGTGATAGGTAAAGTATCGCTAAGTGTATCTAGGAAATTCTGAATAGTGAAGTGTGTCTATTTGTTTGCAACTGGTACGGGTCCCTGAAGAGTAAATGCAGGCAAAGTGTGACTTTGAATCGGGGGGCCTGGAGATGAAAGAGATTGAAAGTCAAGGGAATTATTCACCAGGATGCTGGGGACATATCTGGGCTGTTGTCTGTTCCATTGAGTGATGAGAGAGAGGAAGGAGAGATTGAGAAAAATCTTTAGAAATAAAAATGAGACATTGAAGGATGAGAACACTTCAGGCTATATAGTGGTTGTGGTGTTCATTTGCCAATTGTTTGATTGTTTTAAGGGAGCAGATCTATTCTGTTGGACTAAAACACTGTGCACTGCTGAGACTGTAACCCAAATGATGCTGTCAGATAGTTTTGGGATCAGAAAGTAGAAAGCCACTCCAAGCTATCCCAATCGTTAATAGTTTGGTGAATTCTTCAACCTGTTTGTTGTGTAGCGTAATGGATTTACTGGTAAGAAATGCTGGGACTAAAAGGATTGTGAAAAGTCCCATAACTAAACAGAAATTCCAGCCTTGGAAACTAAGCAGAGATGTCTTGGAGTGCTTTCTATCTCTGTACGTTATTTCCAACAGTGCTCTATCGCTCTATCTATTGAGCAATGATTTTTGAGAAGTTCTTCAGGATCTGAACCGTTTAAAAAGGGCAATTTTTCTTTTTTTTTTTTTTTTTTTTGTGGGGAAACCTGTCAGAAACCCGTCACACCTTACATGTTACACAGGCTGTACACTCTCCCCTATTATATTTCCAGGAGAAAGTACTTCCAGCTCCAGAAAAGTACAACTTAATATAAATCTGTTTTGCAGTCCCTGTCGCCTCCCTTTTTAATTACGGTGATGAGGAAGTGCTTTAGTTTCAATGGGACAACAAATTAAGAGATTCTTCCATCTCTTTGAAGGTATATACACACCTGGTATCTGTGGTTTAGCACAGGCTAAGGAGAGGCTCTGGGGCCTTGTTTATGCAGTGGAATTTCCTACTTGTGCCACCAGTGGTTACTGGGTATAGCAAAGAGAGGAAACTTGCATAAACAAACCTCTTGGAACCTCTTTGCTCCAAGCAGATCTATTTAAACTAAATTTTGCCAGCTGGGTCTTAAGCATATATGAACTATTCAGTGCTACCTGTGTTAAAAGCTATGGGAACTCTGAGAAAAGACCCTAATTTAGGCAAGGAAATTTCCTTTTCACTATCCCTATCATATCTTCTACACATGCAATGTTACTCTGGAATATCCTAGTCTTCAAAATTGAATAAAATGGATGAATTCTTTGTAAAATATTATTCTGTTTATAGTAATGATAGAAATTATTGTTTATAGTTGTTGAAGATTTTTCATCAAATACAGACATTATGCAGTTAGGTCAGGAACTATTACATTACCTTTTCCTTGACCTTCCTTCCTCTCATGACTTGACACTGGAAAGACACGAAACACAAATTTGGACTTTCTTTAATACTGTGTCTAGAGATTCACATTATTCATATAAATTGATATTGTACTGATTTTGTATGCTTTCTTTCCAATTGCAGGACAGGCTTTTCCATGTTCAGTAGCAGGCTTTCTCCTGTAAGTATCCTGGGGTGTGGTCTAGGTGTGTTCAAATCTAGCTTAGTCATCCATCCATCACCTTGTCATTAGCATGGCGTCTGTATTTAATGGGCTTCCTTCCTTCCTTCATCAGAAATCAGTTTTTACACACCATGAAAACTGCAGCCCACTATTAAAAGTTAGATCTAAGTGAGATTCTTGGCTCTTATTTATACAAGTAGCAGTGAAAATAATCTCTCATGTACGCTTTCGGATGAGTTCTACTTGTGAAAAACTTATTATGTGTGAGTCCAGTATAGCATCTCAAAGCTTTCTATTTCTCAAACTTTAGTTCATAAGCAACTGGTTTAAGAGGTTTTTTTTGTATTCTGCTGAAATGCTTGATAGGTCGTAATCATTAGTAACTTTCTCTGGTTGCATCTCTGCCTCCCAATGCTGCTGAGTTATTGTTGCAGTTGGTATTTCAATTTTGCTCAGAAACAGCATTGTGATCAGTACTCCATCTATGTTGTGGATAATAAAGGTGGTCCCTCCCCCCAAATACTTGTATTTTGAAGGGAAAACAAGAGAAAATATTATCTTAGTTTTAGAAATGGAGACATGAGATTCTGTCCTTGGGAGTCTGGGGCTCCCGGTGGACACTAAGTTGACCATAATCCAGCAATAAGCTCTTGCAGGAAAGGCAACCAATGAGAAGTTGAGCTGCATGAAGAGCACTGCCAGCAGGTCAAGGCAAGTGATCTTTCCTCTCCACTCATCCCTGGTTTACGCATCTGGAGTGCTACACCCAGTGCTGGGCTCCCCAGTGCAAGAAGGGCATGGGCATAATGGAGTGACTCTAGTAAAGTGCTACAAAGGTGACTGAGGGATTGCAGCATCTAACAAACGAATAGAGGCTGGGAGAGCTGAAACTGTTTAGCCCAAAGAAGCGAAGACCTGTGGGGATCTTACCAATGTGTACAAATACCTGATGGGAGGAGTAAATAAAGAGATAGCCTCTTCTCAGTGGCATCCAGTGACAGGCTAAGGGGCAATAAGCACAAATTAAAGTACAAGAAATTCCATTTAAATTTAGAGAAAACCTGTTCTAGTGTCAGTATTGTCAGACACTGAAACAGGTTGCTCAGAGAGATTGTGAAGTCTCCATCACTGGAGGAAGTCAAAATCCAACTGGACACTGCCCTGAGCAACTAGCTGTAGCTGACCCTGCTTTGAGGAAGATGTCAGACTGCATGGTCTCCAGAGTTCCCTTCTGTCATTCTGCACCCAGCAGCTTTCCCCAGCGGTCGCAGGAGGTTATTGTAGTGAGTTGAGCTGAGTGCAGGATGCCAGGCTGTCTGATGTGAGCTAGCTGAACTTGGCAGATGATCAGATGCAGGATGTGGGCCTGCTCCCCACATCCCAGATCACAAGATAGTAAGCAGGTCTAAAGATTCGCTCTATTTAACACCCACGTTCCTAGGCTTCCACCCCCTGTCCTCAGGCCATGCTTGTAACTGGGATCACTGGCATTCAATGGCATCCCAGCCACATTCCTTCTTCCTCGGGCACACAGCCCTGTGAGTGGCCTGGGAGTCGTTATTGCAGCTCTTGTTGCCAGCGGATTCCCCATGTGGGAGTGGATAGCCAGGCACACTTACAGCAGCACTTGCTAATGTAGCAAAACAGCGTTTTAAACACTGCATCTATTAGAATCATCACTAGCTTCACCTGGAGACAATCAAGCCCCGGCATGGATATGCAGGAGACAAGTAGACCAGGTCACAAAAATTCAGGTTGTCTCAGTGAATCAAGCCTTGTTCTCCTGCCTTAGTGGAAGCAATGCTATGGTCACTGGAAATTATATTCAGGGTATTTTTCTGTAGTTACTACTTCTGATGACTCTTTTGTTCATAAATTGGCAGATTTGGGCAACTGATATGGGTACGAATGTTTGATATTCAGAAGCAGCAGGATCAGTTTGAGGAAAATTGGATTGAATCTAACCAGGGTGATCAGATCTTCATGAATAATAAAGTCACGTGTGAAACATATATTCAGCAAAGTTAGGTGTCCAGTAAAACTAGTTTCAACATTGTTTGCACTACCTAATCTCTAAAATTATAATGTGTGAGTCACAGCTCTTAGATGATCTTAACCTTTACTAGAGGATACCCTGCTTTGTGTTCAGCAGCATAAACAACTGAGCAAGGACCTGTGCAGACCTGGTGAATACAATAGGACCCTTTTGATTGTACTGTAAGTAATACATTTTTTTCTGTAGAAAAATTGTCAAGTGTTATATGCAGGACAACAGTTTCTGAATAATCAATTGAGAAATTACCATGTTTGTATTCAAGTTGCAATTTAAAGCTTTATGTATAGTGTTGTACTGTTCTTTTAGACAAAAAAAAGAAATAGATAAGTCCTGCGTGAGATAAGCATGTTTGTATAGCATTACTCTCTTTAGGAGGGCTACATCTCTAAATGTTTCAGAGAGTTAAATGAAGTCAATTGTTGATAATAACAAATGTAGGGCATGAAATAAAAGGGAAGTGGGGACTTGAGGACTGGTCTCTAAAGATTCTAGAGAGTTTGGGAAAAAAGAAACTGTGAATAGAGATAAAGGTTGAAAGAGAGTAAGAGTGATGGTAGAGCAAGTCACAAACAAATGAAAGAGCTAAATTTAAATGTGTTCTGAATATAAAAGTGAACTCTGAAAGTGGTTTGTTATGGGGCTCAGGCCCTTTCTAGTGACAGTAGTATTGCTATAATCATGCTAGTCAAAAGTTGTGAATTAAGGAATATTTGTAGCATACGTTATTAAAGCAGAGAACAGCGTTCTGAGCTCACTGACTTTTGGAGAACCAAGACACTGGGAAATGGAGAACACAAATGTAGGGTCACATTGGGAGCTAATAAGGATTCAATGATTTTACAAGGCATGAGAGTCTGAATATCATTTCTCATTGCAAGTCAGAAACCCTTTGAAAATCCTTGCATTTTCCTCTAGAGAGTACTTTATTTTATAAAAGATTTTGTTGGTGAAGTGGTCATACATAACAGAAGGATGTTCTGGTCCACGTATTTACTTACATCTGTCTGTTGACAAAAGTTGTTGAACCAAGTGTGGCACAGTTAGTATTAATTTCTAGAGTTAAAAGCATTGCCACAGGTGTGGAATGGATGGTTTCCATGTTGCTCTGGAAAAGCTTTCCTGTTCTATTAGTATCTTTTAGTATCTTTATTCCTTCACAATTCACTCATTCATCTTCATATTATACCATCACCCATGTATCTGCTCAAATCACTCCTTGCTATCTTTCTGGTGGTGAACACCATTATTCTAGAGTTTCAGATGATCTGGTTCAGTCACTCAGCTGGACATGCCTTTGCGTGCAGCTGGCACATTTGTTTCCATTTGCTGTTCTGTGTTCCCTTTCTTAATAAGCAACACCGTATTCCCACAGTCTTGATAACTTCCTAATTGCTCAAAGCATATTTCTCTCTTTGTTGTTTTTTTTTTTTTTTTTTTCTACGTGGAAGGTTTTTTTTTTTTCCATTGGTTCTTAATTTATCTACGTGGAAGGTTTTTTTTTTTTCCAATGGTTCTCAATTGTTTGAGCTTTATGTAATGACTGCAAATGTTCATCACTTCCTCATTAACAAGCACATTTACTTTCTCTCTGCTGCCTGCCTATACGTTTACACACAGCCCATTCAAACTTTGTATACTTTAATTCTCACAGTGGAGGAATATTGTCCCTTTCTTCTTGCTATGATTTTTCATCTTTCTAAGTTTAACTGAGTAGCCTTGACTGGCTCCCCACTTTATGTTCTGCAGACCTGTACTTTTGATTTTTGGCTTTTTATCACTTAAAGCCACATTGAAAACAGAACACTGGAAACAAAACAGTTGCAAAGGAATTGTAGCCGAACCTTAATGAGGGATTCTTTGCTGTTACTTCATCTTTGACTTTAATTTTCATTCTTTCATAACTTCTTCAGTAGATTGTGTAATTTTCCAGAATCTACTTCCTTGAAATAGAAAGGTATCTCTGAATTCAAATGGTTTGGAATCACTGATACCAAGGCTGCTCTCTACACTGGAGGGATTGACTTATTGCTAAGCACAAAGTAAAAAGATCTGTAGGCCAAATGTAATTTTTATTTTCTTCTTTTACAGAATTATAGAAACATGAAGATGTTGTTTTTCCTGTGTCTTTTAATTGTTGGGATTCATTCCAACAGTTATTGCTATGAACCTAACCACCAAGGTGTAAGAAACCAAAATCAAAGAGGCCAAGGAAACCAAAACATGCTACAGCGGTCTGTAGGAAACAGTGTTTGTCAGTTTGCCTGTTGTTTCTTCAAAGAGATTTCTTCTGGTGAAAACAGTGGGAATGTTTTCTTCTCTCCATTGAGCATCTCTACTGCCTTTGCAATGCTGACTCTGGGTGCCAGATCAGATACTCTGACACAGATTCTTAGGGTCCTTAGCTTTAACCCACGTGAAATTTCTGAAAATGAAATACATGAAGGTTATCGTCAACTCATGCAAATGATAAACAGAAAGAATGCGGGGTTACAGCTGAATATGGGAAATATCCTGTTTGTACTTGACCGACTGAAGCCACAAGACAAATTTTTAAGTAGTCTCAGAAACTTTTATGAAGGAGAAGCTTATCCTATGAACTTCAAGAGGGCTGACCAAGCCCAGGTAAAGATCAACCAATATGTAGCAGAAAGAACCAATGGGAAAATCAAGGACCTCATAAATAACCTCGATCCACTTACTGAAATACTTCTTATTAGCTATATTTATTTTAACGGTAAGATATACATAGTATTTTCCTATTTCATACACTATTCCCTCACACCTGTCCTGGACTTCCTCACCTTTTTTTTTTTTTTTTTTTCAATATGATTTTGCAGATAGACTCATACCTTGTTTTCCTTTTGGTCCTCACTTAAACTTAATTATAAACAAAGCTGTTGGAAGTTATGTTCCGGAAATTAACTGATCATAACTCTTAGCAAAATTTTCCTGTATCTTTTAACATATACTTTTCTTTCCTGATGAAGATTAAATGAAATATACTTTGAGGAAAGCTCAAGTCTACTCAGTAAAGCATCTAGTCCTATACTATCAAGTGGGATTTAAGCATTTTCTTAAATGCCTGGGTGGCTAGGAATTAATTTGAAATCCACTTCAGATGGTTTTTTTTGTTCAGCATGTTCAGAGTTTATTCCAAAGAACTCTGTCAAAGTAAAACTTAATATCTTACCTAGAAGAAAAAATGTTTACTCAATAATTTTGCTGTTACTGAGTATGTTCACGAATCCAAAGCTAAATGTGTAACAGTAACTTCAGTTTCACATTCACATTCTGCTTTTTCTTTAAACTAACTATGCCTTTACTGATAGTACGGCTGTAGTCCTGATGTGTCTAGAGGCATAAGTTTTAAACTTTTTTTTTTTTTTGATTTGCAGATTCTAATATTTTCCAGTGAAGCGATGGACCCACTAGTATCAAATACAAGCCAAATGACAATAAGCTTGTTTTTCTTAATTAACTTGTGCAGTTTGCTTAGATGCAGTCTACAGATCTTCCCAGAGCTTTACAGACTGCTGATCTAATGAGAAGAGGAGGAGCAAGGCTGTAAGGCTCAGTCAGTGGTCTAACAAAAGATATTTTGTCTTCTCTCAAGACTTCTCTCTCTTTCTTATTTTACTGTATTCCTAAAACAAAGCAATTGTATTCAGAAAAATAATATTCTGTAATTTATCATCTTTTATCCTCTTTTAATGATAAAGATATCATTAAACTTTTCAATTGAAATGGGGAAGACACATTAGAAATGCAATTATTTTAAAACTATTAACCTGAATGTTGCCACCCTTCTCCCCTATATGAGGCTTCCCCTGAAAGTAATCAAAATGATATTTTTGTTTTGTTTTGCTTTTCCTCTGTGTATCTCCTCCTAGTGTTAATCTCTGAAGATCTGGCCACTGATCAATGAAGCTATTGGGAATACAGATGGTTGATGTTTCTTAATTCTCTTGAACACACACTTGTTTGTCTCAAATGTTTTCAAAATATGATTTTGTTTAGCATCAGGCAGGTGTTTTAAATCAGGCAAAAAAACCTGCTGATTTTTCTTTTACTGAAAGGTGTTCGAAGAAAAAGCAATGGATTTAGTAGCACACTGAGGAAAAAGCCTGAGAAACCCTGTATTAAAGAAAACTTTGTGTTACAGCTAGCTAACTTTTATGTGTTCTAAAAATAAGTTTTGTTTAAAATTAGATGTTCATTCTTATTGCTGAAATTATTTCACAGCTCCTCCAGAGATGGTGGAGATTCAGTTTTTGCTCTTCAATTTTAAAACAAATAGATTAAAGAATAGCATTAATAGCAACAATAAGGATTTGTATATAGAAATTGAGAGTAGATTAATGCTAATTGACAGTAGAGGCTGGGATTCATCTGGAGAGGATCTCTAAAGCTCGGGTACCTCTATAACCAGTCCATACTTCTTGGCTCTTGTCCGGTATCTGTGCATTACAACCTTCCTTGCACAGCACTGGTGATTCTCCTCCCTGTTTTTCGTGGTGGTAGCATAGTGTAGAAGTCCTTTCCTAGGGACAAAAGACAGGCAAAGTTTTCCAGGCTATCAGCCAGTGGGAATGCTATTGCATTACAATACATCAGTCCGTTATCATGGCCTAGGTAAGCTGGTCACCACCGCATACTTGAACGCTGGGAAGGATTTGAGAAAGGTGCCATCCCTAGACGGTATCTTCCCAAGAGGGAAAAGAGCATAGAAATAAGAGTTAAACAGGAGGAAAGGATTAATGAGTATCACCTCTGTCTAATCTGTGTGCTAAATCCTAGTGTCTTACTCTGGTTTTAATGAAGCAAAGCTCTTTCTGAAATCAGGGGGTGTTTTCCCTGAGTTAAGCACTAGATAAATGTTGTTTGAGCATTTCAGGACTTGTGTCATTCACATTTCTGTGATTCAATGGATGAGGTGTATAGCTGGAATTTGATTTAGAAATTCCTCTCTACACAGGATAAGAATCTTTCAGAGTTTCAATGTAGACAATTTATTTCACTATGACTAACCAAGGAGCCTTTGGAAATTTAATATTGTGAACATGACAGTACTAAAGGTTTCTGTTGTTGTTTTGTTTTGTTTTGTTTTGTTTTTTAAACCAGCAGTCTGGTAGAATTAAGTGCTTCATGAATTTATTGGCCATCAACTAAAGTGGCATTAAAAACCCTTCCCTCTCCAAGTAACCTGAATCCCTTTATTCCTATGGAGAATTCATCCCTCATGTCACCCTACACAAATCTGTTTTGGTGTGGCAGTAATGAAAGGAGAGAATCTTTTTCTTTCTGAGCTCTCATTTAAGGGCTGAAGCATGAAGGCTTTATAGGGACCTTAAAAATGTTGTCATGGAGGAAAAAGGCACACTAGAACACTTGGTATCTCATCTAAATGAAGGCTATTGTGTCCTGCTGTAAGATGTGAGGGAGTCTTTTACATCACGCTCTACCTACTGTGTCTTGCTATTGAATTACTCTGAGTATTCAGTAAGATCAGGTGCTCATTGCAAACTGGTTTGTCTTTGAACCTGATCCAGCTGTACCAGTTTCTGTCATCCATGAATGTGTCTTATCATAATATATCCTATGGTTTCACGTCCTCAAAATATCCTATAACTCTGTCTCTTATGTTTTAAGCTGAATGGGAAAAACCTTTCGATCCAAAATACACTAAAAAGAGCAAATTCTTCGTGGATGGGAAAAAGATTGTTGAAGTTCCTATGATGTTTGGAATGGGCCTGTTCAAGCATGGCTACGATGAACAGCTGTCTTCTACTGTGGTGCAAATGGATTACAAAGGAGGTGCTTCAGCATTTTTTGTTCTGCCTGATCAAGGAAGAATGAGGAAGCTAGAGAAAAGATTGTCTTGTGAACGTATGTCAAGGTGGAGGACATTAGTCTCAAAAAGGTATAATTCTGCAGTTCTTGCTTCAGATGATAGATGAGGAACCACATCAGTTTTCAATCTGATGGGCTATGACACAGAATCAGGATAATATTTTTCATTCTGTTTTAATCTACAGAATTCCCACTGACCAAATTTGAAATCCGGCACTCTGATGTCCCTGTGTTTTCACACTCAGTACTGCATAAAGTGAAAACCTTCACAGCTTTAGGACTTTTGCCGTTTCCACATTTTGTTTCCCATCTTCAACTCTCCAAAGACCCCAGTCTTCTGTCTTAAGACCTCTTCTCATTTTGTAGGGGGAGGTCTTCTGCCTGCTCCTATTTACAAGTAAATTCCTACCACTTTCCTTCAGCCTTTTTTCTTGTTTCTTGCTTCCTTTCTGACAATCAGTTACCAATAATTGCACATTTAATGCTAAAATAACAACTTCCATGCAGCATTTGCAAGGACAAAGCTCAATGATAAGGGTATAGACAAACTGGCACATTGCAGAGAGACTATGTTCAGGCTCTCTAAAGACTTAGAAATGCAAAATTGGAATAAGCTACTCTTGCTCCAAGGTAACTTTGAGACTAGAAGGCAGAATGATTAGATGCTTTCTGAAAACAATTTTAGACTCCTTCCATTTAGTGTTGTGTAGCAGTAGCCTTTGATGGCCAAAATAGGCACAATATGTTTATAGAATGAAGCCCTTGTGTTTATTCATGAATGTGATGGGTGATGTTAGAGACCTTCCCACATACATATTTGAAAATTGTATTTTAGAGGATCATTTCTCAAGATGAAAATTACATTTGAATACAGAAAACACATCCCAGTGAAACACTCTCAACTCTGATTCACTGTTAAATGTTATAAAAAGATTTTAAAATTATTATTATTTTTTTTTTAAAAGGTGAAAAAATGTATGTAATTCTCTGTGCATCTTCAAAGCTTTGAAAGTTCTGGGAACAGCTATGTTGTTTGTGACTAAAATCATGGTGAATCAAGACACTTATGAATAATTTTTTTTTAAGAAACGAAATTGCCTTTGAAATAAGAAAGAAAGACACTAAGTTTAACTGGAGGGATTTCCTTTCTCCATCCACTCCCCCCTCCCCAAACTGGAATAATCTACCAAAAAGCCAGGAATGGGAGATGTAAATCTTATAATATAAAAAGGCATCACTGACAGAGATGGGTTTGTTTCATGCTCTTTGTGACATTTCTCTTCTGTAAAATAATAACATAAAATCCTCCTTTTCCCTCTAGTTTTCAAAGCAGCTGATAGCCTTTGCTGTTATTTGGAGTCTCTAGGAGGTCTTAACAAATGAGTTTCATGTAAGATATGGAAAAACTCAAGGACTGCAGGCAAGCTAGTTCTGTCCCCATTTCCCTGTCTGCAAACTGCTGTTGATACAAGTTGCAGAAGCGTTGCGAGGAGCCTTTTTCATTAGTTAGCTGTTGAACAAGAGATAGCACCAAAGTATTGCCAGTACTCAGGCAGCCGAGATCTATTTAATGGCTGAACTGTGGAGAAAACATCACTTTCTCTTCTGTGAAGTGTATCTCGGTGCTTCCTGCCTGGTCGCATTGTTGCTGTATGCCTACAGCTTTCCCTTTCCTGCATATTGAAAGCAAGTGGGGACTTGTGAATGAGTGTCTTGATGATTCAATGACAGTCGCAACCTCACTTGAGACAGCAATCTGCACAGTCAGAAATTAGGCAGAAGTCAGAGATCAGCAACCTGTTATCACTCCACTAGCAGTCTCATTTTTGGGTACCTGCCAGACTTGACATTAGATGCTGGAGGTACGGACCCTTTCCTTCCCCTTTGTCAACTAGGTGACTTGCTCTTTGGCCAGCTTCATGAAGTGCTCCACATCTCCCTGACATGGAACCCTGGATGGTTGTCCTGGTTTCTCAGCAGAAAACAGTACATACTCTCAGCATTATCACTAACCTCTGTCTCATTATGCTGCTTCTAGCTGTAAATGTTGGTTTAAACCTTTGAAAAGGAATTGTTAAATCCTTAATGATAGAGCAAGGAAGAAATGAGTCAGAAATATGTAGCTTTGATGAATTNATTGAATTAATCAGGCATTGTATTTAACATAGAAAGAGAATTATTGAATAACTATATTTTGTCTATGATAATAACTATGATTTTGTCATCCATACAGTCACCCCCACATATTTTCCTGCTCCTTTGGTACAACTTTTTGTTTTTTATGTTCTGATTTATATGACAAACACACAAGGCCAACATTATTTTTTCAAAAATGAACTTGGATGTTCTGGACTTTTTGTGTCCAGCCTGAGACACCTAAAAGAATCTGTTTTTCCCAGGATGAATCCTCTGCATCCTCAGTAAAAGGGGATGATGAAAATGCTTCCAGCACAACACACTAACTTCTGAAAATGTCAGAGGAAGATCCTTAGGGAGGTACAGCTGTACTGTTGTGCTGAATGATCACTGGATCAATCTCTCTGTTCATGTGTTGGCTTACGCAGGCTGTGAGCCAGCAACCTACAACCCTATCCTCTCAACCAGTCTTCCGATATTATTATAAACCTTTTCTTCTCCCCAGGGTAATGTCATCTTACATCTCCCATGAAGGGTAGAGAGAACCTGCAAGCAAAGTGTCTTAGGGGGGAAAGCAAAATGAGTTTGTATCTCAGTAGTCTGTGTTATACTGTGATATCTGATCAAAAGATTCACCATATTCTTGCACTTCTTCCCTGGCAGCTCAGCAAATGTGTATATTCCGAAATTCACTCTTTATGGGACATATAACCTAAAAAATATATTATATAAAATGGGCATCATGGATGTATTCACTGATAAGGCTGACCTGTCTGGCATCACTGGGCAGCCCCAGCACAGAATTTCCCAGGTAAGTCATGCTCCTTTTTGTTTTATGGGCCCATGGTTACTGATACTTGCATCACTTTCTTTACAACTATTCATGATGCAAAACTCATGTAAGTAGGCTTTGCTTCGCATGAAAAGGCAGCTGTTGGCACTGAAAGCGTTTCTTCTGTGTTACTTGTGCTGTCGGTGCAATTGAATTGGAGCAGGTTACAGGTCTGTAATTTTTTAATCTAGGAGGCCTTGGTGGTGTGCGTGGTAACCTTGTAAAGCAGACATGACCAAATCATTGTCAATCCACACCTTGGTACCCTCCTGTGGCATGTGGTTACAGTCATTAAGCTGCTGCTTCTGTTTGCGTCGAACTTCTTTAACCTGCCTGTGGGCAAGCAGGGAGCTGTAGGATGTATCACTGCATGTGTTTATTGGAGAGGAGGGGACAGGAGAAACACTGCTTGCTTTTAAACTATTTGGGGGAAAGGAAAATGCAGTTATGAAAAACCTTTGGCTTCAAGCCTATGAGCGATGATTCTTGTTCATGCCAGGCCCAGGCAAAAGCTACAGGTAAGTCCTACTTCAATAAACTGAGAGTTTAAAGCTGACAATCAGTGCAAATTTCATTGTCTAATTTGAACAAAAGAATGGCTCTCATGACCTCAGGTGGAACTTAGTGAATGAGTCTGTGAATGTCTTGATTTTGCAAAGTAAAAGGTACATGATTCTCTGCTCCAGCGCTCCATTTCTGGCCCTTCTCTGCCATCATTTTTTCCAAGACATTAAGGAACATGGGAAATATAATTTCAGGATGCTATTCATTGTGCTAATCTGCATGTTAATTCTTCAGCTATGTGAACTTTTAATAGACAGTTAAATATGATCTTGCTCTCTTAACCTTTAGTCTAGCTCCACATATATACATGAGTGGGAACAGGAAATAAGAAATAAAGCGAAAGTTTTCACTAGCATCTGGGGCTGGGAAAGCTATGCTGCACGTAGCTTGCTGACTTTTTTTGTCCTGTTTTTGTGCAGTAGACTCATAACTGTCCATCTGATGCTTGTTTCTTACCAGTAACAACTTCAGGGCTTTTTAGCTCACGTGCTTATTTAGCTGACTAATTTTGTATCCCTTTGACTTGTAACATGTCTGATTCTTCACAGGCTATTCATAAGGCTGTGGTAAAGGTGGACGAGACTGGCACCGAAGCAGCAGCTGCCACAGGCATGGAAATAGTGCCTATGTCTGTTCCAGCTACCATTTCATTCAACAGGCCCTTCATGATGGTCATAACTGTGGAGGAAAATATACTCTTCATGGGAAAAATTGTGAACCCTCTGAGAAAAGATTAAGTTAATGTACATATGAGGTATGCGGTGATCACCACTGTTGAATCAAGTATTTAACCTGATGAGTATGGCACGGCTACAGAGGGCTCTCCACCTCTTACCTGATGTTGTTTACTGGTTTTTGTAGATGAGACTTGTCATCCATTTAAATTGTCATAGTTGCATGTTTGTTTGGGCCTTGTTTTTTTTTTTTTTAATAAGGTTGCATTCAGGCAGAAATGTCATTAGATCTGGGACAAAACAGGCCTGTGTGATACTGACAGCATAGATACATCTTCTAGCAGGGAAGATGAGGAGCATGTGGGTGGAGAGGGTTGTGTAAGCCCGCTTCTTCCCTCATGGCTGCCTTCTCACCTCTTTTTTGCATTGACTGACAAATGGGTACAAGTTACGGCATTTTCCTGCTTGTGCCCATTTCCCTACCAACATGAAGGTCATAGTTAACATAGATCTTGATATGCATAATGCTCACTACCTTGCATAGTACCATTGTTGTCCAGTGAGTCTGTTACGTCCTTGCCTTTGAGCTGTTGTCCCAGCTAGGCTGCTGCAAAGGGGTCACAAAGAAGGTGTGTTTTTCCCCTGCAGATATATATTGGCCTGCCCACGATTCCTCTGAGAGTTTACAGTCCAGACTCATTCCAGGGCAAATGTTAGAGGGTCTACGAATTGGGTCTAAGAAAATTAGAGTAGATCAGATGTCTGCAGTTTAGTGCCCTGGAGCCAACTTTCATGAATCAGGTATACAACCCAAAGCAGCCCAAAGCAGCCAGCCCAACCTGTGCCTGCACCTAAACCAGCTTCTAGAAGCCCCCAAGCAGCAGGAAACACAAGCCATCTTCCGCTGGTGCCAGTGCCTGTACCATTACCATCTGGCCCTGGGAGATTACCCGTTGTAGTAACACCACTCCAGTATTGTTTGTAGGATGAAGTGCCCTACTGGTAACACCTATGCTCCATAAAGTGACACTTACCATGTCTCTTGACATAACCCCTTCTCTTCCTGGACTGTCCAGTAGTACAACATTAGCACTCTGTTTCTCCTCTGTTTCATGGTTAGTATAGCCACAATATTATAAGAATCTGTTTTCACTATTAAGATACACAATACTAAAAGTTACATTCATAATGCACATGCTTATTTATTTTTCCTTGTTTACTTTCCTACATATTTTTTCTTCTGTTTTTCACCTCTATAATTATTTTATTTCTTTTCTCATGTTCATGGTATATATCTGAACTCTGGTTGCAGGAGGGGTAAATTATTGACTAAAACGGGTTCATCTGTTAATAGGTATTAAGCATTAACACCAGTCTTTGTACAGCCTTGAAATATGTAGACAAATGTACTACAGTAGAAGAACAACACTGAATAAACGTGACATTAAAAAGTTTCTAATTCTGCTATTTTCTTTCTGTAACTCTAAGTCTGAAGTACGGTTCAAGTAGGTTTTTTTGACCGTTGTCAACAAACAGCTATTAATATACTGCCCATATATACTAGATCAGCACAGTAATGCCAGTAATGAGCTTCAGAAAGCCCTCTGCTTTTGGCTGGAGCAGTAAAACCCTATTCAGCACACAGTAGGTTATCTCTGTTAGGAGAAGTTTTTGTTCAGTAGGTGAAGGTTCAATATTTCTTTGATGCAGAGATATTTATTTCAAAGCTGTAGAGAGCATGCAGCTTCTACTCTATCAAGAGTGTAGCTCCAAGTGTGTCTTAGCTGTCTTCTAAAGAGCTCTCTCTTGACTCCGACTAATAGCTATGTAACCAGTCTTGACGAGTTTTGAGCTGTGTTTCCTGTTATTCCATAAACAATAAACACCTAGATCATACATCTTCTAATAGATTATGACAGGAAAACAAGAAAAGTGCTTAGAAGCTATAAGCTTTTTTGTAGAGGACCCTGCTTTCAAATTAATATCACAGTGAAGAAAAACTGTTCTGTGTGGCATTCAAATCAGGCAATAGGAAGAATAAATTCAGTATTTCCCAAACTGCAAACTAGATGTTTTCATTTGTCTTTGACTACATCACTGGATCCATAGACAATCTAATTTTTCTATTTCTTTAGACAGATTTATTTGGGTTATTTTTCTACAGGTTCATAGAGGTATTTGTAATTTATTTTGATATAGCAGCACTGCAGATTATGGTAGCTCATAAGTGTTTGTCTGACATAACCAGATCTTGCAGCTTGCTTTCCTGTAAAAATGCATAGCAAAGCTTTTGGATGTAAATAAATAGACTTAAAAACGAAAAAATAAAAAAAAAAAGGCATATCTACACAGCAAAGTAAATTAGAATTATGACGAAAAACTTCAGAAAATAGAAATCATGATCAAATGGGGGAACGCCCCCCACTAAAAAGAACAAACCCACAACATTTCACCTCAAACTGTAATAAGAAAGGACAAGGACAACTTTGAGAAATAGAGTCTTGCAGAAGTCATGGCATATAATAATATATTCTTTTTCAAAGACATCGGAAAACTGCCAGAGAGCATGAGAGGCCACTAGATGTTCAAAGTGTAAAAGAAATACTCCAAAGGGGTACTGGGAAAACAGAAAAGCTCAATCCATTGCACATGTTCTTCTTTTCCAGTGGTTGAACCTGAGCAACTATTTTCAAGTTCAGCTAATTAAGTTTAAACTGAGAGATTTCAAAAAAAAAAAAATAATCAAAGAACGAGTAACAACAAATTGCCAGGACTGTTTAGGATGCATGCAAGAGCTTTTAGTTGTCTCAAAAGAAAAATGTTAGTCTTTCCACTACATCAGTTAGTCTGGTCTTTCTGTAACAGAGTAATTAGAAGTGACAAATGTGACATAAATTTTAAAAAAAAAATAATATGCAAGTAAGTATGCAGTGAATTGCAGAACAGTTAATCCAACTTTGATATTTTGGAAACTAGAATTTGTAGTTGTATGGATAAATATGACAAAACATTGAAAAACTAACATGACTTCCATAGAATCATGAAATTGTTTATGTTGGAGAAGAACTTTAAGATCATCAAGTCCAATCATCAAGCTAACACTGCCAAGTCTACCACTAATCATAGAATGATAGAATCATTTTGGCTGGAAGAGAACTTTATGATCATCAAGTTCAATTACTAACCTAGCACTGCCAAGTTACCACTAAACCATGTCCCTGAGCAGCACATCTACACATTTTTTAAATACCTCCAGGGATGTTGACTCAACCATTTCTCTGGGCAGCCTGTTCCCATGCTTGATAGCCTTTTTGTGAATAAATATTTCTGAATATCCAGTCTAAAACTCCCGTATTGGAACTTGAGGCCATTTCCTCTTGTCCTATTGCCTGTTACATGGGAGAAGAGTCTGACCCTTAACTTGCTACAATCTCCTTTTAGGCAGTTGTAGAGAGTGATAAGGTCTCCCCTGAGCGTCCTATTCCTCAGGCTAAACAACCCTATTTCCCTCAGCCACTCCTCATAAGACTTGTTCTCCAGACCCCTCACTAGCTTTATTACCCTTCAATGTCCCTTCTGTAGTTAGGGACCTAAAAATGAACCCAGTACTTAAGGTGGGGCCTCATCAGTGCTGAGTACGGGGGGACAATCACCTTCCTAGTCCTGCTGGCTACGCTCTGGCCAACACAAGCCAGGATGCTCTTGGCTTTCTTGGCCACCTGGACATACTACTGGCTTATATTCAGCTAGCTGTTTACCAACACCTCCAGGTCCTTTTGCACCAGGCAGCTCTCCAGCCACTCTTCCCCCAGCCTGTGGCGCTGCATGGGATTGTTGTGACCCAAGTGCAGGACTTAGTACTTAGCCTTGTTGAACCTCATCCCATTGACCTCAGCCCATCAATCCAGCCTGTCCAGATACCTCTTTAGAGTCATCCTACCCTCAGGCAGATCAACTTTCCTGCCTAACTTTGTGTCGTTTTACAAACTTACCGAAGATCCCCTCATCCAGATTGTTGATAAAGATTTAATAGAGAACAGATACAAACACTGAGCCTTCAGGAACACCACTTGTGACAGGCTGCTGACTGGATTTAATTCCATTCACCACAACTCTTTGGGCCCAGCCATTCAGCCACTTGATTACCCTGCTAAGCATGTGACCATCCAAGCCATGAGTAGCCAGTTTCTCCAGGAGAATGCTGGGGGAAGCAGTGTCCAAAGCTGTGCTGAAGTCTAGTTAGACAACATCCACAGCCTTTCCCTCATCCACTAAGTGGGTCATCTTGTTGTAGAATGAGGTGATGTTAGTCAAGCAGGACCTGCCTTTCATAAACCCTTGCTGACTGGGCCTGATCACCTGGTTGTCCTGTATGTGCCACATGACAGCCGCAAGTTGATCTGCTCCAAAACCTTCCCTGGCACTGAGGTCAGACTGACAGACCTGTAGTTCCTCAGATCCTCCTTCTGGTCTTTCTTGTAGATGGGTGTTACATTTGCTACCCTCCAGTCAATGGGGACATCCCCAGTTACCCACAACTGCTGATAAATGATGGAAAGTGACATGGTGAGCACTTCTGCCAGTTCCCTCAGTACCTTTGTGTGGAACACATCTGGCCCCATAGATCTGTGTGCATCTAAGTGATGTAGCAGGTCACTCACCTCTTCTCCTTGGATTATGGGAGGGAGGGTTCATTTTGCTCCCCATCCCTGTCTTCCTCATCAGGGAACTGGGTACCCAGACAAGAACTGGTCTTACTATTAAAGACTGAGACAAAGAAGGCATTAAGTACCTCAGCCTTCTCCTCATCCTCGGTCACTATGTTTTCCCCTCTCATCCAGTAAAGGGTTGAGAGGAGATTCTTCTTAGTTCACCTTTTGTTGCTGACGTATGGAAACATTTTTTCTTGTCTTTTATAGCAGTAGCAAGAATCCTCTACTAAAGGATTATTTGAAAGAGTTGACATGTGTGGATTACAATGGTTTGAATGATATACATCACATAGTTCAGAAAAAAAGATAAGATTCCTCAAAGAAGGATCACAAAAAAAAAACCCTAAGATAGTAGGGAGGGAAGACCCTTTATAAGAAATAAGTTCAGGCAGATGTTAGTCAGAGAAGTCAGAGATCATGTGGGACTTAAATGAACTGTGAGATGACACATCTTGTTGTTAGTCACAGCTTGTTCGTGGGTAGGGGTCTCACGAGGCTTAGTGAGTGATAAAATGGTGCAGTGGTCTCTTAAGTCAGGCATTGCCACTCAGGACAGAGATTTCATGATGATGCTGCATAGGCCACTGAATATGTCATCTCCACACTCAGTGTTGGTGAAAAAGGAGATCAAACAGTGGGAGATACAAAGAAAGGAAGAGAGCAAAAGGAAACATCTGTGCATCTGTGCCATTTTATGTGGCTTGTAGGATAAAGTTATCAGTACATATACTGTGTATCTATGGGCTCAACTCAGAGCCATAGCCTAAGTGTTTATTTCCTTTTTGCTACGCCTGAGGGTGTCTAAGACAACAGTATTGAGCTGGCAGTTAAGAGCATTTTTATTTCCTCAACAGCAACCCTTCTATCAACTCAGTGGTTCAGTAGGAAATAACTAAAAATCAAAGGCGACTTACATGACTCAGTAGTTTAGGAGCATTTATTATCAAAAAAGAACTGAGCTTTTTTGATAATTTAAAAGGGTCTTTTTATCACTTCTTTGAATGATTGAAGTAGGTTAATTTACATTTGTAGCTTATTTGCAGATTTGATTCTTTTTGCAATCATTTATCATACTTTTTACAGTCATATAAATGCCTTGCTATTTGCCAGTGTACTTTCAAAAAGACTCTAACCAGATCTATCATATCTCTTATTTAATGTTTCTGGGTTTTGTTCTTTTGTTTCTCTATTAAAGATACATATATGTAATGGAAAACTTAGCCTATTTTTTCTCATCAGATTCATACCAAACTTTCCCATTTAATTTTTTTTAATGTGAATTAGCTCTCAGCATACCAGTTCTAAACTATTTTTCCTCTAGATCTATGACTTTACAGTATATGACAAACCTATTTTTAGTCTATGAAAAAAGGCAAATGAGAATAAAATTCTGAGTGGAAAAATAATGACTTCCTCATTGTTCAGGTACCTTATAGCTAGTGCAGAAGTTTTTTTCCATCCCCATTTTAAGAAATAAGTGCTTGATCAAAACTTTATTGTAAAGAATTTTATTCCAGTCAGCCTTTTTCTACAACAGCCTTTGGATAGCAGCCATAGTCCCATATTGGTGTTATCTTCACATCCACTAAATGACATTTCTTTTCCAAGAGGGTTTTCCAAAGATGTGACAAAAAGTTAAAATCTCAACAACTTTCCTGATCATCCATTTTATTGGTAAGCGATAGAAAAGTTTATCCCTTGATAGCATCTTATAAGATAAAAGACAGTGAGGAACATTTTCATCATTTCTATTTGAAAATGTTGGCAAAGCCAATGCATTCCTGAAAATGTTCTGATTTCTCTGATTCTGCTTTCTTACATAGAAATTGCTCCCTTAGACAACTTCCAAGAAGTTTTTCTGAGAAAGCATTTTTAAGGGGGACAGTAAGGGCTAGAGGAAGAATCCGAGTACTTGCACAACCTAGAAAAATTTTGCAGATGCAGAAAAGAGTCAAACATTTGTGAAGTAGTTTGTAAGTAACATAACGCTGAAGTTGTAGCTCAGTTATAAGCCTACTATCATCAAAGATGAAGTAGAAACCCCCAGCTCAAAGGATTTTGTTGTCTCAGCTTTAGCAGCAGTAAAAATAATTGGTTTTACAGTAAACTATGAAGGCAAATGTTCATAGAACACGCTGGTAAAAAATGCCTCCTTTGGAGGCAGTGAATCCTCTTACTTAGTCCTGGTTTGCAGGATTCTGTTTCTGATGAGATCCTTGTCATTGTTCTTCACAAATTACCTCAGGAGGGATCTCAATGTTTCAGAGATCTCCAAAGAGCAGGGCTTGCTAAGTGTCATCTGTGCTGTAATATTTGGGTGTTGGGTTTGGAGTTATAGTAATTATGAGTGTGGAGGCGAATTAGAAAAACAAACGTGTTTGTTAAGAGATTAATTCAATCATCATTAATGTGAGAGCTGGAGCATTCACAAAGGCCGGAGACCAGTTCAAACTGGTTCTCATAATCCCCACCCACCTAAGTTCTACCAAAGCTATTAATTTAAAAACATTGCATCACCAAGGAAAAAAAAAATACTCTCACTGGCTGATCAATGAACCTGAGAGCAGGACATCGTCACCTAGAAGTTCTTGTGACCTGATTAACCTTGTTGCTCTCTACAGCTGAGCCCCATTCTTGCTGACCCCAGCCTCAAGAATGCCATAATGCCTTGCTGCTCTATCAAAGAAGACACCTGATCTGTGAAAATCAGTCTGGTCTTTTCCTGGTCCCTAAAGGTTGACTTTTGCTGAAGAGTCTCGCTGTGACTCCTTTGGGAATGCCTAATGTCCTTCATGATTCTTCAGCTGCCTCTCCAAGCTTACAGAGGGAGCAGGGGCTAGTGGTATGGTGTGCCGAGAAGATCAGAGTGGTCTGTGAGTGTGGGTGATGTGAAGAAAGGCAGGAAAAGAATGTCAGAGAAGATATGAGTATGCAGGAGCCAACACTAGACAGGATATTGACTAGTTTGAGGTAGGGAATTTTTGATCTGTGCTGAAATAGTCACAATTCCAACAGTTTTATGCTAAAACTAAAAAAATGAGATACTTGTGACATGGCTCATTACCTGGAAAAATGTCTTTTTTTCCTTGTCTCCATATTGACATTGAGTAAGATTTTTAATAGTTCTGTGGTGTTGGCCTAAATCTTCTTCTAACAAAGTTAAAAGCTGTGGTGCAAGCGTAGTTTAATCCACACTGTATCCATTCAAAATAAAATTGAAATCTGCCTCTCTTCTGCATTCGTTTCCTGGTGTTTGTACCCTCATTTTCAACAAAGCAGTTCTTACAAGGAGTAGTAAACAATGTAAATTGCCTCTGTGGCTTGCAAGACCACTTTCTGTGTCCTTTCTTTGAGCTTTAGCCAAAATTCATACTGTGTGCTTGGGCAGCTGAGCTTCTGAGTCACAGAATAATGTCATTACTGTTTACTTCAAGTCACTTTGATCAGCCTTACTTGATCAGTTGCGTGATTAAAGGTAGGCATTCGATTTGGTATCACTCAGGAGTACAGAGGAGGAAAAGGAAACAATTCAGATGAGATGGTCCTAGATAACAGGGTCAGTGGATCAAATGGGAAGGTGAAGAAGAACTTTTTAATGAAGGCTTTCAAAATAATGTTAGTTGCTTAAGTCTTGAATTACTCATTGGGATGGTTCTTGTTAACTATATTTTCTTGTTGTATAGACACACATTTATTACAATTTTAAGTACTATATTGCTGTTAGAAACCCATAATTAATTGATTAATTTCTTTCTTTCTTTAACGCAAGAACATTATTAGGAAAGAAGGATGGGCCAGTAGTTACACAGCATTGGGCTGGGACTTGGGAGTTTCTGCTTCCTTCCCAGCTCAGTCAGAGGTTCATTTTGTATAAACTTAACTTCCTGTAGTTATCCATTGAGGATGATCATGGAATCACAGATTGTCAGAGTTGGAAGGAACCTGTAAAGACCATCTAGTCCAACTCCCCGGCCAAAGCAGGATTGCTTAGAGCACATTACTCAGGACTGCATCCAGGCGGGTCTTGAAGTTCTCCAGAAAAGGGGAGTCCACAACCTCCCTGGGCAGCCTGTTCCAGGGCTCTGTCGCCCTCACTGTAAAGAAGTTTTTTCTCATATTTGAATGGTACTTCCTTGATCATGATCACCCTTCCTTTATTTTTTTAAACAGAGCAGGATTCGGGTGCCTTGCCATAGGGAATTAGTATGATTTTAAAAGCACAACACTGGACTGGCAGTAGATGAAGAAGTTCAGGTGAAACAATCCCTGCTGGTATAGTGCCTGGGTTGAACTGGAAGGTGAAAAATAACTTTTTTAGTGTGCACAATGATCTTATTACTCCTCTATTTTCCTGTACCAAACCCTTGTGTACTGGAAACAAATATTTGTTATTTCCTAGTCATAAATGAAAAAGCTTCTGGTAAAAGGTTTGGCTTGTGTAATGTCATGTGGTACATGCAGATTATTAATACTTGTAATTTATGTGTGCTTAATCACCTCTCCCCATGCTATAATGTACCTAGGTAGCTAGCACCTCTTGGATGCAAGTACTAAGCACATCAGGAAAGAAGACTTCTGTAAAGTTCAGAGGACTTTTTGTGGAAGCTTACAACTGAGGAACATTTCTAACTCACTTTGAAACTGTATACCACAGATTTTCAAATTGGTTATCATTGTTACCAAGGGAGGTGCCATCTTACCAAACTGATAAAAAAATGATCTTGTCTTCATTAAACTCAATAAAGAACTGAAAGGATGCTCAAAGCCATTGAAAGTAAGTTTTAATATTCATGTCATCTTATCTCAATGAGGAAGTTGTATGTCTCATTTTTATCTTACAGATGAGAAAACTGAAGCCTATCAGACAGCGTTAGTGTCCTGGTTTCAGCTAGGACAGAGCTAATTTTCTTTCTAGTATCTGCCATGTTTTGGATGTATTATGAGAATAACATTGATAACATGTATTGGTTTAGTTGTTACTAAGTAAAGTTTACATTAGTCAAGGGCTTTTTCTCCTTTCCATAGAAGCTGAGAGGGAGCATAGACAGAACAATTTGGCCAAAAGAATATTCCATACGATAGATATCATGCTCAGAAAATACATGGAGGTTGTCTGGGGGGAAACCAATACATGTTTGCTGCTTGGAATGGACTAGGCAATGGATCATTGGGTGGTGAGAGCAACTTGTGCTGTATCTATTTTGTATCTTCTTTTACAATAATTATTCTTTCCCTCTTCCGTTACTGTTCCATTAAACTGTCTTTATGTCAGCCCATGAGATTTCCCCCCCCTTCTCCTTATCTCCCTGCCCTATGAGGGTGTGCAAGGGCTGGGGAGTGATCAAGTGGCTGCATAGACCTAGTTACTGGCAGGGATTAAACCACGTCTGTTAATGATGTTACTAAGATCAAAGCTGAGCTGCTCAACAGAGCTAGCAGCCTATCCTGAATTTTCAACCCAGTGGTTCTCTCATCAGGAGGTCCATCTCATCCTGAAGGCCTTCGAACAGTATTTGGGCAAAGGAAAATATTCTCTGAGATTTTTATAGTCAGTAAGATTGCAGCATGGTTGTTTCGTCAACTATTTTGGAGGTTAGAAGGAAAACGAAACAGAATGCATACTATTTTTTCACAAGATCTCTGTTGGAAATCATTCAGATATGTAAATCTCAGAACGCTATTTTGATATTACTATTAGTGTCACAGAAACACTCAAGTCTGAAAAGAAACTCCATGGTGAAACTGTTACATACAGAAATAATGAAAATCAGGCGTTCCTTTGGAAGTTTCTGGGGTCTTTTTCTAATGTTAGAGAAAACTGCCTACTCTCCTGCTCCTTTTCCAGGAGGGCTCAAGTCTGCTGTATGTCCTGTGTTATCTCTGTCATCCTGCACACTTGTGAAGCAGCAGTAGGAAGTTTAGTTGTTATTGGTTTACCACACATGTAACACATCTGCTATATTTTAGTAGGTGATTTGCAACAGATATTGGGTTTCCAAGCAAAAAATTATAATGAGTGTTAGCTCATGGTCATTGCCATTGGTACAGCATGTACTTTTTTGAATTCTAGTCCCTACTCTCTATTAGTGTATACTTATTATTAGTGATGCTGATTCAAATGAAATACAGTTCTGTGAGCAGAACTTCCCCCTCCTCACAAATGTTCTCAACACTGCATACAGACTGTATTTCATCCCCATTTCACATTCCCTTTTTAAACTAAGGAGTTCTGCCTGCCTGACAGGATGGTAGAAGACATGTTCCAAGAAGTATTGAAAGCATGACATGACCACTGTGGGCATATTGGGATCTTTTTTCTTCATTAGAAACCTCATCCAGACTAGAATAACCATAATTCACCAGACAAGCAAACATCTTCAATCTTAACAATTTTCTCTTCACTCTGACTGCCTGATCCTTCTCAAAGACTATTAAATAACCGAAAACTATTGGGGGAAAGGAGAGGAAGGCAGTGTCTATTTCCTCCCTAATTCCACACCAAGTTTCCTTCATATTGCCGCTATGTCAATATACCTGTCATCTATGTGCTTTACACTTAGAAATCTTTGTGTTACTTTGGATATAAAGATTTTTTTGATATTTGAAGTAAACTGTGTGTCTGTGATCCTTAATCGCAGAACAGCTAAGTTGATACAAAAGCTATAATTCCCTGACCTGAGGTGTAGAAGCATAACAAAAACATTGGACAAGTTGAATGATTCTGTTGTCATTGAATATACCAGCCATTGGTTAAGTAAGATCTGTTTAAACCTGCTTCAGAATGACTTTTTTCAAAACAAAACAAGCTGGCAAGAAGCTACTTGCAATATGCTGGCAAATGCATAAAATATTATATGGGTTTTTCTTCTAAAGAAGTCAGAGTTGAGGTGTAGTATAGATACTGACCTACATGAAGTACACAGCAGTAACATAGACTTGGGTAATGCAGACTTTGTTGTGATTTTAATTATTAGAAGGGGTAATGTGTTTGCTAATTTCAGTTTTCTGGACTTTTATTTCTATGAAAAATAACTACTAGAGGACCAAGATCTAGTTCAGTAGATGATGGATCAGTATGAGTCTGGTTAACGTGGTTTCTTGACATAGTATTGGAGTTGAAATTGTGGTCAATAGAGAGGTGGGACTGTAAATGGCTCGTGGCAGTACGTGGTACACCTAGCATGCATGCATCTGTTCATCATTTTAGTTTAAAGCTGGTGTAGTACCTTATTGCTGCTGCTCTAATGAAATGCTAGGGAAATGCCTTGTTAAATTGTAGCATAACATTATTAACAACAAAACAGTAATTACAAGGCCCCACAAATGAAAAAGAAAACAAGAGGCTTATAGCCATTTTGTAACACAGTTTGTCCTTGACCACCATGACCTGTCATTCTCCTAGGCTTTGATGAGTAAATTACACCCTGTGTTTGTGACCGTTTACAGCCAGAATTGGAGGGAACAAGCAAAAAGGAAAGGGAAAAAAGAAGCAAAGAGGAAGATTAAAAAAGGGGAGTGTCAAGAGAAGGTTTATCTATGTTCTGTCTTCATGTTTATCTATGTTTGTAACAAAATTACGCATATGAGTAAACAAGTACAAAGGAAAAAGAGTGATCACAGATGGGGAAATGTATTTCATGTCACTGCTCAACCATGATCTCTGTTGATACTGGGAAAAATTCGGTCAGCTTGATCCAGTAACATTTTATTCCTGTTGGAAAAAATTAATAGAAACAAGCAGTACTTTTTTTCATTCCAACAATTTAAATTTGTGCAAGAGAGACAAGAAGTGAGTGTGCACATGCAGTATATGTTTGTGTGGGAGTAGAGAAAGCAGCTTGCTACTTGTATTCCCACCACCTGCCCAGGGCACTAACTCAGATGCACACAGAACTGAGATGTATGAAGGGACCGCATTAGTCAGAGTAGGAAACCCATCATAGAAACATGTCTATCACACACCTTCTCAATGGCATGCAATGGCAGTCAGATTGAGAAGCTACAGGCAACTAGTTCAGAGTCAGTATACAGGCTGAGGATCAGGAGGCAGATTTGGATCTGGTCAGACTTGGGCAGAGCACTGAGCTGCTGTGGTATGTGGCTGGGAAGTCCATGCTTCAGCATAGCACAGAAAGTCTGCCTTCTGGCACCAAGAGTTAGCATCTGTTTCCAGTGATTCCAGGCAAAACTGCCTGGTTTCCAGTAGGGCCCTAAGTATACAGACTGCCCCTAAGCTCCTCCATATGGTCAGAGGCAACAGACAGAAAGTCACAGCTACCATTCAAATTGTTGAAGATTGTCAGCTCCATTTGCTGACTTGGGAAGATGGTCCTTGGAAAACCTATTTCATCAATATTTGCTCTGTTTCACCATTATTTTTTTTTTTGGTTGGCTCTAATTTTTATCAGGTCTGATTAATGTTTAACAGTGAAAATTAAGCAGAAGATGATGTAGCAGTATAAGTAACAGTGTGGACGACAGCATGGTCAGCTGAATGCATGAGAGCTTCTGATTTTGTAAGTACTGCACATGCATTTTTCTTAGAGATTTGCAAATGATGCTTTCTGTGGCTGGTGGAATTTCCACATTAGGTTAATTGCATTTGTCTGCCTGTGACTTAGTTCTGTGTGGATGTTGCCACAATATATTAATCATAGAATTGTAGAATGGTTAGAGTGGGAAGGGACTTTAAAGATCACCAAGTTCCAACCCCACTGCCATGGTCAGGGACACCTTCCACTAGACCAGGTTCCTCAAAACTCCATCCAGCCTGGCCTTGAACACTCCCAGGGATGAGACATGCAGGGTATTAGTGGGACCTGCTGTTCTGGGGAAATCTGCTTAGCCTGAAATGAGAATAAAATAAACTTTGAAGTCATGGGGACTTATTAAGTAGTTGTTAAAGCCAAATACTGATGAAATCACCTTTTAGGTTAGAAACAGCCTTCACAGTGACTCAAAATTATCATAATCCCACTAGTGATTGAACAACCAGGTCCGATTTACTAACTCCTGGTGATTTAATGTATAAAATAACTACTAAATTGCTAAGTCCATGCTCTCTAATTAGGACTGGGGTGAGTGTGGGGGTGGGTGCAAGGCTACAATTTGAAATTAATTACCCCTTTTATTCCCATAGAAAAACTATGGGATAAAAATACAGCCCAGATTTAATAAAGCCTTTCCAGTTTCTTCAGCTTTGATATCATAACAAAAAGTATGTGTGGCTGCAATTTTCTAATTTCAAAATGTTATATTAATGTGATTAACATCTCTAAAGGGAAAAGTACGTGGCAAAAACTTGATGACAATATTCAGTGTTTTCCAACTGTTAGTAGAAAATTATTTAATATTTCTATAGAGAGATGTTATACGAAAAGAAATTTTAACTAATCTGTTATATTAATACCCAGAGCTGTGTCTAATATAAACTTGCCGCAGAAGAGCCATACTTTTTGCTTCATAAATTCTTTGAACTGTAGGGTAAGCTCTATTTGGACACAGGAAGTGGTCATGGACAGGCAAAAATTATTCTCTTTTTCACTTAAGTTTGCAGTATTTCAGATAACTAGAGAAAAACAGTTAATGAGATGTTAAACAGCAAGTACTGTTGAAACACCCTTTGTACTACATGATTGCTTCATTTGTCTGCAGTACATAAGGGTTGTTTTTGTGGGATTTTTTTTTTGCTGTGAGGAAGAGGAAGGCTTTGATTACAAGAGATGCAAGTAGTTGAATCATATTCTCATCTAGGGCCGTACTCCATCTTTTGATTTAGGGAAACTAAAATTCAGCATTACCACTTACTGCAGGTGCTGTAGTGGTCACTGCTCTCCGATGTACTCAGCATACTCAGGTCATAACAACTAAAAGAACACACAGCTAGTGTTTATGTTTGCTATAAAAATAAGAAAGATCATTGTACAAATAAAAAAATAAAGCAACTGGTTAATCAACAAGAATCCTGGAACTTGGGCTGCCCTCAGAAAATCTATCTAAATCTTGTTTAGATAGTGGATACAGTAATCTTTCACATCTAGGAATGCATATGGGACCAAGAGAACTTCACCTTGACAGAACATGGGAAAAATACATTCCTGGAAGAGAAAGGTACAAACAGTCTGTGTTGGCTAGAAACCAGAAAAGGAGCTATAAGAGCAGAAAAGTTCTAGAAATGTTCATTACAGAAGTTGCAAGAGCAAAAATTTTTGGTCTTTCAAACAAAACTCTTAGATTGCTAGGTTTCTAAAGAGGGTTTATATGAGGTGCCTCCATAGAATAGCAGGGAGCTGAGTTCAATAAACTAGAGATTTTTTCCAGCTCCTATGGAGGTGAGGAGGCTCATGTGAAATATATCATGTCAGCATTAGGAGAACAAGCATAATGAAGAAACTTGACCTCCAGGTGGGTTGACCTGAGTGTCCTTTGAATTCCAAATGGAATCTGTGCTTTTTATCTCTTGGATCTAGGTCCTTCCTGTGTCTCCAGAGGGACCCACACATCCCACACAAGCTAATCCATGGTGTGGGACAAACCACCATTTAACAAGTTACAAACACTTGTTGCAGCCCCCTGAAAAGAGTGTGTCTGTTCCAAACATGCACCTCATTATCTGGTACAAACCTGCTGCTTCCTGCATGTGTCTATGGCCACTTCTGAGTGTCTTCGTGCCATGGCACAGCATGGTCCAGGCTTTTGCTTTGAACTTTGCCACAAAGTTTATGTAAGTGACTTTCATCCATCACTTATCAGCTGTGTCCAATGACTGTCCATGTGAGTAAGTAATCTTGAAGTAAACAGGGGTGTGAATTTAACAAGCAGCAGATGATACCTGTCTGTCCATGTGTTGCTGTCCTGATGAAAGTGGGGGAATTTATCCCACTTTCCATGAGATGTGAACCGTCTCACATTTCCTCCCGTTTATACAACCACATCTGAGGGGCGGAGTATTTGATGTCTTTGAAATCTATACCCCTCTTACCTCATGGTAAATTTTTTTGTTTAGATGTACACTATAGGAAACAAGGATCCAAGGAAGAGAATGTTATTGTTAATAGAGATATTATGGACTTTGTCTCTATACTTTCATTGACAAGATAAGGGACAAGAATTGCATTTTCAGGGCAATTACAACAGAATATTATGAGTTTATTATGCCTGGAATTTTAATTTATAATTTGGTTGAATTCATTAATGACATTTGACTTTGTGTCCATGGGCACTTTAAACATCCTATGTACATTCAATATTTACAGTTGCACTATATAATATTTATGCTAACAAACTATTCATTATTTCTTACTACCAAGCTCATCATTACTATCTGCTCATTTAATGACTGTTTATTTTGTGACAGAATAATTTGAAAAGACGATGAAGTATCTGCTCATTTAATGACTGTTTATTTTGTGACAGAATAATTTGAAAAGAAGATGAAGTATCTCCTGTGCCTGTGTTTACTCCTTGCTGTTCTTTGTGCCGTAGCCCATTGCCACCATGAAGACATTTGCCATGAAGTCAACAGTACTAATCTGCATGATGGAAAACAAAATTTATTAATACATCATTGTGACAAGCAAGGCTCTAACTATGCAGATTTTGCATTTAGATTTTACAATCAGGCTATATCAAAAGAAGCTGATAAGAATGTTTTCTTTTCTCCCTTGAGCATCTCCACTGCCTTTGCCATGCTGGCTGTTGGTGCAAAGTCAACCACCCGGTCTCAAATTTTTGAAGGACTGGGCTTTGACTGTCTGACTGAGGCTCACATGCATAATATACATGAAAGTTTTCATAAAGTTTTAGCAGTATTGAACTGTGCTGATGTTAACATCACGTTAAATACAGGGAATGCCCTTTTTACAGCTACTGGGTATGAACTACAGGAGACATTTTTACAAAACACCAAGCAATTTTATGATGCAGAATTTTTTTCTAATGATTTTCATAAACCAGACGAAGCTAAGAAGCATATCAATAAATATGTAGAGGAGAAAACCAAGGGGAAAATTCCCGAGTTAATTGATCATCTTGATCCAAGTACTGTATTGGTTCTCATTAACTACATTTATTTTAAAGGTAAGATATTTAACATAGTATTTCAATAGATTATTTTGATGGAAAACAAAAATTGTAGGCAGCTCTTGCTGACTTAGAAAGACCTAAACTGTGCAGGACATTCAAAGTAAAGATCAGATCCGGCCAAAGGCAGCATAGCTGATTGTTTTGAAATATTGACTGCTTTATTTAGGCCCAGATGGCCTGAAAGTCGTAAACAGAGAAGTTCCATTCTAGTGGATTGCCTCACAGACAGGGACTGACTGCACAGTCTCGTGAGTCTGAAGGCATAATGACTAAAGATGTTTCCATGATCTCTATGCTGACTGTATGTGCCAGTGAAACTTAGTCAACTTATATCCTTGCACTTCCAGAGTTCCCAGTATTATGGTACATCTACTAGGTATGTTGCATGAAAATCAGCAACAACATTTTGAGAGCCTGTGCTTCTGGAGCCCTGCTTGCACATTAAGATCCTTTATTCTGTTGGTTAATTCCTCACCAGGCTGAGTGCAGTCAGTTTGCATCAGGTACAGCATAAGAGGAAAGGCCCTGTGCCTGAATGTTTAAGTGGTTGAACTTAAATGACATAAAAAGGTCAAGTAGTGGGAACTTATGACTATAACAGAAGCAGGACTCTCTCAACTGGTCCTTACCAACCTTTGATTGTTTTTCAGCAAGACAGGACTTACACTATGCTGAACTTACTGCAGAGGTAAAATATTTTTATTGTGTGTTATGCAGGAGGTTGAAGTGATTTAGTGATCCTCTTCTCCCATAAGCAGCCCTTCAGCATCCTAACATGTCAGTTGGTCTTTACATGTTTGAGTGCAACATCTTTTTCCCCCCTTTAGCTGCCTGGGAAACTTCTTTTGATCCTTTGCGTACATATGAGGATGACTTTTTTGTGAATGCAAATGCGTCTGTTAGAGTCAACATGATGCAGCGTGATGGTAACTATGACAGTTGCTATGACCAGGATCTCTCTTGTGAGGTGGTAGAGCTGCCTCATAAGGGCACTACACGAGCATTGCTCATTCTACCTGACGACGGAATGATGAAGCAAGTGGAAGATGCTCTCTCCAAGGAAACTGTTTGTAAATGGGATCACAAACTTGAGACCAGGTAACTCTAGGTAGATGGATTCCTAGATTTGAGGACACATCATTATTTTTAAGAGAAAGTGTTAATTCCAGATCGCCTCCTCCTGGATATAATGTTCTGATTTCATAAAGTGGGGTTTTAAGTGATTCCCAAGACGAGTCAGAGCAGAGTATAATCAATAAGCAACTGCAGGCTCCCTGACCTAAGGGGATGCAGCATTGTAATAACTGCCTCAAGACTTGCTTGGCTATCTTTTGGCTACTCTAATTCTTCTTTCATGGTGCTAACATAATTCATTTGCTTCACTGCGTCATAGATTTTGTCCTCCTTTTCCCTTCTTTTAGCCTATCCACAGTTGCTTTGCTTATTCTCTGTAGCCCTCTAGCCACAAAACTCTGCTACCTGTGTACGTGGCACTGACGAGTGGCAATGAAGAAATTAGTTTCTATTTCTAAAATCAAAGAGAGAATGTAGGTACACGAAGATGACATGTCTTTACGGATGCCAAAATTGCTCAAGGAATACAAATGCTGCCGTCAAACAAATTAGCAATCAGAAGAATGCTTTCAAGAGCCACTGAATTGCACAGTATTCAGTCGGCTGGTTGAAACAAGTCTGCAACGCTTCACTGTTGTTTTGTTTTCTTTGTTCAACAGGAGATTAGATCTGAAGTTACCAAAGATTTCTATTAGTGGATCTTACGATGTTAAAAACCTGTTCAATGAAATGGGCATTACTGAAGTATTCTCTAGTAATGCTGATCTGTCTGGAATTAGCGGCAGCCGTAATCTTCAGGTTTCACAAGTAAGTGAAAACACAGAGCTGGTGATGGGGTGGCGTCTGGGTGTTCTGATCAATTATATCTGGGGTTTTTAAAGAATTGCTTTCCCTCCTTGTCATACTGAAGTTATAATTAAAATCCACAATGCCATCTGTGGGCTTGCTTAGTAATTGTGCTTTTCTACAGGGACAGTCTGCTGTCCCACCTTTTTATTATTTTAATATTGCTAATAAAAGGCTGTAGGCTGTATATATTAAGTATATGGAAAAGTTGGATAAGATTTTAAATTATTTCTTGGCACTGGAATATGATTGTTTACATGCAATTGCGTCAAGTAAATTATAAATGAGGAGTACATTATGATATTTTTGTTGATTAGTACCTAATTCTTCAATATCCTCAAAGTTTCCAGGAAAATTCTAGTTTGCAGTAGCAGAATTTCACCATGTCAGTTTCAGCTATGATTTAATGTGTCAAAGATGCCAAATACTGCCCGTGTATTAGTACTTAAATAGCAGTCTTCCACTAACCTTGGAATAAGAGAAAGTTTTGCTAGTGGAAGTTCAAACAGCCTAAGAAAATAAACCAGCTAGCGAGTGCATGGACGGTTATTATCTCCCTCTACTCAGCACCAATAAGGCTGCATCTACAGTGTGTTCATTTTTATTTTGGGCCTTCCCCATTCAGTCCTGACATGGAAAACCTTCCTGTTGCAGGCTGTTAGAGATTTACCCCACCAAAAAGTTTTGTTCACTGAGTTTTATCACTCCTTTCTTTATCTAAATATTCCATAAGAAGAGCATGTCTATTCACCCCCCGCTTACTTTCCCATGTATAAGCCACAGCATTTGGTCCTTTTCCCTGCAGGCACTTCACAAGGCCCTGCTGGAAGTTGATGAGGCTGGAACTGAGGCTGCAGGAGCGACAGCCATAATCCTTAACAGACTTCTCCGTCCTTCTGTTACCATCAAATTCAACAGGCCCTTCATTATATTGATTTCTGATAAAGCAACGGGCACAACACTTTTCATGGGGAAGATTGTCAATCCTACTGAGAAGTAATTCTGAGTTATCATGTATGCTGGCTTTTGGAAAGAGTTATAATGGCTACAGTGTTCGCATGTGAGCTAGTTAGTGCTACTAACTACTTTCTGATCGAGGGATATTCATAAGTCCGTGAGGAATATCCTTATCAAACCAATAAGCAATAAATTGTAAAGAAACACCTAAGAAACTGACTGTTTTAAAATGTAACATTTCCTCCAGTTTAATAATTCAAGTTATTACTACATTTTAGCAATTTTCATTGGAAGACAGGTTTTTGTAAAATCTACCACTATTTTCACAAGTGAATCTCCTCTGCTAGACTGTCTAGACTACTTCCAGTTCTGGGTTACTCACCAAAAGCTTTATCCCAACAGGTAACAAGTCCCTGTAATTCTGTTATGTCTTCTCTGGGACTTGCTGGTGATTACTGTTCACCTGAGCCAGTCCCTATGGAGTTTCTTCCTTCCATAGCTCTTTCCTGCCCAGATTGTTGTTGGTTTCCCTCAACCAACCTCTTCTTTTTCACATACTCCAACTCTTTGCCTAAGATGTCTTAAAAAAACACTGACAAAAAAAGAGAAAATTCCTGAGACAAGAGATTTATTCTGCTGTAGCACTTACTGTAAGTGTCTTTTTCCAGTCTACAGAGTCAGCAAAAAACTTTGAGAGACAGTAACATTAGGCATAAACTGTCACAGAATTGTCCCACTACAATGTCATCTATGAATTATTATTAAGGCTGATGAATAAAATAAGCAATCATTGAAATCAGTAAAGGACTGACTCTCAGTGACTCCATTCTCTTCCTATCCTGTTATAAATCTTTCAAAATCAATGAAAACTTTCCGTTACTCTTATTAATATAGCAGGTTGTCTGTAAAACATTTTAAAGGCTGTTAAATGAGTTCAACTTTTCTCATATGGAGATGTCAATTCTTTGCATACTCTCCTTATGTGCTTACTTGGGTAAAACCCGTTTTCAAGAAATACATAACCGCTCTCTTGCTCTTGTGGGTCTACAGATCACCCACTCTTACTGCAATGGAGGGCTGGGGCCCAGGGCTCAGCATTCCTGAAGTCTATAGCAAACCTCTATCGTCCAGCTGCTGCCTCAAGTACAGACTGACCCCTGCTTTGACAGTGGCTCTCCCACTGCACTGCTTTGACTTGTGTTACTGCATATTGACCCCAGACACATTTTTGCAAGGGGAGTTTAGTCCCTGTTACTGGGAAGGTGATGCTCTTTAATGCACATTGTTTATTTCTACAGTGGTCTTGGCAACATGCTGTGAGCACTGTGAGGGTGATGCAAGCCCCAAATCAACAAACAAGCTCCCTACTCCTGACATCTCTCTGGTCCTCTGACCTGTGCTCCCAAACATAGTCTACTCTACACAAAGGTGCTTTATTGAGACCCATCAGCAATTGTAACGTGGGTATGGTGTATGAGGGGTCTATGCTTCTGACTTGGGGTGGACTTAGAGACTGCTGCTTTGTCTGAGTCCCTTTGCTCCAAGCAGCAAGAACTCAATGGAAGCCCTGAGCTATTGCTTCTGCTGGGGCAAGATACCATCACTCAGTGGACTGGGAGATAACACGCCTCTGTGTGAAGCAGCGGCTTTTACAGAGTAGAGATCAAAGATAACTTGCTGTGGTATGAGGCAGGTGGCTCTGTGGTGACTGTACAAACTCAACAAGAGCTGGAAGCAGTTCCAGTGAGATCCCACCCTGATAAATTGGTGCACCAGTACTGATTAAAAGGTAGGATGGTGAGATTTTTATCAGAGTGGGTTGGTAGAAGAACAGGTTCTCATCCTATTGCTAAAGGGAAAGAGGTTAGGAAAAATCTCACGGTTGCTAGAACAGCGCAGAGGCTTTGGGAAATAACACATGGGGCAACTTCCTGTTCCATCTACCTCCCAGGCCTTTGCTTTTGAGAGTGGAGGCAAGGAACTGGAGGAGAGCTGCACTGAGAGTTTTCACAGAGGGGTGTGAGGAGTAACTGCTTCTGACAAAAGTATCAAATGTGGCACCTTGAATGCCGGATGGGCTTGGGAGGTATCTGCCAGGATGCCGGGCATCACAATTGTCCTCCAGTTGAGGAACTTCATGCTCCAGACCAGCAAGTTGGCCTGAGCTGTGGCAGGGACCTGGAGTGAGAAGAGGGATCATCCCAAATCTCTCTGGAAGGGCAGGGTGTGTAGAGATCATGAGAAAAAATGCTAGTCGTGTGCAATACAAATGTGGAAGGCATAAAAGTATTGATAATTCACAGCATGGAGATCCACAGAGCAGTGGGCTAAATATACCTGGCTGATGAAAATTGTGTTGGTCTACCTTTCATCATTTGTCCGTGTTCCTTTGGCTCCTTTTGTGTGATGGGGAATGTTCCTCTTCATGCTCTCAATTTGTATTAATGGTAGAGAAGAAAAGGAAGGATTCTGATAGACATAAGCTAAAAATTTCATTTCCATACTGTGTATTCATTTTGTCTATGGTAAGCATATGCATTTTATGGTTTCTTTCATTCATTTGTAGGTGATTTTATTAACACACTTCTGTCTTCCATTAAAACAACACCAGATCTGTTTAGGACAGGTTAATCCTACACATGCCTTCTCTCAGTGTATCAGACAGCTGCATCCAAACTAAACTCTGAAAGAGAACTAGAGCTTCTTTGTTCCCTTGTGAATTATTGTCCACTTGACATTCTGCAGTAACAGTCAGCAGAAGGGGACAACACACCTTACAGTGGAGTTTGTGACCCCCTGTCATAACTATCCAAGATCAATTACCCGCTGTGCGTCTGACAAAATTACAGGAACATCTGAGAAAAAGGACTTAGCTAAAGAGAGCATACCTCAGATGAGAATCCCTGCAAGGGAAGAGGAACCCACTGGGGTGGGTCCCTGAAGGGCAGCCTAGCTGTGCCCCAGCAGATCTGAGCGCCAGACTTCTCTTGGCAGCCTCTGAGCCATGTGTGAGACAGTAAGTTTGTTCTGTCTGACCTTGTTTATGGTCCACTGGGATTCTGTTTGCTGATGGGATAGCTTCAGTCAGTAAAGCTGTTTGCTTTGCCCCATGGCAGGGTGCATGTAATATGTTGCCACAGACCATGAAGCAGTGGGATGTCAGGGCTAATATGGTGTATGTTCAAAGCATTTTACCTTTCATCAGTAAGGAAAGGAGAGGACTCAGTGCCAAAAGGCACAAAGCAATCAGATAATCACAGGAACACCACCTGCTTACATAAGCCCTACTATTAAGATGCTACCAGTACTCTGGGCTTTCCTTACTTATTCCCAGCTATGTGATTTGGGCTCCAGTGCCGGTATCTGGAGAACTTGCCCTTGAATGGGCACACCAGCCGTCTCTCCACAGCTATGTCATCTGTTCAGCCCTTCATCACTGATACTATTCAGCAAAACAGGAATTCACCTAGATGTGAGTCAACCCTATTTTGTTTCAGTAGATTCAGCACAACACAAACAGCTGTCTTTTTTTCACTGTACTCACAATCATTTCAAGCAGAGAATCACTAAACTCTTAGAAGGCAGTTGTTTATGATAGTTTCTGTGCAGGATGGTTTTTGACTGTGGATTCTGAGAAGCAAGAGTACCTATATGGCACCTACAAGGCAATCTCAGTGCATCACAATACAGCTCATCTTAGACATGGTTCTAAGTAGCTTTTGGAGGTATAAAACAACAAAAAACTCATAGCAGTGTTACTTCCTGATCCAGCATTCAAGTCTTGTCTCCAAAGCAGAGAGGTAGTAGATTTTCCCAGCAGAAAACAGTGCAAGAGAAATATCAGCATTTTGAAATGCAAATATTTCAATGAAAACTCTAAATATACACTGCAGTGGGAAGCTGGATGAGTGCAAATTCTCAGGAATTCTCAGGAGGGAAAGGAGCAGGAAGATCATCATGTATCTCCAAGTCCTGTGACACATCCTCCTAATCATACCCATCCATTCAACGTTCCTGTTGGGTAGTGCACCTCTGCCCTTACCCACAAAGAGCTGCTTTCATTGGGTTTAAACAGCCCATGTGTGCAACGTTGACATGATCCATTGCTGTAAACTGTTAGCCAGCAAAAACTGATCTGGAAATATCAATTTTTAAATAACTTGGTAATTGTCCTTTCCTCAGAGTAACAGAGCAATGTGATGCTTGTGTGGAAGATCTGAAGAAGACTTTGCCTGATTTGTATAAAGATCTTATTAGGGAAAAGTTGCTATATTGTTTACTATGTCTCATGTAGGAAACACAGACCACTTGGAAGATGCTCTACTGAAGGAAATTGTTTGAAAGGGAAAAAACAATATAGAATAAGATAATTCACTAGGTGTTGTAGTTGTCATAAAAACTTTGGTTGCAGCCAGGAAAGAATCTCAGAGCAAGAGAAAACAACTGTGCACAGAGGAGCTGAAAGATAAAATGAAAAGTGGGTCCTAAAAGTCATATGAATTTGAAAGAGAATATGCCTAGACATCATTTAGATATGCTCTTCATACAGATCCAGATTCTTTAGCCAACAAAAAAAGCCATACGATAACTCGCATATTCAAGGGACAGATGCTAGAATGTACAACATGAAATTATTTTCTGTTCCTATATCTTCTGTCATTCAAATCTGAGCTCTACCCCCTTGGTAAGCCTTATGGGTGAAATATTAAGACATTTTGGACCTCAGTTGCCCCAGCCAGAGATCACAACCTCATGCCCATGCCTGTCATTGTGCTGTGTCAGAGTCTTGACATATTCACAGTTGTGTCCATGATGACTGAGAAAAGGCATCAAATAGAGGCAAATATGCTCCAGCACTTTTCACTGCTTCTAGGCTGGCAGGATGGTAAAGATGGTGCAGCAATCATGACAGAAAACCTATATATCTAAAACCTAGATAAAAACATGTCCTGTGGAGGCTCATTTTCATGTTAATGAAAGCCATGGATGGAAATGGGATCATGCTGATCTGCCAGAATGTGATCTGCAGAGTCTAAGGGCAACCACACGGTGTCTTCTTTTGCGTCCATTGAAACAGGGAAGAGAATTGATGCATTAATGTATCTTCGTGACCTGTCAGAATACTGAGCATCCCAAAAGCTTACGATGTCAAAGACTAGTTTAAGAAAAGGAATATGAGCGATGGTATCATAAAAATTTCCCTTTATTGAATATATTAATTCAGCTAGATGATCTGTTGTCTACTTCTTCACTGTAGCAAACAATAGGAAGGTCACAAAGGTGATCAGAGGGGCTGGAGCATCTCTCCAATGAAAACAGGCTGAGAGAGTTAGGGTTGTTCAGCCGGGAGAAGAAAAGGCTCCGGGGAGACCTCCCAGTACCTAAAGGGGACCTACAGGAGAGGTGGGAAGGGACTCTTTGTCAGGGAGTGTAGTGATAGGACAAGGGTTAATGGGTTTAAACTGAAAGTGGGTAGATTTAGATTAGATATTACAAAGAAATTCTTTACTGTGGGTTTGGTGAGGTACTGGAACAGGCTGCCCAGAGAAGCTGTGGATGTCTCTTCCCTGGAAGTGTTTAAGGCCAGGCTGGATGGGGCTTTGAGCAACCTGCTCTAGTCAGAGGTGTCCTTGCCCATGACAAGGGGGTTGGAACTCGATGATCTTTAAGGTCACTTCCAACCCAATCCATTCTATGATTCTATGAAATTTAAATAGTAATGCCAAGAGGTTTCTCTGTGTAGAAAATTTCATTACAAAATTATTCTCTGGTGAAATGTCACTCTAAAAGTTCTTTCACACAGAATCACACAGAATATCAGGGATTAGAAGGGACCTTGAAAGATCATCTAGTCCAATCCATCTGCAGGAGCAGGAACACCTAAATCAGGTCACACAGGCATGCGTCCAGGTGGGTTTTGAATATCTCCAAAGAAGGAGACTCCACAACCTCTCTGGGCAGCCTGTTCCAGTGTACCATTACCCTCACTGTGAAGAAGCCTTTCCTCATATTTAAGTGGAACTTCCTATGTTCCAGCTTGCACCCATTGCCCCTTGTCCTATCATTAGTCATCACTGAGAAGAGCCTGGCTCCATCCTCCTGACACTCACCCTTTACATATTTATAAACACTAATAAGGTTATGCCTCAGTCTCCTCTTCTCCAAGTTAAAGAGACCCAGCTCCCTCAGCCTTTCCTCATATGGGAGATGCTCCACTCCTTTAATCATCTTTGTGTCTATGTGCTTTCAAGCATTTCCCTATCCTTCTTGAACTGAGGGGCCCAGAACTGGACACAGTATTCCAGAGGAGGTCTCATCAGGGCAGAGTAGAGGGGGAGGAGAACCTCTCTTGACCTACTGACCACAACCCTTCTAATACATCCCATTGGCCATTGGCCTTCTTGGCCACGAGGGCACATTGCTGGCTCATGGTCATCCTGCTGTCCACCCTTTCCCCTATACTGCTCTCCAATTGTATGGAAATGCTGTTCCCCTAAGAAGGATTCCTTTACACCAAGAGAAAAATGTCTGCAAAGCAAATTCTGCCAGGAAAATATTATAATTTCAGTATACCAGTTATGAGTAGTAAGATCCTTTCAAGAAGCCAAGCTTTTGGTGTGATTCTGCTACACTGTGTTCTGCAGGTAGAACTGTAAGTATGAAGTGTCAACTTCTGGGGAAAAGGAGCCCTGTGCCACCATCTTCTGGTAAAATCAAGGAATGGACATGACAAATTCTGTCTCATTTTGAAACCCGAAAGAACAGCAGCTTTTTGTCTTGCTGTTACTGTATTAATGGGTATTTTGATTTTCTTGTTAAGTTTTAGCTGAAGGATTGGTAAAATGCTGTAGTTGAACTGACTGCTAACACTCAAGAGTGAGGGCTTGGTTTTATGGTAGGTAGTTCACATACAGATCAGTTCAGTAGCAGAGAATGAGTCAAAGTAAATATTAGAAATTATTGGCAAAGAAAAAAAAATCACATAGGAACACTGTGCTACTGCCTAAATCTCTGCATAATGCACACATGGATTAGAAAGTGTAATTCTGGTCCTATAATAACAGAAAGGATAAATGAGAACTGGAAAATCTTAAGGAAAAGGTAGTAAGGTTAATCAAAGGTCTGGAACAGCTGCTGTCTGAGAAGACAGAAGATCCTCAGCCTGGGTAAATGGAGACAGTATTCATCATTACCACATCTAACGCCAGAGCTACAGCCTACCACATGAAGCATGTAGGAGTCAGCTTCAAAGCCAATAAAAAGAGGTGGTTCTGCACACAGCAGAGAGTGTGTGTGGAGTGGCACATTGCAGGGTGATCCTGCACTCACAGGTGCAGGTTCCTTATGTGTTCCTGACACAGACAAATTTCAGATTATCAATATGACATTTTTTAAAGGGCATGTCTTCATTCACAATGCACCTATAAACCATAAGCTTACTGGGTAGATAATAAATATTATTTTCGCCCCATTTCCTGTTGTGTCTGTTATATATTTCACAAGCACAACAACTGCTAAAGAACCCTTCTTTGAGGGAGCCCAGATCGCTGGTGAAGTGAGGAAGGGCAGGATCTAGGTGTGAGGGCAGGGCATCTTGTTGGGGAAAGATAAGCAGTGGGGAAGGGTCTGGGAATGGGAACTTACAGGAGAGAGTACAGGGTATCCTCCACCCTATGTGCATCTTTCAGTTGAGCATAGATGCTTTTTTGACACAGGGAAGAAGGGATTGAGTTTTGTGTTTAAAAAGCTGTGAAGATGATAGAGGGTGAAGGAACCTGTGCTTGTTCATTGTGTATTTCCTCCTGTTGCTCCCCTGCATGATGGACCTGGCCTGAGAGCAGTTTCTGTGGAGAATGTTCAGCCCCAGCCCAAGGAGACTGAATAAAAGTTCTTGAGCTCTCAACCATCTTTTGCACTGCCAACCTCCAGCACTTCTTATTGAGGGAAGATCTGAGCTAATATAATAGGAAGTTGGAAAAGACCTGTGTTTACCCAGGTGCAATGGACGGACTCCCTATTATGGGCTGCAGAAAGCAATGTACTGTATCCTTCTTCCGTTACACAGGCACTGGCTCAATATAAATCTAACCTGTAAGCAGGTACCTTCTATCTTAGAAATCCATTTCTGCTTGGGCAAAGTGAATGCTTAGTGCTCTCTATCCATAACTGTAAATTTTGTCCTGAGTGTAAAGCAGTGGAAACTGAGGTCAGCTGC
Source organism: Nycticryphes semicollaris (assembly GCA_013400055.1). NCBI lineage: Eukaryota > Metazoa > Chordata > Aves > Charadriiformes > Rostratulidae > Nycticryphes > Nycticryphes semicollaris. The sequence goes on from VXBJ01005174.1 coordinate 533,541, forward strand.
ATTTCTCTGGTAAGCCAATCACTTTTTGTCCAAAGCATACAATGAACAACAGGTCAAAGATGCAAAATGTCACCATTTTCCAGTTCTGTAATTCACTGGAAATCCATTTCCAAAGTGCTTCTGCGGGACTCTAGTTTAAGGCTCAAAGTCTCTCACTTAGAATCAGACAATAACTTAAGTTTGAAGAACTGCTGGGCTGCTCTCCTCCAGACAGTTTACATATGGAGGTCTAGCCTGTGTGCTTTACCAAGGTGGATTCTGGATCAAAATGCTTCCCAGTCACTATTACTTCGTCTAAGCAAATGTCTTTTATACTTCATGCTTTTTAATAGACTTGCCAGATTTGCTAACTCAAACCAATTTGATCACAGTTCTTCAGTAGGTTTTATCAGGTAACTGGAGTTAAGCTGAGATTCCTGAGCCTTATGCTTTCAGAAATCGATTTTTAAAGTTCTCTCCTCCAATGGTACTTATGAATGAGGAATCTCAGTGGAAATATATGGTGAACTGGAACATCCGGTCTGGTTATAAAATGTTCTAAAAGAGTTTCAGTGTCTACCAAACCTGCTCTTTATCCATGTTGTACTGCTAAATCATTCCACCAATTGTTTGACTGTCTGCAAGCTATTCCTGCAGAGGACATAAAAGAAAGGCTAATGATGAGAATAATGGAGATTATTATTATAACATCATTATTAAAAAATATATATAATAAATTGGGGGTTTTCATAAGTATATGTAAGGATGATGAAAATAGTTGTGATAGCTAGTGAAAAATGGACTCACGTGAACTGTGAAAACTGAGAAAGTGTGACTCATATAATCCCAAACACAAAGAAAATGAAATAACCAGCCTGGTTTCCAAAGGAATCAACATCAAATTTTCACGTTTGTTGCCACCTGCCTTCTCTAGCTACCTTCCACAATATTGCTGCTTACCAGCAACTTTCAGTCAGGCTAAACAGAGAGAGAAGAGGCTGAAAAACCATTATGCTAATTTGTGAAAACTAGGCACTGCCCCACAACAGACAGGACTCAGCTGTTTCAAATTCTGCTGGTAGCAGCAGGCAACCCCAGCCTTGGCCCTAGCCATCATAGTCTTAGCTCTGCTCTTCTGCCTGGTAGGAGTCATCCTGGAGGCTGTGAAGTAAAGCTGGGGTTATTTTGGTGCAGAAAGCCATAAATCCTTAGTTAACTAGGCTTTATTAACTAACTCCACTGCCTACAGAACAGTTTGCTAAATATTCTGCTTTGTCTTGCTGTATCAGTGTAGTGAGTGCCACTGTGTTTCCTCTGAGTCGGTGTAAGGCTTTTTTTTTCTTTTTTTCCAGGAGTGTAGTTTGAAAAAAAAAAAGTTAATGAATGTTTGTACTGTGAAAATTTCATGTGTGATGTGAATCAGTACCATGTGTTGACATTGTGCTCTTAATCCCTATTAGACCAAAACAGAGGAATAGGCTCAGATTTTTTATCTCATTAATTTTTTCAAGCCAGTTGCTTAGCTGGATGCTACTGGAATCAATGATAGGATAGTTTGTCTGTAAAGGAACTGGATCCTAAACCATCATAATACTTCAAGATCAGGTAAAGACAGGAGAGTCTACCTCACTGCCACTTGCCAGGAGTCCATATCTAACTAAAAATAAAATAATAAAACTGTGTTAAGTAATGCCATATGCTGTTCTAATGACAGATTCTCTGAAAGAGTTAATGTCTCAGCCTGGGTATTTACAGTCTAATAACTTATTACATTACCTTACTTTCAACATACCTTTGTTTTTTCACTTTCATTTATACTTGACGGTGATTTTCAGGTTTTTCAACCATATCTTGGTAAATAAACTTAAAATATTTTTACGTCACTTCATATCACGATGAAAAAAAATATTTACTACCTTTTAGCAAGAATCAGTTTAAAACAATTGCATATAAAATCTAGTAAATTTGTAATTTTTCAAAGTTCTGTAAAAAGTGGACTGAAGTTACTCTTATCAAAATATTACAATTATTTTGAGATAACATTTCTTCCTTTTTTTTTTCAATTTAAATCATAATTATTCATTTTTTTATTTATTTATTATTGCCATAGGTTCTGATTTAGCAAAGATAATGATTATCTTTCATGGAACTACTCACACTGTATTCATATGACTAAAATTAATAATACTTGAACATCTTATGCAATCAGGTATCACATTCAAAAACTGTTCCTGTGATCTTTGTTTCTTCTTCTTCCTGAATTGTCCTCAGAGGAAAACCTGTTTCCTATCCTCAGGCTTGTGCTTGCATTACTAGATTTACACATCTTTCTCCAGTAGTATTAATACCTCATATATGTGTGTGTACTTACATATGAAAATACTATATCTCTTTCATGGTAGATGAAAACACACACAGTTGTTCACACGTGATTATCTACACATCCCACATAAGTAGTTTTTAAATTTTATTCAACTCTTAAAAAGAAGATCCTCAGGAAGCAGGCTGGGAATTGTGTTTCCCTTTATTTTGTTGCCAGCCTTTCACAGCCTGAAGATCCCTTTGCCCAGTGGATGATTTGTGTCTCATTATCTCAGGTAGAAGAGTCTGTAAGATTTGAGGGTCTTGTATCCAGGTGTCATGATCATCAGGTGCTCCAGTCACTGGGTTAGTGAGCAAAAGATAAGTACTGCTGAGTTCTAAAGGAAAATGATGTGCTCCGCTCCATTTTGGTGCTTGGCTATGCAGCCATATGAAACAACTGTGGGACAAGAGCCTTGGTTCAAAATTGAGGAGAAGAAGGTGCAATTCCCTTTCCAGTACTGCCTTCAGTCTCCTAAATGCGGCTCCCCACCAGTGTGCTCCTATTCAATGGTGTTGAACACCTCATGTGGGGCATTTTGATACCTGACATATCTTGGGGCTTCTGCTCAGGAGCTACAGGCTTGGGAGCTTGCAGAGAGGGACATGTGTGTTGACCTGACTACTGCTCTTTGCTATGTATTTCCATAGTTATCTCTCCTGTCTCAGGCTCTCATCTCTTCAATGCTCTTTTCCAAGAAAATGGTGAAATTCTTCACCAGTATAGTCCACAAAATATTAGTATCTTCATCACTAACACTATATTCCTTTTGAAGCTTGTATTTGATAGGAAAGCCTGCCAGATGACATTCTCCTGTGTATGGTTTAGCAGCAAGTAACAAAGCAAACATGTGAGCAGATCACATCAACCACACAACAAAATCCTTTTGGATTACAATACATCTTGTGTTCACTTTTCCTCAACTTTTATATCAAAATTCAATTATCAAGATTTGTGCATGAAGAATGAACTTGTTGAAGACAGTTGGAGCAAAACTTGTATAGAAGAATGAGCGCATCTGGGCTCCCTGACAGACAAATGCAAGTTAAAATGAGGGCTAGAGTTAATGGAAAGTAAGAAGCATCTTCTAGGTTGGTACTTTCAGTGCTTTTATCTGGGATAGAGTTAATTTTCTTCAAGTATGTATGGGGCTATGTTTTGGAACTGTGCTGAAAACAGTGTTGATTAACACATGGATGTTTTCATTAATGCTGAACAGTGCTTACACAGCATCAAAGCTTTTTCTGCTCCTCACACCATCCCACTAGTGAGTGGGCTGGGGGTGCACAAGAAGTTGGGAGGGGACACAGCCGGGACAGCTGACCTCACCTGACCAAAGAGATAATCCATACAACATGATTTCGTGGTCAGGAATATAAAGCTGGGGGAAGAAGAAAGAAGGGGATGAATTTTTGGATTTATGGCATTTGTTTTCCTGAGTAACCATTACACGTGATGGAACCTTGCTTTTCTGGAAATGGTGAGCACTTGCCTGCCTGTGGGAAGTGGTGAAAAAATTGTATTGCTTTGCTTGCATGCATGGCTTTTGCTTTACCTATTAAACAGTCTTAATCTCAGCCCATGAGTTTTCACACTCTTATCCTTCCAGTTCTCTCTCCCATCCCACCAGGGGGAAATGAGCAAGAGGCTGTGTCATGGTTAGTTGCCAGATGGGGTTAAACCACAACTCTCCTTTAGGAGAACTTATTGTCAACATGACCAGTTAGTGTCATTCTAGGAAAATATATACAAGTTGTCAGTATTAAAACCCAAAAATTTAATTTTGCTGAGAAAGTAGGCCCCATTTTTCCAACACCCTGAAATTTTTAATTAACAAGGAATTTTTTTTATTTATTCTCTCTCTCTATCTTGGCAAGGTAGAAAACTATATAATAAAAGGAAATAAAACGTGAAGATATAAAAGCAGGAATCTCCAGAAAACAGAAAAGAATAAGAGTTGGTTGTCTTGGAGGGTAAAAAATGAACTGTGTGCATGATCTTTTATATATCTAGCTTTTTGGCATAGTGAAACCTGGCAAAAGGAAGTCCTCTGGATGAAATAGCTCTTTGCTGGGGAACATGGCATCACCGAATTGTTATCTTGTGATGTAGTCAAGGTATAAATGATAATCCCATGATGCTCTCTAAGCTATAGACCACAATAAATGTGGGTTTGCTATTGCAAGCAACATAAATGTTTCCGGGTTTATGTGTTTTTACACAGCATTAGAAGCTTGAAACAAACCCAGCTTCCAGAGTCTCTGAGACTGATAAATATACCTTTGGTTAGAAAGTGAAGAAAATAACAAGGAATAACAAGGAAAGCAGAAAGAACTTTGATTCTCAGCAGAGGTTATGTATATATATGTTTTTCTATAAGCGTAGGATATAGTACAGCATTTCTTTTAAGTGTGAGGTTCCGGTCACAGATTGAGACTGAGGGTACAAAATTGTCTATTATATGCCAAAGAAGAACATTAGCAGAGTCCTGTGGTTGTAAGGCCAAATGCTAAGTCTGCACAAAGTACCAGAATTAATACTGTCCAGCCTTGATGTAATGAAAAATGGATGTAATAATGGTGATAGGCATGGCATGGTTTTCCGGTGATAATGTCACACCTGTAGAGACGGTCAGAAGTTCTGGTCTCTTGTCTCACTTCTGGGACTGAATGTATTCCAATGGCTTGTTCGTTTTCTTTTACTAACGCCTCTTTCTCCATCTCTTTCTCCTGCAGGTACCTTCCCTGACTCCACTCTGTAAGACAGTTGCTTAATCCTCAGAGCTGCAACCACTTCTTCCCTGCAGCTCTGGTTATGGTTATGGCATTGGAGCATTTCCAGAAGGCCTTACATCCTCCATGTCAGCTGTGGTACTGTCCCAATGTACTTCCTCTTGATGGAAATTTAGGTATGGATAGGCATCATCAACTGCATAGCAGAGCTTTTAGATCCTCATTGAATGGATACCAGTTATATTCAGTAAAGTGCAATCTTACAGGGAACAGCTTGGTTTTGGTGCTCCAAGGACAAATACAATGATGGAAGGAATGATTGTAAGGGGATGTATACTGGCTTGTGTTTCTTGATTGCCTTTCGGAGTTCCCTTACAGGTCCTAAACTTGGACCCTAATTTGAAACTATCTACAGTACTGCAGTGCCAGTATGAGCTAAGAACATCTGTATTGGTATCTGTGTCCCTGCATGCATCCTGAGTCAAAAAGGAGTCATACTTCAAGCTATCCTTCCATTTATTTCTGGCCTCACTACTAATAAACAAAATTATCTCTATTAATGAAATTTAGGCTTATTGGTATGAGTTTACAGAGCCTGCTGAACTGGAAATACTCAAGTTCCTGTTTTCCATCTTGTAAATTTTATTCATTTTTTTAGAAACTGTAATAAGCCAGTGACCATATGAATTGCTGTCTACTTTTTAGCAATTCATAGTCCACTTGTAGTTACTGGGAAATGGTTCAGTGATTTGTGGATTGTGGACATTACCCTCACTTCAAAATCTGATGGTGGCCATCAGCTTCTTGGGGTGTTCTGGCAATGTTGAATCAATGGGATGGAGATTACATATTTCACATCTATATTATGGAACTTATGCTATAACTGCAAAGTGGAATGACAAAACTATTCTACACAATGGAAAGGCGTCCCACAGGGGCAACCAGATCTGTTAAAAAAATCATTTCCTTCCTTAGTTTGTCGTTAAGTGATCTGTCCATATATGATATTCAACCCTGAATATCATCCAGTGGTGCCAGCAAGTCCTTAGCACTGGCTGAAAGGTAAATTGGCAGCCTGTTTTGTGTGCTGCTGGGGTCCATTTCAGTTGCATATGATATAGAAAACTAACCTGAGCAGATGCGATATTCACTAACAATATATTTCTCCTTGCAATAAGTCTCTGGGACTGTCCAGCCTGACTCTGGAACTGTTTCTTAGCAGTAGTATTTTGGTGTGTATATTCTAAAAAGCCAAGGGAAAACTTTTCACCAACTACCCAAGTACTCTGTCACAGGTGATGGGCAACAGCAATGAGTGAACTGGTGTATTGACTGGAAATGTCTCATTAGAGCAGTAATGTCTAGGCATGTTTCACCAATTTTTTTCCCCTTAGGAAAAGACCCAAAACTGTTAAATGTGGTGTCAAAGGTTGTGACTGAGGTATAAGAGTAAAGCAGAAAGACTTTCTACATCTGAAGGTGACTTACCTTTGAAATCCTGACAGAGAGGTTATGACTGGTAGTGTTCTCATCCCATTTATCAGTCCTCAAACTTCAGAAGGGACTGTCTTTCAGGGAGGCTGTGCTCCCTGGTGAGCTATGCTGGCACCTTCATACACCCCAGACAGGCAAGAGATGGTCTTCATGTGAAGTTGCAGCGTTTGACTCCAGCCATGAAGTGTATGGCTATGATTCTCCTGCCAGACACACAGAGCAGCAAGCTTCTCTCACTGATTGAGATATAGTCCTTGATCCTCTCCCTCTTGTCCACAGCCCCACCACCCAGCACCGTTAGCTTGCACCTGGGTTGGATGAACTGCCCAGAGTATCCAGCGTCATTATTGCTTGCTGTGCATCCTCACTGGTAATTTTTATTTGAACAAACTAATGATTAACAGGGGTGCTCTGCTTAATCCTGATTAATGGTACTGAAGAGAAGAAGGAGCTGACAAGACCGGATGGATGCAGCAAGATCTGTTCTGTAGCACTGTAAGTACCCTTTTAGTTTTCCCTTGGATTTTTTTTTGACATTTCATTTTGTGGGATTATGTTGTTGCCTGGAAAAGGATGGCTTTTCACATGTACATAAAGTGATATACTTGTTATGCAAAAAATCAAAACATGCCAAAAACCAACAAGAACTGGCTCCTACTGAAGAAGATACTTCACATAACTAAATTAAAAAAATGTTTTGGAAACTATAGAGATGCCTGTAGACTTTGTTACCTACCACAGTGATCCAACATTTCATCTTTGAAGAAACTGTAAAGCACTTTGTAATTTTGTAGTACATCAAAAATTAGATGTATATAGAAGCATGATCTGTGCTTATATCACATTTTTGTTTAACACAATTTTAATTCCCTAATTATTTGATGAATTAAGTAAGACCAACAGGGCTGCAGTAAGCTTCCTGCAGTACTAAGTACAAAGCTTACTTCTGCCACTTACTTTGGGAGGAGGACATAAACTTCCAGTTATTTGCAAATTTTAAAAAAGTTAAAATGATCTATTTTTAAAAAGTTAATATAATCAAAATTACCTATTGAGAGAGTACATGGTTATACAAAGAGCGTATCAGGAGGCATAGTCTTCCCAAAGATGACTGGCAGTCATCAGGAATGTGAAATACAAAAGTGTGGGGATTCTGGAGAACAGGTGTGTTCTGAAAGCTTTATTTTACTTGGCTGGAGCACATAGCATGAAGAAATGTATTTCCATGCCATATTTTGAATGTCTATTTATTTTCCAGACGCAGCTAAAAGGAAAATGAAGCCCACCTTCTCCTTGTGTTTATTGCTGGCTGGTTTTCATGCTCTTACCCACTGTCATCAGCATCCTCATTACCACAAAAAGCAGGATGATCCTAAAGGGACATATTACTCAGCACACAGTTCCCATGGAGAAGGATTTTATTCAGTTAAGAACAAAACCTTTGTCAAAATAGTTCCCAGCAATGCTGACTTTGCATTTTCATTTTACAAGCTGGTCGCATCCGAAGTAACCGATCAAAATATTTTCTTTTCACCCATAAGCATCTCTGCTTCCTTCGCAATGCTGGCACTTGGTGCCAAGTCAGAGACACTGACGCAGATTCTGGAAGGGCTTGCCTTTAACCTGAAAAAGACTGAGGAGCAGGAAATACATCAAGGTTTTTGCCAACTCCTCCACATGCTGAACCGTTCAGAGAGTGAGCTCCAGCTGAGCCTGGGCAATGCCCTTTTTATAGAAGAAACGCTAAAACCACTACAGAAGTTCTTGGATGATGTCAAAAGCTTTTATGAATCTGAAGTCTTTTCTTCTGATTTTAACAACGCCTCTGGCGCTGAGAATCAGATCAACAGTTATATTGAGGAGAAGACAAATGGGAAAATTGTTAAACTAGTGGAAAACCTTGATCCGTTCACTGCAATAGTTCTTGTTAATTATGTCTTCTTTAAAGGTAAGAAATGTCAAAGGCTGCAAAGGTTGTAACTTAGATGCTTACTGCTTATTACAGGGAATGAAAACCCAAAAGAAATAAACTGTAGTTTAAATATTTTAAATGGAGGAAAACGTATCCAATATCTGGAAAATATTCCTATAAAACCATGTATATTTATTGCCAGTACTAATGTTTGTGCCCTCACCTGGTTGAGTGAAAGACAGGATTTAAATTCTTCAGTGTGATGATAGATTCATGCTCTAGCCAAAGAGGGTGATTTAGAGTATTATTTGTCTTTAATTGTCTTCAAGCACTTGGAAAAAATAATAGAAAGAGCTGAAATGCTTAACAACTGAATGCTGAGGGTGCAGTAACTTGAAAAATATATTTGTTCTAGTCAAAGGAACGTTGTGAGACTAGATCCTATTTTATTCACCATGACCTTTCCCCTGTATTCCACTGAATTATTTTTCTTTTTGTCATAAGCCCATTGGGAGAAACCCTTCAGTACTTCATATACGAAACAGGAGGATTTTTTTGTGGATCAGAAAACAACTGTAAAAGTTGACATGATGTATCGGAAAGGGTACTACAGAAATTACTTTGATGAAGAGCTGTCCTGTTGGCTAGTTCAGATACCTTACAATGGAAATGCTGCAGCATTATTTGTTTTGCCTGATGAAGGGAAGATGAAGCAGGTAGAAGATGCTCTCTTGAAAAGGACTGTGTCTAAATGGGAAAAGTCCCTCCAACACAGGTGAGTGTTTTTGCTAAGATGGGAGGTGACCATGCTACAGATCAGTAGTGTTTGTCTCACCAAGACAAAACATTAAAGGCCAGGTTATTTTACTGAACTCTGTTCATTTAATGGACCCTCTCTGAGCAGGGCTTCCCTTTTCTTATTTGGAAAAAGAAAAAGAGCTGTTGGTAGTAAACAAACGAATTGCATCGAACTTGCAATACACATTAGGTACAGTTCCTGGCTCAACCACAAGTTGCTCAGTACCATGATGAAGTTAACAGACCCTTGTTTCATATGGGCATTGTGAAACTACAATGTAGTAGCTATCGGCTGGTAGTGTGTTAAGGGTTTCATATGTAAAAGCAGAATTTTTATTTGTTGATCATTACTGCCATATTTCTGTGATGGCCCAGGCCTTGGTTTATATTCAAACAACCTTAGGACAGATAGCTATGATCTTTTGGAAAAAAACCTGCTACCTGGCAGTAGTAGCTCTGATTGCCAGAGTTGGTGTAGTTATATCTTCCAACCCACTCCTTGAACCCCACTGAGAAGGCAGAGGATAACGTGCTCATTCTACTCCAACCCTCCATGTTAAAGAGCTTACCTGGTCAGAAGTGCCATCTGAAGCCTGAGAGCAGACTTTTAGCATTTAGGAAAATAAATGTGAAGTGCCATTATACTGAAGCCATTGAGAAGTTTTGCTTAGATGAAAATATGTCCCTATTTGTGTTATTTATTACAGAAAAATACATCTGCACATTCCAAAATTTTCTATTTCTGGTACCTATGATGTGAAAAGGATAGTCAAACAAGTGGGTATGATTAATCTGTTCACTGAACAAGCTGATCTGTCAGGGATTACTGAGGAGCCTGGACTGATGGTTTCAAAAGTAAGTCAGCACGTAAAACACAGCGACCACAGGGATTCTCTCTTCCCAGAACCCAACATTAGTATTCCATGAAAAGCTTATTCCATTCTCTCTGAAGTATCACTTCATCAACAGATGCCAGTCTGGATGCAAAGCAAGCCTTATCTTTCCAAAACCCGAAGCTAAACATGCTTACAAGGGGTTATACCTACATGGTTCAAGGTCAAGGAAGAAGACATACATAAAACCAAATTTTTTTTGGCTACTAAACAAAATCATCTAAAGGTAGCACATTAGCTTTCATAAGATTTTCTTTAACTCCATCTACATAGGCCAAAAGGCTGTCATTCTTGCCCTTCCATTCCTCTCAAAAAGTTTTTTTTTTCAGCTAGATGACAGGGTAAATTCACAATAATACATGAAGCTGCCAAAGACCAAACTAAGTCTAGGCTAAATTACCAGGTTGCCTTGCTTCCCGAATTTCTTGCCATCAGTCATCTTGAGTGCTTTTTGGCTGTCTGCTGTGTGAGAGTTACTTTCTGCCCAGACATTGAAGGAGGGTAGCAGGAGCATTCTGATGGCTAATTGTGGGAAGGGGAGCAACTTGTGATGCCCTTCCCAGAGGCTGGTGCTGCCTATTCTTTCCCCAGGCAGGGCTCTCTTTGTCAAGAGCCAGGAGGGTAGCAGGCTGCTCTCCTCTTGCTGGGTTGTCAGCTGGAAGTTGTTTTGCTTTGTCTTCTTGCAGGTGATCCACAGAGCAGTGCTAAATGTTCATGAGAATGGCACTGAAGCAGCAGGGGCCACGGTGAAGGAGCTTACCTGGAGATCTGGTGATATTCCTCATCCACTTCGAGTCAGGTTCAACAGGCCCTTTCTCCTGATGATTCTGGATAAATATACCCGCACTGTCCTCTTCATAGGAAAAATCGTAAACCCTCTACAAAATGACTGATTGACCAGAGGTCATGCACTTATGCACTTTGTTGGCTAAATTCTTGTGATCTAGCAAAACATTTATGTGTATATACCACTACATACTAGCACTCATCTTTCAACTATTATCCTTATACACATTTTTAATCCCTTAAAAATACCTGTTATTTTTTCTGTGTCCAAAAGTCTCATGACCCCCTCAGTCTGCAACTAGGTATAGCTTGTAGCATTAATAATAAAATACAAGTGACTTTTCACCAGCTGTGTAAGAAGCCCTTTCTGACATTGTCCAATGTAAAGTCTCCGGATGATGTAGCTATTGCTGTACATTCACAATGTGTGTATGGGAGACTGGGAGAAGGGAAACAGGGAAAAGGAGGTACAAGGTGTAAGTTGTGTCTGTTTAATCCACTGTCATTTGATGACTAGTCTTAAATGCAGATTCCCTTAATACTGGAGTGAATGTCAATTAATTTCTTTGGCTTTTAGCCAAGTATGGTGTGAATCTGCAGGATCAAGGACTGGGACACTGGAGGACATACAAATGTAAAGAGTTGATGGGTACAGCAGTTTTATCTTGCCTCTCTCTGTCTTGTCCTCAGTGGAAGCCTTTCTAATGAAGACAAGAAGGTTGGTTTTGCTTTACAAATAATGTTTATTCTACTAAGGAAGCAAGCCATTCCAGAAAAAAATCTGTCTGTTTCATCTTGCTAATACAGCTATTATTGCCAATGTCTCAAGATAAAAGTGTGGTGGAGCAGCCCGTGACAGAGCATCAGTTTCCTTTTTATGGATTTGTTGTCACTATCATTTACCTTTTCTCCTGCTGATGCCACCTTCACTATTACAATTTCCAACTAGACTTGTCAGAGTGTTGTAGAAAAGCAGAAGAATGAAAAATTATAACACCAGCCAGTTTGTATTTCCTCAGTAGGACCAGTAGAGTTTTCCTAAGGACTGTTAACCTGCTTTTAACTATCTTAGACACACATACAGAATGCAGGTTACATTTCAGAAGCCACCTTTCTAAATATTAACAGTGGATTACTGTTATAGAGTAAAAAAATATTGTGACTTGACGTTTGTACCTTTCCACTTAAAGTTTCGTAACTTATTGCTATTATGTTCCTTTATAGTGACTCAATAGGATTTTAATGTACTAATACACTACATAGTTGTCTGGTTATAGAAGAAAAGAAATACAAATCAGTACATATTTAAATTATTTTATTACTTTTATTTATTGTTTCAAATCTGCATCCTTAACATGACTTATTAAAGTGTAGAAAGCAAATTGAAGATCTTAAGTTACAGATTTATTCAACATTTACTATAGAATATCTCAAAATTCTATCTGTAAAAATATCTGATATATCTTAAACCAGTAAAAAAAAAAGTAAAAAATAAATGGCAACTTTTCAGACTTTAGCCTCTTAAAATATCTGTGAAAAATATAACTCAAGAGTTATGGTGAATATTTCTAAAACAGAATTATCTTAATTGGTTTGGGGATCTTTATTTTCTTTGCCATTAAACTAATGCTATCAATATTAGTAAATTGCAGCCGTAAGTATACCAGTAAGGAACATAAGAATCTTTCCATATCTATCTGCCAGCTGCCAGCCATGTAACAACATTCACTCTAAGAGCCCTCCTCAAAATCATGTAAAACAGTGACAAAAGATTTTTGCTCATAACTGTATGTAGTCTGTTCAGTATTTAGTAACAAACAGTTGGTTTTATATCTGATACAAGGACTTGGTCTTGTTGTAATACAGATAAACAAGTTCTACAGAAGATCATTCAAAAGTTCTTGGTAAATGTAGGGCTAAATCAGGACTGTATGCCAAAGTCCAGCTTTGAAATGACAAATGACTCTGTAGGCAAATACCAAGAGAGTTTATGTTTGTTGTTCCTCATGGATGTCAGATCAATAGTCTTTATTTGTTAGGAGGAAAAAAATATCTAAATGGTATTTTGCCAATCAGATCTCATTTTGTGAGGTAACCTTGTTGCTTAACTTAATTGAAAGTGGGTGAAGAAAAATCAAGCTGAATTAAGAACTGGATGACCAAAACATATAAAGAAACTATTGCTGGTAGGAAATCATATTCAAATGGGAGTAGGAACTATATACATATGTTGGTTTGGTTTTTTTTTTTTTTCTATTTTGACAAGAAGCAGGGAATTCTCCTCACTGGAAATGTGCAGCAGACAGCAAATCTGTGTCGTAAATAATGAGTACAGAAGGACTGCGCAACCACTCCCCAAACTATCAATCTTAAGGTTGTCACAAATCCAGTGCAGTCATGGTTTGTTCAGGACTGTATTTCTTCTTTCAATCTGCTGGTTTTTTTCTTTCTTCTTTCCCAGATTTTTGTTCCTTGATTTGTTTGCCAACCGTAAGTTTCATGACCAAGAAGCTTCAGTGCAAGAATGGAAGGACTGTCCTCCTGGGTAGTCAAGAGTTTCTGCTGCTGTGTGCAAGTGCTGTGGTATGTCACTTCAATGCAGTGACACTGGTGGCATGATAAACCACCTGAGGAACAAAGTGCAAAGGACATCTTCTAACCCAGACCGCATTGAAGCCTATACACCCATCTGATGTGGGAGTGCATGCAGCCATGTGAGTGCAGGAGCTGCAGCTTCAGGACAGCCCATATGGACCTGAAGAGAAATCTGTCATGGTATGGCTGAAAGTAGTCTTCTGTGAAGGCTCTTTTAGGTTAGCAGCCACTGAAGAAGAATTGTCACCACAGCAGAAGCTTTGGAGCAGCACACACTGAGCAGCTTTCTGAAATAAGGAGAAAAAGAAAGCAAGCATTGTGGGAATAGCAGTAAACTGTGTATGTGTTGTCATATCTAGGAAGGAGTTATCTACAGAAGCAAAAAAAAAAATAAATCTAAAAGCATAAATAAATTACTCAGAAACCAGGTTTAATCCACAGTGGAGATAGATTTAACCCTTACCTACAAACTACGTGAAGTTCAACAGACATTCATTTAAAAGAAAATGAGCAGCAATTTTGAGTAGTGCTAAAGATTATAAAAGAAGGAGCAAGCAAAATAAGCAAAGAGTATATGGCTGTAGGGGCAGAGAGGGAAATGCTATGCTTGAAGTAAATAAAATAACATATTTCAAACACCCAGTGGTTAGTGCCAAAGAGCAGGTCTGTCATTGTTCCCACAGCAGCATCTGCTACGAACAAACTAAAGGCATGCAACATAAGCAACAGCCTTAAAGGTCATGGGCTGAAACACAAATTGCATATTCTACTGGAAAGATGAATTAATGCTCTGTTAAAAGTAAGCACAAATAAGAACACATATTTTGACAATGGTAGAAGGCATAGGATGCTTGAAGAGAAAAATTCTTGACAAGGCTGGGGTGCAGGGTTCTGAGTCATCCTCATCAAACAGGAAATAACATCACATAATACTATAATTTAGGTCCTTTGCAAAGTAACCACCTTTTAGTTTGTTTTTTAATATGTAACAGCTAAATAGTCACATCTTGTTAGCATTTTCTTGCTACTGAATAATGTGTTGCGTTCTTGTACTGCATGATACTGATCTCCCTGTCTGTCACTTTTAGGATATAATGACAAAGAAATCTTTACCAAGATTTACAAAGTTCTGCTGGGGATTGACCCCACAATACTTCAGGGATGCTGGGGTAAGAGTCTCCCCTTAATAATAGCATGCCTTTATTGGTGCTCATCATTGACCAGAACACCCACATCATTATCTTAACAGGAAAATAGATATCCTTTCAGGAAAATAGTGCTATTCCTGTCACAGACCCATCACATGGGGATATCCTATTTCTCAAAATCAGATGTCGTGTAATTCGTTATGTATTCAGACAGTCTAGCAATTGTCACACAATTAGTAATTAACAGATATTCCTGAGCAATACTATGTGAGATTCTCAGCTTTTGAAGAACTTGGTTATTATTCAGTCCTCTTCAATATATTCATCAATGACCTGGATGAAAGGATGGAATGTACCCTTAGCAAGTTCAATGATGATACAAAACTGGGACAGGGTGGATGACACACCAGAAGGCTGTGCCACCATACAGTGAGACCTGGACAGACTGGAGAGTTGGGCAGAGAGGAACCTGATGAAATTCAACCAGGGCAAGTGTAGGGTGCTACACCTGTAGAGGAATAACCCCAAGTACCAGTATAGGTTGGGGGCTGATTTGCTGGAGAGCAACTCTGAGGAAAAAGACCTAGGAGTCATGGATGACCGTGAGCCGGCAATGTGCCCTTGTGGCCAAGAAGGCCAATAGCACCTTGGGGTGTATCAGGAAGAGTGTGACCAGCAGGTTNTAATAATCTGCCCAGAGAGGTAAAGGGGTCTCCATCACTGGAGACATTCAAAACCCACCCAGACACGTTCCTGTATAACCTGCTTTAGGTGGACCTGCTTTGGCAAGGGGCTTGGACAAGATGATCTACAGAGGTCCCTTCTAACTACATATAATTCTGTGATTCTGTTATTATTCAGGGCCAAAACTTGGCTTTTATTGCTACCAGGATCTTGGCAGCTATGCAGGTGCTGTGGCTGAAATCCACATAGCCAGCAGCCATCACCTTCTAAGATAGTGCCTAGGATCACAAAGCAATACTCAAGGTAGCGCTCTCCTGCAGCCTTCACAGAGCCTTGTTGACCCCAAATACCATATGCATATTCTTGGCATATGTCAGATGGAGTTACCAGAGTTACAATAGGTGATTATCACCTAAGTGAGGTACAACTCGGGGCTCAGAGTGGGAGGGTGTCTGAAGGAATCAACAGTTTAATTGCTGTAATGGATCTAGAACATGTTTTCTGGAATGAGGATTGTACCACTGGCTGCTAAGAGACTGCAAAAGCCAGACCAAATCAAATGAATGTATTTCACACAAATATTTTTGAGCTTTTTTAGTGAAAAGCCATAATCTTAACTCAGTAATTCTGCTATACAATACATTCCTGGCTTTTGCTCTGTCATTTGGCCAGGAGAAAAAACACCTGCAGGAAAGAATGGAAGGTCTGTGGTTATTTGACTCCTGCAAAGACTTGGCAAAGAATTGTATTTCTCTTCTTCAAGCACAACACGCTTGACAAAAATGACCAAATCATTTTTGTCTTACATATAGCATGGTATTTCTTTCCTATTAGGAAAATACATATGAAGATAGTACAGTATTATGATAATTATATGTTCATACACATGGGAAAGCCAGTCACTAGAAGTACTGTTGCTTCTCACTCCTTTAGTTTTTTATTTGAAGTGTCTCTCCTATGCATGCTGAAATTTACCTGATTCCAATCTTTGGCTGCAGCTTTCTTCCAGCTAAAGTTTCACAGGATGCTTTTCCAGAGGACCAGTTTGATTTCTGAGAACCGCTTCCAGATTATGGCCTCAAAGGTTGAAATTACAGAGCTGTCAGAACATCTGACTTCCTACTTCACCTTTCCAGGAAGAGCCACATGCTTCAACATCCAAAAATCTAAGATTACCATAAACAACAATTTCATAAATCACAAGCAATTTCAGTCTTAAATCATTTCAGTACAGGAAAGAGGGCTGGGAAAGAAGTAGATTTACACTGTCTATCAGAAATGGATGGCTCCATAGGCAAAGCACATACTAGCTGGGGCTGTTGGTTTTCCAGCCCATTCTTCATATTTCTCCTCCCCTTTGGGTAGCAGAGTTTGACATTTCTTACAAGATTACTTCAGTTTAAATGGATCCACAATTATTTTTTATGACTTAATTGAAAACTGTATCTCAGACTTCTATTACAATAACTTTAAAAACACCTAAACCACTAGATGCCTGCATTAAAAAAAAAAAAATGTGTTGAAGAAGATTATTTGAAGAAACATGTCAGAGCCCTGCTTTTCCCTGAAAAAAAGATAGAAGACCATTGGGAACAGGTGGGATGGAGAATGGAATTAGCACAGTGGCCAAGATGCCCACATTGTGCTGTGAGAGGCAGAGGTATAATCTGAGGTGCCTTGCCTGCTAGGGAAGCGAAAGTGTCCTGACAGAACACCGGAGCTAATTGTTTCATCCGTCTGTGCAGGCCACCATGCAATGTAGACTTCAAGTCTTTCTAAGGCTAGACTGGAAATTAATTAACAGATGTTAAAGCTTTCGGCGAAAAAAAGGCAAAAAAAGCCAGAAAGTGGTGCCAATGGAAAGAGATTCAAAGGAAATTATTGCAGGGGAGAAGATTTAACACTGAAATTTTCACTTCCATCAGTTAGATGTTGTTTAGTCCCAGAGCACAGGCTCAGACCCTTGCAAGCACAACTGCACTGTTGCTTCTCCAGTGCTTGGAGTCCAAAAGTTGGCTGGGGTTTGCCCCTCACACACTGGCCATGTAAGATCCTTAAAGCTTTGAAACTTGGGAACACTCAGAATAAAGATTCTTTTAACTTTCCACACCTGTGCCATTTTTATGTGACACTTTGTCATTGTGCATTGTCTTTTATTTATGTACTCCATGACATGTGTAGGTCTCTGGTTTTAAGTTTTTGATTCTAGTTTTTGTGTATCCTTGAGTCTTTGGGCAGGTTTCCTGAACTTCTTTCTCCAAGGCAAGCTCATGTGTAGGAGCTGGCAGCTCATGTGACACAATCACTGCTTGCTCCTTCTTTCTTATTATGGAAGTACATGGGGGTCTTCCTGCACCAGGCTGTGTAGCTGCTTTAGACAGCTGCAGCAAATAGAGTTTCTCTTCTGAGACAGATTTATATCTGTTCTTCCACCAATTGTCACCTCAGTATCTGCTCAAGGACTGCTTCCTATCAAGCTCAGTGAGGTGACAGTTACTTCTTGCTTTTTGATTTTGTAGATCTGCTACATTGGAGTTAAACACAGTGTTTAGTTTAGACCCATTTGCATCCAACTCATTCAGTAAAGTCCCATGAATCATAAACAAAACTCAGAGCTATTCCAATCTGAGGTGACTCACTTTTTGGCCAGTTTTTGGCCAGTATAATATGTGGAGTCTCCTTAAAGAAAGAATTCTCTTTCTGCACTAAAAAGGAATGAACAAAGAAGAGGAAAAAATGCATTTGGGGTAAAAACATGTAGTTTTACTTCTTGCTTCTTTAAAACAAAACCAACACTTTTCTGTAGTTATGCTGTTGTACAAACGAAAGCATCACAGATATACATCTTAATTTAATTCAACACAGCAAAATCAAAAGAACAAATCAATTGAGAGACAGTAAGAGGGGTCTCATATGTCTCATCTTTCCATTTTTTAACAGTAAAGAATGTGTTTATCTAGTTTCTTTTTTATTGACATTGATCCCAAAAATGTTCCTCCCATGATCCCCAAGAAATAAATCTCTATTTTCTTTACAAAGCACTCCAGCTAGATGTGACATGTGTGCTTTGGATGGAGGTGGAATTTGGGTGGGAGAAGATGATGAAAGGTCAGGGGAAGTTTAAGGAGAAAACAGCTTCTCTAAACACTTCAGTATTCATGGAGTTTGGCAACACTGAACTAACCACTGAGACTTAAGCCTTGTATCTCATTTCTGTGGGCAAAAACAAGGAATTATTTTTGGCACTCTGTGGATTTAATGGGTGTTCCAGTCTTTCTTCAGAGACTACTTCAAAGGCATTAATTAAACCCCTTTTTTTCTCACTGTTTGTGTGCTAGTCTTTGAGTTCAGTCATAGATCTGAACTAGCATAAACTTGATTTCTGCAACAAATATTTATGGCATTATATGGAGAGATGGGTAATTGTCATGATGCTTTCTTACTCAGATATCAATTCCATTCCTCACTACCTTGTAAATGGCAGCCAGCAAACAAGTAGTCTACTGTGTGGTTAGGTTTCACTTACTGTGTTAGGTTTCACTCCCACATACTAACAGGTCACGCCAGTTAACAGTACAGCTTGAGAGATGTAAATTACCTACACATCTGGAAAGCAGCAATACAGTTGAAACCTGGCTCACCTCAGGGTAGCCACCACCAATGCTGACTTCACATTTAGGCTTTACAAGCAGGTCATGGCAGAGGAAGGTGACAAGAACATTTCATTCTCCCCCTTGACCCTTTATAATGCCTTTGCAACACTCTCCTGGGGGAGCAAAGCATCCATGTGGAGTTGGCTACACAAAGACATCGCCTGACAGAGACAGAGGAGCAGGAGATCCATGGAGGTTTTCTTTCAGTTACTGCTAAGCAAGGTCCAACTGAGCTAATGCAATGCCCTGTCTGTAAATGACAGACCAGAGGTTTCTGGACGATGACAAGGAGATGCATGATGCTGAAGCTGGCAGAAACTGAAAGGAAGATCAATGAACAGTTTGAATGTAGAAAATTGTAATTAGGAATATATTTTTACCATGCAGTTATTAAATACTAGAATAGGTTACCCAGAGAGGTTGCGAAACCTACGTCCTTGAAGGCGTGTCCCTGAGGTGCCTGGTCTAAGTTGGCATGTTTTGACCAGAATGTTGGATTGGATGACATCTGGATGTTCCTTCCAACCTAGATTTTAAGTCTGAGATTCTGTTGCACAGGGGTAAAAACCTGAGGGGAAAATGCTCTGGCACTCTTGTTGACTATGTTTTCTTTAAAACTAAAATACATTGTAAAGAGGGACACTTTCAGAAGTATAATGTTTTAATATTTGGTTACAATCCCCAAGTTGTAATGGTTCTCTGCCATGTTGATTGATTACAAGGTTGCTGGAAGAAATCATTGGACAACACAGCTGGACAGAATTTTAACAAGATTTTATTACTGAGTGGATGCATGTTTTTTGTTAGAGGAGGACAGCACACCTCTCCCTTTTCTACTTCAGTTTCTTTCTGGCATTTCCAATTCTCTGTTCTCTGCTAGGTCTCTTTCCAGAGAGATGCAATTACCCCAGGGAGTCACTGCATCACAGATCTCCCTGAACACTTCTACTGTTCAATTCCTGTTCCTGTGAAATTTGCCCACTTTCTTTGCAGGATGTTCACAAAGGCCTGCTGAACTTTGCTGGGAAATGCAGGGAGGCTACACTAGCCAAGGCTGCTGAACATAGGTTTAGTTCTTGGCCTCTCACTATTCAGCATTCATCATTGATTTTGACTAGTCTATACTGTCTGAAGTGAAAAATGAGCGAAGCTTGGCTTAGAGCTTTGGGTCTGGAAATCCATGTAAGGAGATTTCCTGGTCTGGTACTTCTTCTATGAACATCAGCGTGTGAACAAAAGGTCTCATTTTTCAAGTATAAGTGAAGATGTTGTAAAGTTAAACCTGTGACTATTTCTGTCCAGGCCTAATGCTGCCTTGAGAAGTCTCACTCTGCACTGTACTCAAGCCTTCTGCACCCTGACAGAATGATACATGTTGGGGATACTATAGGCTTAAGGGCTTGGCCACATTGATTGTGGTTTCTTGAGTGACTCAGACTTTTGACATAGCCAAAAAACTAGAACATGAATTTCGTATAGACATTGCCAATGTTAGGCTTGAAAACAGCCTCTATCAAAACTCAAAATGAAGAACATGTTAATTTTGTTAACTGAGATCTGTTTTTAAATTGGATGGGAGGAAGCAAAGTTTGTATGAGAAGACAACTTGAAATTGCAGGAATTTAACCACAAAATACTTGAAAAGGAAAAGAAAACTTACAAGGAGTGATCTTTATTTCATATGCAAACACGCATCGCTAGCCAGCTCTACTAACAGATAGTGTGCCAGCAGCAAACTGTCAGATTAGGTTGGGCTAATTAAACCTTATTACTTTGTTAGGAACGGGTCATTGAACAGCCACCATGTAGCTGTTCACAGAAATTCACCAATTCTTACAACTCAAACCAAGCAAAAACAGAAGGCTAGAATTTTCTTCTCTTTAATATCATTTACAAAAATTGACACTATTTTCTCCCACAAAAGTATAAACACAGTACATCAGAACAACCCTGCACATGAACCATGTTTATATTAGAGCTAAGAGCAAAACACATTTCTTTAGCAAATGTGCTAAAGAGAAAAATGAAGCCAGTGAGAGACATTTTAGTGCATCCAGAACCTGTGTTTGCATGGTTAATGTAAGAACTAAGGCTGCTGTTTTTTTAAAAAAAATATCTTTTAAGGCAATCAGTACTACTCAAAAAAAAAAAAAAAAGATTAAATAACAGATACTCAGGACCAGTAAGATTTTTCCATGGACAAACTTTCCACTAGCGTAACTAGAGTTTTCAAAGTTGGAGTCTTAAAATTACACTCTTTAACTCACAGCAGGGCTCCTAGATAAAAAAAACCTGACTCAGCCAGCAAATATCAAGCACCTGAACATTTATTTCAAGCATCTGCCAAATGTAAGCATGAAATACAGATGATTATTAAGATATTTTTATTTTGGTTCATAAACATGCATTTAGAAAATCGGCTTCCAGCCATTCTAGTGCAAGAAGTTCACTTTCCACGACACAGAAATAAATTCTACATTTTTTCTCTGAATCAATAAATATTGTACATGGATGTGAAACTTTTGAGAGTTTAATGAATGAAATAATGAAATTAGATTATAGCACACAATCACAGAATTATACCCTTTCTTTACTGAGGTTTTAGAGCTGAATATTATTTTCAAGGCTTTGCAATACGACAATGGTAACACAAGTATTTTGCACATCTTTTTAAAACTGCATTGTGTTTCTCACTACACTTGTCTAGTTGGGAGTGCTTTTACATAAGTAACTATTAAAAGAAAAGTAAAGAAAATATTGAACACATTTTAAAACTACGAAATATGAAATTTGTTATCCTAAAGTCATGACCTTAATTGCAGCCAGGAACAGAACTCTTGCTGTATTATGCTTGATGTGAATTGTTGTGAATCCTAGGCATATCTAGGTTCAGTGAGAATCACAGATCTATATTCCTTCTGGATAATATGACAATACTTCCACATGTAACTTCAGTAGTCATTGTTTGAAAGGGCTAGGTTTACCTCTCAAATTACACAAATTATATTAAAGACTCACCAGAGTAACAAGCTTCTGACTAGAGGTCTCATTAATATACATACAGTATAAATGAGCATGCAGGATCTGTCAAATGGAACAACAGCGCTAAGACAAATATTTTTGGAAAAAGAAATGCCAGAAAAGATTCGTACATGAACCAGGCTGAGTGTGGCTTGTTGTCCATACGTCCTCCTTCCCTGCTGACTTGAAGGTCAGGGGCCAGCAGTCCTGCTGTAAGAATGGAAGTTTATGGAAAAATCTGACTGCAACTACATATGTCTTCAAGACATACTTTACGTAGGCTCTTCAACTTAACACTGACTACTGGTCCAGAGCCGCCTTCTTTCTCCCCCATGATGACTGCATCCTTTGAACTAGAGTTTGGTGCTAGGGTAAGCAGTGATGATTCTGGCAATGTATGTATATACTGTCTTTGTGGATGGGACACAAAGATAGCTTTGGGCCAATATGGAATGGTTCATGTCTACGCTGGGTATGTAATATTGAGGATGTTATCAATCTTCTGAACTGGGGTGGTTCTGTCTGCTCTGCAAACACTTGAACACAACTGACATTCTACTGCCTTGAGATGCTACCGTTCTCTGCTTTGTTTTTTTTTTTTTTTTTTCTTTCAGAATGCCCAAAATAACAGGAAAGTTATGCAATGTTTATAGAGAAAGAGGATTAGCTTTGGCATTGCATCCAGTAGGGTATGGTTGGGGCTACCTGATGTTGCAAGGCTTGCTGAGCATTTGCTGATGAAAGCAGATGGGCAGCTTGTACAAGAGACACTTGGAATATGAGTACAGTCCCATGGTTAGGAATGAACTAAGGCATAAGTCAAAGCGGCAGCACGTTTTGCAGGTTACTCTCCAGAAGCAGGACTTGGGGTAGATCAGCTTTTGGCTTGTGGAACCTCTGCTGACCTGTTTGGTAGGACAATGGACTTCTTCAAGCCACCACCTCATGAGATAATGGTAATTGAAGCACAGAGAGGCAGCTTTTGAAAGAATTTCAAAATCAATCTATGTTGACTGTCAACAAAAGAATAACACAGATGAATGTCTGAAGAGCAAGAACTTTCCGTTTGTGCCTCTGCCACAGTTGTCTCATACTGGAGCATGCTTTCATTCACTTCAGGGTCATGCAAGCAACCCAAAATTTCCCCATCTTACACACAACTCTTCTTTACAGCACTGAGACTCTTCTGCTACATTCCTCTTCACCTGGCTGTCCAGCTGCACAGTGAATTCCACTGCCCAGGCTTCCTCTTCAGATGTGACTAAAACAAGGCTCTCAGAAAGCCTTTGAGTGTGGGACTGTTTCTGAACTGATATTAAATTAATTTGGAGCAAAAAACAAGTTGCATGTTAATTACCCCTTCTGCTCTGCTTTTCATAGAGCACAAAGTAAGCTTGGTTTAGCTTGTTGTAGCAGGTGTTCAAGCTGTATGGCAAGGAAACTAGAGCTCCAAAGAAGGCCATAACACACCTCAGAAGATGTTTTAGCTCTTGTGTCATTAGCTGGCAATAATCTAGGAAGATATATCCATTAGAACGGCTGCTCATGGCCATGGATCTCTTCTCTCCAAAGTGTGCTAGCATATGGTAGTTATGCATGTTTTGGGACAACAAACATTAAGGCCAGCTGGCCCGAGATCATTGATTTCAACCTGCTCTGCATGGCTACATGGGGATGGAAAACAGTTTCATCAGCTTTTCTCTGCATCCTCAGGTAATTTTGTTTTGATCTATGTAATGTTTAACAGAAGTGTAAATGCTTAACATGGATCAGTTTAACAACTAAAGAGGCAGCACAGAACAGCTAACAGCCTGACTGTCTTGGAGCACTGTGAGCATCTCATTCTTTTCCTGAAAGAATGTATTTGTGCGATCAAGCATTCTACCTTATACATTCTTTTAATTCAAATGCAGTGGTTTTGTGGTTAGCAGAAGAGAACAGTTTGCTCCATCAAGCCTCACCTGACCTATGAAAGCACTCCTGGGAACAGCAGCAACGAGTACTCTAGTAGGAAAAAAATACAAAATCAAAATCAAAGTACATAGCAGCAAGCTTTGTCTATATCTAAAACAACCATGCAGAGTTCACCTGTATTCTGAAGAGGGAAAAAAAAACAAAACAACAAAATGCTGATGCTGTGGACACCATGCAGAGAACCTAGATGTGTGACCAAGGCCATAGATTCCAGTAGACAATGTACCTCTGAATGCAGCAAAGCTGGGGACTGAGAAGAGCTGCTTTTACACTATTTAGACAGCTCATTGGCTCTTCAGGACCCAGGGAATTGTGTCCTTCCTGTGCAGACGGTAACTAGTCCTGAAAGGTGCAGCAGAGGCACAGATAGACTGAGCAGGCATTCTCCTGGATTGTGATCAAACCACATATCTAAACAGCTCCCCCAACTATGAATGCCGGTTAGACAGCTTCACAGCACTTATCTTCCTTTTGAAGGAAATGGAAGTAAGTCTTTACAAGGAGGCTGAGATTTATTCTTTGAGGCTGTCTTGATTTGTTATTGGTTAATGTATTTAGGTTGCTCTCTTCTTTTATTTGCTGTTCTTTGAGAAATTTGGGATCGTGCATTTATATATATGTATGTATATTACAACAGTTGCATTTGTGGTGCTCCCAGAAGCTCCCTCACCCTGGACCTGGCCTTCAGAGTTCAGTCACGGGCAAAATTTTGTGTCACCAAATGACTAGTTCTCTCCATCTGAGGTAGCACATAAAGCAAAGTAGCTGCCCTTGGCACAAAAATTGCATTTCCAATAAATATTTGCTTAGGAGCTGCATACCCTTTGGGATGTAACACTCCACTGTACTGACCACCTGTATTTGCTCTGTGTTTGGAGCGATGTGGACACATGTACGGTGTCCAAGAAAACTAGCTTCATCAGCATTCAGCTTTGTCCTTCTAGGTAATATGTAGTTGAAGACATGTAATGTTTAACAGAAGCAGTATGAGTAAAGCAGCAACAAACAGCACAACCCATACAAGAGCAAGATCCTTCTGAATGTAATGTAAGTACTCAATTATCTTTACCTTAACAGTTTTGACACAGCTGAATGGCATTTAGCTAGTGAGTCATGAAGCACATTTGATTTCAAGGGCGAAATCTGGTTTCTAAGCACCCAAATGACAGCAGAACTTAATTTCCAGAAATACTGAGCAACAAATTGTAGGGTTATGTTATAGCAGCTCCATAGAACATAACTCTGCTCTGAATATTTATTCCAAATAACTATTTCACATCTAAAAGAAATCTGTTTCATTAACAAGGGGGAAGTATTCTGACTTTTGAACTGTCAATCTTATTTTTTATCATTACTAAACCTTACAACCAGATAACTGAAATGCAAGTGAATGAGCTGTTTTATCTACACCAACATGGTCCAGGCAGGATTCACTAATTGATTTTGCTATGCCAACCTACCCTGTAAGTCCATATTCACTCTGATTTCACAGAGCAAAGCTGCAGAAAGACAAGCTGGCTCCTAGCTCCTTTTCACCCAAATCTTAGTGATCAGAATGCTGACAAAAGTTGGGGAACTCCCAATAAACATGTGCTGAACCCTTGTCTCTGAGTGTATTTGCCACTGACTGGGGCTGAGCAGGTAACTCATGTCATCTTCTTCCCTGAAGAATTCCAATTTGGAGTTGCTTTTCTAGTCATTAGAACAACTTTTAATTGGAACCTGTTTTCTGACAGGTTAAACATCCCAGATACAAATCATCCAAACATGTTCTTGGTCTAACCTGTAATAGAAAAAGCAATAAACAAGCAAATAAACCAAAAACTGGTTGCAGTTATCAGAAATGGGCAAGACACCACAATCTAAGCTCTTTGCTGAGTGCTACTTTGACCATGGCACTGTTTGCCTTAGGAAAGGAGGCTTTCCTGCTGATACAAAATTTGAAAAGACAGGAGGGGCTAAGTCCATACCAGTAACCTCATCCTCCCATGACCAGGATGGCAAGGGGTTCACAGAGAGAGGAATCCTTCTGGAAGACATGCATCACATGACTGGGTGTTTAAAATAAAGCAACATATTCTGATCTAATCAGGTATTGAAGCACAAAATTGTTACCAGCTCTCATGTGATTAGTCACTTTGAATACTAAAATGAGTCAAGAATGAGAGAAAGAATACTACTTTTGAGAGCTGCAATATTGTATTGTTTTCCATTGACGTAGCGCTGTTCTTTGAAGTAAGCCTCATTCAATTACTAATAGCATAATAATCCTGAGAGTTCTAAGAGATAAACATAAAAGAATTAAGAATTGTTCCTTGTGTGCTACCTCATTATAAAACAGATTTGCACGAGACCAAAAAAAAAAAAAAAGAAAATGAAAAAACCTTTTCCCTTGTTCTCTCCCTCTTGGTCTTCTTTTTCTTTAATACTCACATGTTTCTTTCTCTAGTAACAACGTATTTTTGTAGCTGGAGCAAAGCAAAACTGAAGTATGCAGAAATTGATAGCAATTACAGATAAACTTAGAAGCACAAGGATTTAAAAAACACTTCCATAGTAAAGAGGCAGGTCAGAAGACAAAATAGGTTACCAGATAGCTGTTGAAGGTAGTAGCAGATGGAAATAAAAGATGACATAGCTGATCTCCAGCATCCAACACGATTCCATTCTTTGTTCACACAGTAGTTGCAAAGGATGACGAGGACCACCCACCCATTGTGCTTGCTGGTGGCCATGCTTCACCTCAGTGTCCACAGCCAGACCCAGCCTGACCACTACAACGACAAGCCCAAGGCAACTGACCCCCAGGAGCTGCAACCCCACAAAGGAGATCCTCTTGAGTCCTGCCAACAGATAGTCCCCAGCAACACAGATTTTGCCTTCCGGTTTTACAGGCAAGCAACCACCCAAGAACCTGGCAAGAACATATTTTTTTCCCCAGTCAGCATTTCTGCTGCTTTTGCCCTGCTGGCCTTGGGCTCCAGAGCCACCAGCCAAACTCAGGTGTTGGAAGGGCTGGCCTTTAACCTCACCAACACCCAGGAGGAGGAGATACACAATGGCTTTCATCATCTCCTCCTCTTGCTGAACCGCCCTGGCAGCCAGGTGCAACTGAACATGGGGAACACCCTCTTCATGGACAAACTCCTGAAGCCACAGAAAACATTTCTGAAGAACATAAAAAAACTGTACAAAGCAAACGTTGTTGCTAGTAACTTCCAAAATTCCACTGAAGCTAAGAAAGAGATCAATGATCACATAAAGAACAAAACCCATGGGAATATAAACCAAATACTTAAAGACCTTGATTCAAACACTCTCATGGTAATTATTAACTACATTTATTTCCAAGGTAAGTTACACAGGTGTTATTTACTGCAGTACCTCAGATTCACCTGCACTAAAACAAATGCCCCAGATTATTTCTGAATTAATTTTAAAAGAAAGGTCAGTGTTATGATTAGGTCATTATGATAAGGAACATTGAAAGTTCTCTTGCTTTGAAACCTCTTCCACAACTAAATTTTTATAGGATATGTTTAGGTTCCCAATCATAAAAGTTAATTTTTTTGCAGACTTCAGGTTTTAGGGAATTGCTACAACACAAAATCCATGCATTTGTAAATTTTTCTCTCAGACTTTATCTACATATTATTTTTAAAATTACAATGTTTTCACATGCTACATGAAGTAGAAACATAAACTCCAAAGATGGAGATTAACAAAAATCACCAAACTCTAACTTGCTTACAGTCTATGCCTAATAAATAATGGGTTGGTACCTGTGGAGTTGGAGTCTAAATGCTCTACATCTGGTTGTCCCATTATACATATCCCAAGAGGTACTTGCAAATGCACTGCTTTCACAATTAACTTCTTCTTAGAGCTTATATATCCACTTGCAGCAACATGCAGGATATACATGGAGTCTACCACCCAGAAAGGCATGTTTGGAAAAACCTGAACTTTCAGCAACACAGATTTCATTCCAAGTACTTTATTAAATTTGGGTACCCTAACCTCAGATGCCCTAGTTTGAGTTATATCTCTATGATACTGGAGTATATTAATTTACTGATGGGGTAGGGAGGAAAGCTCAAACTTATGAAGTAATCAGAGTACTATGGAGTTTACGTTCCATTATTTATTTTTCAATTTTATTTTATTTCTAGTCAATATTTTAAAAAGAGCTCATACTTACAGAATGACAAGCTGTGATCCCTGTATATTTGTTCAGTGAATGACCTGATTTCATACAAAATAAAATATCATCAAAAATTCATTTGAATAAACATCAAGAGAAAGCCATTATAAAGATTAAAGCCCTTGAAGTCCTATTTCATTTACCATAATGCATTTATGATCAAGCCCAAAAGTTTGGGTTGTTCTTGCATATAAGCTTTTCCTTAGTGCTATAAGATGAAGAACATATGAAAAAGCATGGAGGGAGCTTAATATGATACCTTTTAAAAGGCAGACATCTGCTGTGGATCTTGCTTCCCAAGCAATATTCTCAAACCAGAAAGGAACTGTTTGGATCCTAGTCAGCTTTCATTTTCTTCAAATAAAACATAAGGTAATATGGTGAAGTTACTTCATTTGATTTATCCAATTTAGAAAGGTGCTGTAGAAGTCCATATGAAATTTAACCTAGGATACTTAGTTGTTACTAAACACAGTACAGCAAAGATGACAGGGAACAAGATCATTAATAAAGCTGAAATACCTTTGTTCTTCAAATATGAGTGTAAATCTTCAGATAAGGGTTTATCTGGTATACATTAGTCTGGGCTGTATTAATATATCCTCCTTGAAATAAGCAATTGATTGCCTTCTTTCTCTTTTGGTTTTAAGCCTACTGGGTAAATCCTTTCAATATTAAAGGGACTCACAAGGATTATTTCCATGTAAGTGCAAAGACCTCAGTTGAAGTGAAGATGATGACTCGAGATGGATTTTATAAAGCATACTCTGACAGGAAGCTGTCTTGCAAGGTGGTGCAGATTCCTTACAAGGGAGATGTTGCAGCGTTATTTATCCTGCCCAATAAAGGAAAAATGAAACAGTTGGAAGCTGCCCTGACAAAAGACACCATAGCTAAATGGGAAAAATCACTTGAAAGACAGTAAGTATTGAATTCTGATTTGATGATTCAAGGTAGCCAGAATCCAATGTCTGAATACTGTGATCAGGTTTTACAGTTACTAGCCTTTGATGCTGATTGAAGATTAAAGCAATGGAATAGGTATATAGGAACAGACCAAATGGTTCGATGATTTGATACTTTCAAAAAAAATTAGCATCATCATTGCTTAGTGTTGAGGGAAGTGTTCTATGAGCTGGGAATTATTTTTTTTTTCCAACACACGTTTTCTAGTTGATGTTAAGTGTCTTCATTTCCCTTGTTTCAAGCACAATGTGTTAAGAGTGGTCATTCTGTGACATAGCAATCAAAACCCTCAGATGGAATGAAGTGTGAATTCCAAAAGAAAAACCTTCAAGGCTGGAATGTGAATTCAAACTTAGTCCCAAAAATGCTGGCACCACCACTGCTTGCTCTCACATCAAGAGACTGTCTTGCAGAATCATACAAGAAAGTCTAACTGACATCATTCTCTTTTCCCATCCTCCACACCATCATCTTCCCGTCTTCTTCCTGTTGCCATCTTTTTCAGACAACAAGACTAACATTTTAATATGGAACAACCACCACTAAGTTGGGAGTGTTGGAACCTTCAGTCCAAGGCATACTTTGACTACAATACCTACCATGGTTTTCTTTTGAATTAACAGGAGGATAGAAGTGTATATCCCAAAACTATCAATTTCAGGCGATTATGACTTAAAGAAGATGTTCATGAATCTAGGCGTAATGGATGTGTTTTCTGATCGGGCTGATCTGTCTGGAATCACAGGAAAACCTGATGTTAAGGTTTCAAAAGTAAGTTGATCAGCAGACACAGTGGTCTGTGGATTTCTCAATACCCAATTGTCTTGCTGTAACCTAAATTGTGACATTTTAGTTATTGCTAGGGCTGCCTGATAGTCTGAACTAGAACATTTAGCTGATAAAGTAACTCTAAACTCTCTCAGACTTCTTCAAGATCTGGAGATGAGGGCACTGTCTTTAGTCTGCCAGGCAAAGTTTGGGAGGCATGTAGCATTAGCCTCGGAAACTAAACAAAGCCCAGTTTCTGCATGTGAAGGAAGTGTCCATGGATATCTGTGTTGGGGATGACTTGTACTGGCATATCTAGCAGAAAAAGTGCACTCTAAAATTTAAAGGATTTTAAAACTTCTGCTGCCATTGAAGGCCCTGATGAGTGCCAATCATGTAAAATGGACCAGACTTGAGGAAAACATCCTGTTTCCTGAAAATAATACGAAGTGAAACAGATAAAGTGAAGAGAAAGACCAGCATTCTTACAGCCATTCTGAAAGCAGCAGTTACAATATTCTAACATTTTGTGGCTATAAAAACAAAAAGATTAAAACAGCATGACAATAATGTAAAACAAAACGAAACACAAAACCAAACAAAAATGGTAGCAAGGTGGAATTTCTATTGACTGAACTGTAATGCATGTACTATCAGGGAAACATAGCGAGCAGGTCTGCGACCCAAATTCCCTTCCCTCTGAAATTGTCATTCCTTTTGAGCTTGCTTGAATATTCTGCTCTCAACTAATTCCACAAGGTGTGCAGTCCCTAAAGTCTGTGTTGGATACACATGTTGCCTATTGAGACAACATTGCTCAAAAATCACCACAAGCAGTGTGAAAGGCAGTAACTGAATTAACTTAGTGCTAATGTTAGTAATTTCTCACTCACTCCTCCCCATACATTAATTCTTGCTGTATTTCATTGTAGGCTGCTCACAAGGCCCTGTTGAAGATTCACGAGAACGGCACAGAGGCTGCAGCAGTCACTAGTTTAGATTTTCTCCCTCATTCTATTCCCCCTGTAGTTAAATTCAACCGCCCTTTTTTGTTGTTGATTGTTGATCAATATACTCAAAGCATCCTCTTCATGGGAAAAATTGTAAACCCAACTGAAAAATGACTGGTAAGTGGCCAGTTTTCTTGATTTGAACTGCATTCTTCATGCAATTTTAGTTCAACGTGATTAAAATTATATCAAAACAGTTACTAGCAATTATTTCTTTCCAACGAAATGAGGCAAGAACATCATCATTCTTAAAAACACTGTTCTTGCTTCCTCCTTCAGCAGAAAGTAACCACTAAGTTATACTTATTTGTGAATTATGAAGAATTTTATTAATCAGCCTTTTAATGACCAGTGTATGCCATCTTTGAAAATCAAGGTAAGTACTCAGCTGAGAGAATCAGTCTAAAGCATTTTAAGTAAATAAAGATTGAACAAAGAGGCCACTCCTGACTTGTGGGTAGGAAGGAGAGAAAATGCTGAGGTTCGCCCCAGCTGCTGCCAGCTCTCACCAGGTTCTGGCAGTGGAGGGCTGACATGGAAATTTAAAATACAAATGCAGTCCAGTCAGGAATATCTCAGTTCTTCTCTTCCACCTGAATGTCATTGATGCAGAAAGGCCATGTTGTTCTTCCATGAGTAAATGATTGCTCGCCTCTCTGAGGATGTCCATGCCAAGTCGATATCTCTTTCCTAACACAGCCTTATAGATCCAAGCCAGTGTCAAAATCCATAGCCAAACCTTGGCACTTGTGAGGATCCGAAGCACCAAAAGGGGTGTGTGCCATCAGAAATACAGCCAGTGTTGTGTGGTGTCAGCTGCCTCCCTGTCCTGTCCTGTGGGAACAACAGCAGATGTCTAACAGTGATAAATGTATTTAACACTGCTCAGGGGTACAGCAGCATAGACTTACATTAAAAAAAAAAAAAAAAAAGAAAAAACAGACTCTCTCCAATGTGTTGAACCTTACTCAATTTCTTTAAATATTCCGGGTTAGGTGATCAGGAGTTTAATTTTTTAAACCAGAGATTCACGTCTATTAGGTCAATTTGATAATAGAGCAATTATTACCTGAGAAGGAGCTACTCTGTATAGTCCAACCTCTATCTGAGCAACCTGATCCAGCTGA